>OU342950.1:34202980-34746656 GCA_910592335.1 Adalia bipunctata
GGGCTCCTCGACCATAGGGGGAACACCAGGGAGGGGTTGTCCGCAGGGCGGTGTTCTCTCACCGCTACTGTGGGATCTCGTCCTGGATGGGCTCCTGGTTGAGTTGGCGGATGCGGGCCACGTCGCAGTAGCCTACGCGGACGATCTTGTCCTGCTGATAAGAGGTAGGATACTCAGCGTTGTCGTCGATTTGATGCAAAATGCTTTGCGGATAATCGAGCGGTGGTGCATAACATACGACCTTTCAGTAAACCCTAAGAAAACCGAAATGGTTCTCTTTACGAGGAAAAGGGTGCCTAGCGACATTAGACTTCCCAGTCTGTTTGGAATGAGGCTCACCTTATCTGACCAGGTCCGTTATCTCGGTGTTATATTGGACCGCAAACTTTTGTGGAACAAACACATCGAAGCTCAAGCGAACAAGGCCAATATAATATTTTGGTCCACACGTAAGGTGCTCGGCAAGGGATGGGGCTTCAGACCACATATTATACACTGGCTGTATACTGTGGTAGTGAGGCCTATCCTCACCTATGCATCAGTGGTATGGTGGACTTCCTTACAGAAGGCCAACAACAGAAACATCCTCAATAGATGCCAGAGGAGAGCTTGTCTTAGTATAACAGGCGCTCTAAGATCTACTCCCACAGTATCAATGGAATGCATGTTGGGCATTCCCTCCATACACCTCACCATCACTGAGGTGGCTATGAAAACATCGCTCAGAATCTGGGAACAGGGACAATGGCGTGATCGTGGGGGATTCAGGGGGCATGCCATGGCTCTCAAGATGGTGGAGGACATTAACCCGTCCCTCCTCCGCAGAGGGGACCGTGCGTGCGCCCGTTTCTGCTTCGACGAGCCCTACAAAGTAGTTGTCCCTTACAGAGATCAGTGGTGTGAACCAGACAGGTTACTTAAACCTGAGGGCCCCACCTGGTTCACCGACGGCTCGGTTTGTAACACGGGTGCCGGTGCTGGGATTGTTGGACCCAGAACAAAGTGGTCCATTCCTCTCGGAAAAGACTGCTCAATAGCACAAGCAGAGCTATATGCTGTCTTGGTATGTGCGGTAGAGAGTATCCGCAGAGGGTACTCTGGGAAACACATATACATATGTTGCGACAGTCAGGGTACACTGAAAACCCTCTCTGAAATAAAAGTAACCTCTAACTTGGTTTATGAATGCAGAGAGGCTCTGCGCGCGCTAGGCTCAGATAACACTCTCAAGGTTATCTGGTGCCCGGCGCATGCGTCTATCTCTGGCAATACGAAAGCAGATAACTTAGCCAAACAAGGGGCTCGCTCGACTTTTACTGGGCCGGAACCCACGCTTCCTATCTGTCCCACATATATCAAAAACCTCTTCAAGAGATGGATTGATGAGAAATTCTCCTCTGAGTGGAACAGGAGAACGGATCTCAGGCAGTCGAGACTCCTCATCAAGGGGCCTTCTTCTAAGCCGGAGGTCAAAAAACTCTTGATTCTCGAGAGGAAGCAATTATCTCTGGTGACTGGTGCTTTAACTGGCCATCTGTTCAACAAACATTTATATAGAATGGGACTAACAGAGTGTTCCCTGTGCCGTTGGTGCAAGAACGCGGATGAAACGGCGGAACATATACTGTTCACGTGCGACAATCTCTCTGTACTGAGGTCAACACACCTAGGGAACCCTACACCTTCCATCTCTATGGTGAGAGGGACTCCTCCTTGTCGGCTCGCGGCATTCTTGTCAGCGTGCCTTCGGGTCTGAGTCTCTCTAGTATCAGTAGATGCGGAATGAACAATGGGCCACAAGGCCTACGTTCTGCCGACAAAAGGCGCCGCACAGAAGAAGAGAGAGAAGAAGAGAGAACTCGTTAGTAACCATTTGTAACCTCAAAATTTTCGTTTGTACCTCAAGGGAACTCATAGAAAAACGCCTCATTCCGCTGGGTGCTAACTTCACGGGCATCCACTACTCGATTTTTTGCGAAAAAAAAATACGATCGGAAAGTCCTTCGTTAGTAATTATTTGAAACATAAAAATTTTCGATTGTAACCTAACCCTTACTGGAAAAATGACACCCCTAGAATGCGAAGTTAGCACCCACATTTTCGAAAATTTACAAATTTTATATTTCATTCGTTAGTAACTCGTTAGTAACTGTTCGTAACATAAAAATTTCCATTTGTAACCTAACCCTTACTGAAAAAATGACTCACCTTACATGCGAAGTTAGCACCCGCATTTTCGAAAATGAAGAAATTTTTTTTGCATTCGTTAGTAACTCGTTAGTAACTATTTGTAACCTAAAAATTTTCGTTTGTACCTCAAGGATACTCATAGAAAAACGCCGCATTCCGCTGGGTGCTAACTTCACGGGCTCCCTAATTTTTTGCGAAAAAAAAATACTATCGGAAAGTCCTTCGTTAGTAACTATTTGTAACTTAAAAATTTTCGTTTGTTACCTAACCCTTACTGAAAAAATGACACCACTTGAATGCGAAGTTAGCACCCACATTTTCGAAAATTTACAAAATTTCTCTTTCATTCGTTAGTACCTCGTTAGTAACTATTTGTAACACAAAAATTTTCGTTTGTAACCTAACCCTTACTGAAAAAATGACACCCCTTGAATGCGAAGTTAGCACCCACATTTTCGAAAATTTACAAATTTTCTTTTTCATTCGTTAGTAACTATTTGTAACCTCAAAATTTTCGTTTGTACCTCAAGGGAACACATAGAAAAACGCCGCATTCCGCTGGGTGCTAACTTCACGGGCATCCACTACTCGATTTTTTGCGAAAAAAAAAAAATACGATCGGAAAGACCTTCGTTAGTATCTATTTGTAACATAAAAATTTTCGTTTGTAACATAACCCTTACTGGAAAAATGACACCCCTAGGATGCGAAGTTAACACCCAAATTTTCGAAAATGTGTGTGCTAACTTCGCATTCAAGGGGTGTCATTTTTTCAGTAAGGGTTAGGTTACAAACGAAAATTTTTAAGTAACAAATAGTTACTAAAGGTGAATACAGACTATTCTGACGTGACGTGATTTCACGTCACATTGGCCTAATATGAACGTGAACGCACAGAACGATGTGTTGCATTTTCATGGATTTTTATATCACGCACAATTTTGACGTGGAGCCACATGTAAACACGTCACGTCAGAATAGTCTGTATTCAGCTTAACGAAGGACTTTCCGATAGTATTTTTTTTTCGCAAAAAATTAGGATGCCCGTGAAGTTAGCACCCATCGGAATGCGGCGTTTTTCTATGAGTATCCTTGAGGTACAAACGAAAATTTTGAGGTTACAAATAGTTACTAACGATCTACTAACGAATGCAAAAAAAATTTCTTCATTTTCGAAAATGCGCGTGCTAACTTCGCATGTAAGTTGAGTCATTTTTTCAGTAAGGGTTAGGTTACAAACGGAAATTTTTATGTTACGAACAGTTACTAACGAGTTACTAACGAATAAAATATAAAATTTTTATATTTTCGAAAATGTGGGTGCTAACTTCGCATTCTAGGGGTGTCATTTTTCCAGTAAGGGTTAGGTTACAAACGAAAATTTTTATGTTACAAATAGTTACTAACGAAGGACTTTCCGATCGTATTTTTTTTTCGCAAAAAATCGAGTAGTGGATGCCCGTGAAGTTAGCACTCAGCGGAATGCGGCGTTTTTCTACGAGTTCCCTTGACGTACAAACGAAAATTTTGAGGTTACAAATAGTTACCAACGAGATACTAACGAATGCAAAAAAAAACTTGCTTCATTTTCGAAAATGTGGGTGCTAACTTCGCATTCAAGGGGTGTAATTTTTTCAGTAAGGGTTAGGTTACAAACGAAAATTTTTGTGTTACAAATAGTTACTAACGAGGTACTAACGAATGAAAGAGAAAATTTGTAGATTTTCGAAAATGTGGGTGCTAACGTCGCATTCAAGGGGTGTTATTTTTTCAGTAAGGGTTAGGTTACAAACGAGAATTTTTGAGTTACAAATAGTTACTAACGAAGGACTTTTCGATTTTATTTTTTTTTTCGCAAAAAATTAGGAAGCTTGTGAAGGTAGCACCCAGCGGAATGCGGCGTTTTTCTATAAGTATCCTTGAGGTACAAACGAAAATTTTGAGGTTACAAATAGTTACTTACGATCTACTAACGAATGCAAAAAAAAATTTCTTCATTTTCGAAAATGCGGGTGCTAACTTCACATGTAAGGTGAGTCATTTTTTCAGTAAGGGTTAGGTTACAAACGGAAATTTTTATGTTACGAATAGTTACTAACGATTTACTAACGAATGAAATATAAAATTTTCGAAAATGTGGGTGCTAACTTCGCATTCTAGGGGTGTCATTTTTCCAGTAAGGGTTAGGTTACAAACGAAAATTTTTATGTTACAAATAGTTACTAACGAAGGACTTTCCGATCGTATTTTTTTTTCGCAAAAAATCGAGTAGTGGATGCCCGTGAAGTTGGCACCCAGCGGAATGCGGCGGTTTTCTACGAGTTCCCTTGAGGTACAAACGAAAATTTTGAGGTTACAAATAGTTACTAACGAGTTACTAACGAATGCAAAAAAAATTTTCTTCATTTTCGAAAATGTGGGTGCTAACTTCACGGACAAACTTGCGTTGCGTAGTGACACGGGGTGCCGTCGTTTTGGAATATCATAGTTCGAAGAAGCTGAAGACTCACATCTTCCAGAAACAAAGGAAGTTCATGCTCGAGGAAATGTTCGTACGTTTCTCCATCAAATCTGGACGGCAATTCATATGGACCACGACCAATTAGTTCACCATTGAGGACATCAGACCACAAGTTAACGCAGCGGACCAATCAAGTGGCGGCCACGTTCATCTGACCTTAATCCCATCGATTTTTTCGTTTGGGGTTATTTCAAAGAAATTGTTTACGCCCGAGAATGTTCGAGTGAAGACGAGCTGCGACTGAAGTTAAGAGAAGCCGAACGTGTCCTAAGAGAGAACAGGGCAGGTTTCATGCGATTAAAAGGAAATTTTCTAACAAGGTGTAGATGTAGAATGTTTATTGAGGCTAGAGGTGGCCACTTTGAGAGCCTACTGTGAATTTTAAAAATAATTTCTTTCTATTTACATTATGATGTGTGATTTATTGCCATACCTTTTTCTTTTTTTATCTAGAACTTTTATTGACCAACATCTAAAGCTAATTTTCATTAATTTTCAACATTTTCTATCATAACTTTATCAGAAAAATCTTAAAATGGCAAAAAATAATTTTGTAGATGATGTTCTTTGATTTTTTCCACCTCGATGACTTTGAAGGCTAATTCTAGCAAAAGAAGAGTGTTAAGTACCATTTTCATCAATGATTCTGAAAGCTGACTGTTGGGCGCAGTTTTTAAGCATACTTAGAAACCGTGAATTCGCCTTTTTACATTTTTAATTTCGATTCGAAAATTCAGATCATAATCCAATTCACGTAACTTTTTCAATTGAGACCAACATTTCCATAATTTTCATTGTTCACACCAAGTGAACGCAAAGAAAAATTTAGTAGTTTTAGGTCAATATTCTCAAAATTTTACAAATTCATTTCGGTTTATAAAGACCGCATAAAATATTAATAGCAGCTGTGAAACTTGTTGCACCGTACCGCTTCTAATGAAGATTGAAAACACGTATGTTTCAATCTAGATAAATCAGTATGCATCTTAACGTGAAGAACGAAAGATTATCATATGTGTTCATATTGTTTCCAATTAATTGCGAAATTTTCAATTCGGAATACCGAAATTTCTGATTCCATTCACAATCCAATTTCAAAGTGAAATTGAATTTCTCCAAAGAACATTAGTTTAATTTGTTATTAAACATCAAGCTCAAAACCATTGCGTGGAGTTTTTTCGCCTTCGTCAGTGACGTGTATGGTGAATAACCCAAGGACAGTTGAAGTTGCATCAACTAATTTGCAGCATTTCATCAGAAGGATCTTCCACCTCCGTTCAGTTTGTTGAGCTCGATATATCTGTTTCTGGAGCGTGAGAACAGCTAAGATCCCTTTCTTCAAGGTCATCTACATAAGGGTAAGCACTATTGTTAATGTTGATTTCATTTGTCCTTATTTCGTATAGTGTTGGGATTCTTCCTGTTTCCTTATCAGTCCACTATCATTAAAAATTGGTTGAACCACTTCAGTTCTTCAAACTGAATTTTCCCCAACATTCATCAAAGTTACGAATCTGGTTATTTTGTGTATAAAATTACAATTCATTAAGTTACACAAGAATTTCACAGAGAAGTCTTGTACTTTTTTTTCAATATCTTTTTTAAGATGGTCAAGTCCTAAATTCTCAAAGTTCATATAAAAATTCATAGCTCGAAAACCGTGGAAAATCGCATAACTTACATGGGGGTGATTCGAATAGCCCATCACACGAGGGACCTATTTTTTTCTTTTTGACGTCAATCTCTTGGCCACCCTGTATAAGCCAGCACTAGGGTGTGTTTGCATTGCATTTACAGTACCCCTACGAGTGTCTGGCGTGGTGTAACCGAGCCTTAAGGAATACTACCCCAGTGCAGCACTGCCTATGCAGGGTCCGGTCGGAATGACATGTCACGCAATCGATATGTTCCGGCGTGGCGTCAGGAATGGAAATGCCGACGGCGCCTCAAAGTCGATAACGATTCTTTGTTTGTGTTCCCGTGCTACATTGTGACGCACCGCCGAGGGAAGACCTCTATAGCCCGCTCCACACTCATGGCGCGAATCCCGCCAAGAATTCTTGACGTGAACCTGGCTAAGAATTCGCGGCCAAATAGCCCAAATAAGTCATCCACACTCACACAAATATTCGCACTTCGGTTCACGGCATCCTCGCTGTCTACGAAGAATTTTCGCCTGTTTAGCCAGCTTTAAAAACGGTTCATTCGGATAATAATCAAGAAATTCTCATTCCACTTACCTTAACCTGAATCCAACAAGTTGGTTTTCAAGTGAGTATTTCACTCATTTCATTTTTAGTGAGGAAGTTTCCTTAGCAAAACTCGTTTCTCATCGATAAAACATGGAAACGGGCAAAACTAACAAGTTGGTTTTCAAGTGATAAAATTTTTCATGTCGAATACCACTCGAGATGAAATTTAAGCAGGTAAGGTCCAAAATCAAAATATACAAATGTTATTCAAGGAATTGCCTCAGCAACAAACTTTCATGTTACAATCGAGAAATTTTGCCGGCAACATTTCATCTCTTGTGGTATATTATATATGATAATAATAATAATAATAATAACCCAGAACCAGTGAACAGAAAGTTAAAAATCAAACTCCTGCCTGGAAAAGAAGACTAATGCAGGACGTCGATAAACTTCGAGGAAAAGTTGATGTCTTGGATGAGTTCCTGAAGGATAATAAATCGCGTAAAATACTGAACAAAGTGCGAAAAATAGCCACATCCGCAGGGCTGGACCTGAAGTCTCCACGATATAAAGAGTACATAGTTGATCTGAAAGATCGCTTGAGACAACAAGCTAAAGCGAAAGGTGCTCGCCTGCGAAGATACAATGAGTTAACAAAGCGAAAACAACAAAACGCTGAATATGTGAGAGACAGAAAAAAGTTCTTCAGAAGTCTTGAAAAGCCCTCCGAAATCTCCTCCGTCATCAACAATGACGAATTTCGGCAATATTGGAGTTCTCTATGGTCGGAGAGTGGTCAACTTCAGACGAATACTAGCTGGCTTATGGACATTGAACACCAGGCCTCAGAAATCGTTGAGATGAAGACAGATCTTTTCACAGTCGAAGAAATTTCCAACATTGTCAAAAACACTAGTAACTGGAAGGCGCCAGGACCCGACCGACTTCACAACTTCTGGGTTAAACAATTTCCAGCATGTTTCCCAAGTCTAGCTAGATGTTTTTCGGAGGCACTAGAAGATCCCTTCAAGATACCTACTTTTCTCACTCAAGGCAATTCCCATATGCTTCACAAAAGAGGAGATCGCAGCAAGCCAGAAAACTACCGACCCATAACGTGTTTGTCAGTGGTGTACAAGCTGTTCAAAACGCTTGTGAATAATGCGATATATCGCCATTGTTAAGCCCATAATATTCGCGAAATAGAACAGAAAGGCTGCTCTCGAGGATCGGCAGGATGCAAACACCAACTCACCATAGACGCTGTAGTGTTAAAGCAAGCCCAAGCGAGAAGGAGGAATTTAAGCCTATGTTATATCGACTATCAGAAGGCCTTCGATACGGTGCCCCACGATTGGCTTCTGAAAGTACTGGAGATTTATAAGATCTGTCCGAAAATAAAAGCCGTGCTCCAACATCTAATGAGCACATGGAAAACAAACATTCTTATAAACAACATAAATGCTGGAACCGTAAAAATATCGAGGGGGATATTTCAGGGAGATGCCCTGTCGCCGATGTGGTTTTGTATAGCACTGAATCCTCTATCTACTCTTTTGAAAAACACCAACATAGGGCACAGACCAGCAATGAGGAATCCGCGAAAACTTACCCATTTACTGTATATGGATGATCTGAAACTATTCGGCGAGAACCAAAAACAACTCCACTCGCTGATAGATATAGTGCGCTCCTTCAGCAAAGACATTGACATGTCTTTCGGTGTCGATAAATGCGCCATAGTCAACATCAGGAAGGGTAAAATGGAGAATACCCAGGAACAATTTCAGGAGATCCACAGTATGTTGCCAGAAGAGACTTACAAATATCTGGGCATTCCTCAAAATCAAAGGATTGACCACACCCGTTTGAAAGCCGAGTTCACTGCGAAATATAAGAGCAGGGTAACCAAAGTGCTCAACACCAAGCTGTCTGCTAGAAACCAGATCGATGCCTTGAACTCTTGGGCTACGCCAGCTCTGACCTACACTTTCGGAGTCTTGAAGTGGTCAGATGCTGATCTGAATGAGTTGGACCGACTAACCCGCCGCCTAATGACAAAGTTCCGATGTCTGCACACCAACGCATCGGTGAAAAGGCTCTATCTACCCAGGAGAGATGGCGGACGAGGTCTGTTGAACATCTATAAACTCTGCAGAACCCAGGAAAAAAACTTGAGGCAGCGACTGCTTGAGTCTGAAGATAGCCTGATGAAATTGGTGACAACAGAGGATAAGGGATACACACCTCTGAACCTACAACACAGAGAACTGACATTCGATATCACCACGAGAAGCGAAGATATAAGTATATGGCGGGAGCAAGCTCTGCACGGCAGATTTCCCAAACACCTTGAGGGGGAAAATGTCGATAAATTAGCTTCTTTGGCGTGGTTGAATGCGGGACAATTGTATCCTGAAACTGAGGGATTCCTGACGGCTATCCAGGACCGAGTTATAAGAACTCGCAACTATGAGAAACACTGTTTGAAGCTGAACGTGGAGGACAAATGCAGGAAGTGCGGCGCAGTTGGCGAGTCTATTGAACATATAATCGCAGGTTGTCGAGTTCTTGCCGACAAGGCACATCTGGGCCGACACAACCAAGTGGCAAAAATTGTTCACCAGCAGTTGGCTCTTAGACACGGTTTTTTGGATACTTGTCCGCCATATTATAAGTATCAACCTGCAGCAGTGTTGGAAACGGACACAGCGGTTCTCTATTGGGACAGACCCATAACAACAGATAGATCAGTGAACTACAATAGACCGGACCTTGTATTCATTGAGAAGGATCAGAAATATGGGGTGATAATTGATGTGGTAGTACCATTGACTCATAACATCGAAAGAACGGAGTCGGAAAAAATAACGAAGTACGAGAACCTGGCAATGGAACTGAAGAATATGTGGCAACTGTCGAAAGTCACTATTATACCATTGGTGATTTCGGCTGAGGGAGTCATGTCCAAATCATTTAAGAAAAATCTTCAAAAGATCGAAATATCCCAGAGGATCGCGGGATATGCACAGCAGGCTGTAGCTTTGCAAACCTGTCACATCGTGCGGAAATTCCTGAACTAGTGGGAGGAACTGAAATGTTTTTTTACTGGTTCATAGAAGTAATACCAGCTCGAGCTGAGACCGGGAGACCGATGACGAAGAATAATATCACTCCTCAACGAGGCCATGGTTGAGTTCCAGGGAGCCAATCCAACAAAACGCCCAAAGCTGCCTAAATTAAAAACCAACAAGAGCACCAATATTATTCTGGCCAGTGTGAATGCAGCCTTCGATGATCACGTTGAGGACTTCAACAGCCTGGAGGGAATACACACTCTCGTGTATTGTGGGGCAGTAGCAACCCTTCGACTACACAAACAACAAGTCCACACCCCCGAATTCCACACACGGGAAAGAACCATAAAGAAACCACCATGGCAAAACCGATTGGAGAAAGACATCGACAAAATCAGAACGGAAATAGGCCGACTTACTGAGTTCCTGCGAAATGAATCCCCGTCACGACGCCTGAAATCGTTTGTTAGAAAAATACTGAAGAAGATTGGTAACACCAGGAACAAATCTGAGAGCCAACATCACATCATCATATATGTGGACACTCTGAAACAGAAACTTCAAGCGAAGGCGAAAAGACTATCCAGATATTTGAAATGCACTCAACGGAAACAGCATAACCAATTGTTCCACAACAACGAGGCAAACTTCTACAAACACATCACCAAAAGCTCAAACAAAGTAACCAGAGCTTTGCCAGAAGCCCAATCATTAAAAAATTATTGGGCTTCTCTGTGGTCGATGCCTAAGGAACATAATGAGAATGCTGATTGGATCAGGAGGGAGAAAAATCGAACGAACATCCCACAAATGAACTTCGAAGAAATATCAGTGGATGAAGTGGTGACAGCACTGAAGGAAGCAAGCAATTGGAAGGCTCCAGGAGTCGACAATATCCATAACTTCTGGTACAAGAAATTCAGCCATCTGCATGAGGCCATAGCGAGACAGTTTACGCATATACTTCAACATCCTCAAGAAGCTCCTACATTTTTAACCGAAGGAGTAACCTATATGCTTCCAAAAAACGATAGGACAGAAGACCCGTCGCAGTACAGACCTATCACTTGTCTTCCAACACTATACAAAATACTCACCTCATGTTTATCCAACCGAATATATCAACATTTGGATGAAAACAACATTATGGCAGAAGAACAGAAAGGATGCAGAAGAAAACACCAAGGGTGCAAGGAACAACTCATCATCGACTCAGTGATCATGAAACAAGCCCATGAGAAAGGACGCAACTTGCACTCAGCCTTCCTCGATTATCAGAAGGCATTTGATAGCACCGCTCATTCGTGGCTCATCGAGGTGCTGCACATTTATGGAATCAATCCTATTTTGGTGGAATTTTTGAGGACAACAATGTCTCAGTGGCGAACATCAATACAAGTCACTATGAACAACAAGACGATTAAGCTCGAAGAAATCCCCATCCGTCGTGGGATCTTTCAGGGAGACTCCTTGAGCCCATTATGGTTCTGTTTGGCAATGAACCCCTTATCATCGATGCTCCAAGGAACGAAATGTGGATTCAAGATCAAGGCAGCGCGGACAGAACATACTATTTCCCACCTACTCTACATGGACGACATCAAACTATATGCTGCAAACAAGAAGCAATTGGATGAGCTTCTGAAAACCGTCAGTTCGTTTTCAAATGATGTTCGGATGGAATTCGGCATTGAAAAATGTAGAACCCTGAACATCCATAGAGGAAAAGTCGTGGACGGTGAATCACAACTACCGAATGGAGATATACTTCAAGCCATGAGGGATGGAGAAACTTATAAATATCTGGGATACCAACAGGCTAGATGTTTGGAGCAAAAGCAGTCGAAGGCAAAAATCCGGGAGGAGTATACTGGCCGACTGAGAACGGTGATGAAGTCACTGTTGCAGTCTGGAAATCTGATCAAAGCCATCAACAGCTACGCAATCCCAGTGCTGGTTTATTCATTTGGAGTTATCAAGTGGACCAAGACAGATCTGGAAGACATCCAAAGGCAAACTAGAACGATGCTGACGAAACAGAGAGGTCATCACCCAAGGTCGTCAGTATTAAGAACCACTTTACCACGGAAAGAAGGAGGACGAGGACTTGCGGATATTGTCAACCTTCACACTCGCCAGATTAAAAACCTCAGGGAATTCTTCTTTGAGAAGGCGAATAATTCCAATCTACACAAAGTTGTTACTTTGGTTGATAAGAAGTTCACACCTTTAAATCTGGCTACTGCAGATGAATTTCTGGATCTGCCATCCCTTTCTGAAACTGACAAGATAGAACAATGATCAAGGAAAGAACTCCATGGACGGCATCACCATGAGTTAAATCAGCCACATATTGACAAAACATCATCCAACAAATGGTTGTCGAAGGGTGAACTGTTTCCTGAGACGGAAGGTTTTATGATGGCTATACAAGATCAAGTCATCTCCACCAACAACTACAAGAAATACATCATGAAGGACCGTACAGTGCCAACAGATATGTGTAGAAAGTGTCATCAAAAATCTGAAACAATTCAGCATATAACTTCTGGCTGCGAACAACTGGCCAACACTGATTACCTCCACCGACATAACCAAGTGTGCAACATCATACACCAGAAATTGGCGCTCAAGTTCGGACTTCTCAACTCCTACAAGCCGTATTATAAGTATCAGCCGCTACCTGTGTTGGAAAATGACTCTTTCAGACTATACTACGATAGGACTATTATCACTGACAGAACGGTGACGAATAACAGGCCGGATATAGTGGTTTACGACAAGAGGGTTAGAAAGGCAATTTTGGTGGATGTAGTTGTGCCCAACAACAACAACATGTTGAATAAGTACCAGGAGAAGATGTGCAAGTACACAGACCTGGCTTTCGAGATCAAGGAAATGTGGCACCTAGAGAAGGTTGATATCGATCCAGTGATCATCTCGTCGACTGGATTGGTACCTAAGAGCTTACACAATAGTCTGAACAGATTAGAATTAAATGTAAACAGCTACAATGAAATGCAAAAAGCTGTTATTCTCAATACCTGTAGAATTGTTCGAAAATTTTTGTCAAGTGTATCGTGATCGAGCCTATTCCCTTTGATTATTATATCTGGGAAAGGTAAATTTGTCCGGCCGGGTGCCGAGATAGTGAATAAGTCCACGATCATAATAATAATAATAAAACCGCACGGGTGTGGTTTGGTTTCTGCCACGCCACATGGGGGGTGACGTCCCCACGGCCCGAGTTACCTTGGCCACCAAGGGTAAATGGTGGCGAACCCATGAAAATGGGGAAAATGCCAGCAACGAGAAGTGGAAACCGATATCATGGCAGAAGATCTAAATGCCACTCCACCTGCTGGCTCGACCACCGTGAGGAGGACTGTCCGCAGGGGAGCTCGCAACGCACGTATCAAGTGGAGCCGCGACATGAATATTGAAGTAATGCGAGCTTTTCATTACGTGAACAATAGCGAGGACAAACCACTTCCTGGATGGAGATACTCCCTCTATAACGAGTTCACCGGAATGCATCCGGAACTTCAGCTGATCGAATTATCCCAGAGGATCGCGGGATATGCACAACGGGCTGTAGCATTGCAAACCTGTCACATCGTGCGGAAATTCCTGAACTAGTGGGAGGAACTGAATTGTTTTTTCACTGGTTCATAGAAATAATACCAGCTTAAGCTGAGACCGGGAGACCGATGAGGAAGAATAATAATAATAATAGAAATCTTTATTTCAGATCATCTCAATGTATACAATGTTTACATGATAAGAAGTGAAATAGTGTCAAAATTGTGATGATCACTTTCTGCGGTTAATGTTATACTCGTCTAAACAGTATGGTTCATTTTCCACCAGCAAGCCTAATATTTCTTTCTTGAATAATGTGTAGCTCTCTATACTCTGTATTCCCTTCGGAAGTTTATTGTACAGCTGGAGGCATCTGTATTCCAGTTGTAACTGTGTGGTTGTAAGTCGGCATCTAGGATAGTTGTAGTCAAGTGTCCTTGTTTCGTATCTATTCTTTAGATTTTTGTATTTTTCAAAAAGGTGGTGGTTCTTGTGGAAAAAAAGCAAGCATTCTTGTATGTATATCGCATATAGTGTTAAAATCTTTTTTTGTCGAAAAATTCCTCTACATGTCTGGTTGTGTTTCAAATTGCATAGTGTTCTGATTGCTTTCTTTTGTAGTATAAAAAGTGAAGATAAATTACCAGAGCCATAGAAAACTAGTCCATATCGCAATCTTGATTCTATCATGGCATGATAAACCATTTTTAGTGTTTGGGAATTCAAATATGATGCTGCTATTCTCAAGAAATAAATTGATGATGCTATTTTCCCTTCTAGTTGTATAATGTGCGTATTCCACTTCATGTCTGCATCAATATAGACGCCAAGAAATTTGGTGTTCTCTGATAGGTTGTATTCTTCATTTCCGATTTTGATTTTTGCTGGTTTTTCTAGATTTGGCTGAGTGGGCTGAAATAAAATCATTTTGGTTTTAGTTGTATTAAGTATCAGGTTATTGTTTTGGAACCAGTCTTCAATGTACTGCATTATGTCATCAACTAGGGTTTTCAGGTCTGGCCATAAAGATTCTCTTGCCAGGAGATTTGTGTCATCAATGAAGTGTGTTTTAGTCACCCTTTTATGCTTCCATCCCGTTCCTTGTCCAAAGTCATTTAGATATATAAGAAAAAATAATGTTCCAGCTACACTGCCTTGAGGTATTCCCAGTAGTAGTTCTTGCATCTCTGATCTTATATCTTCACCCTCCATACGGATTTTTACCAATTGTGTGCGCTTGTGGAAGAAAGATTTCATCCATTTCTGTGCGTTTCCCTGGGGCCTATTGCACCAAAATACTTTGCAACTTTTCACTTTGCACTTTTCACTTTTCAAATGAATTACGTTGCACGAAAAGCATTCATAATTGAAAAGTGCAATGTGAAAAGTCAAGTGCAAAGTGAAAAGCACTTCGCAGAAATAATAGTATTCTGTTGCACCAAAAGTTGAACTTTTCAAATCAAATGTCAGATAGGAGAAATTTGTCAAATTGAATGAAAAGTGGTCGAAGCTCTTTGCAAACTGTGATATCTTCAATATGATCCGTGGAATATTATATTCGAGCGATGAAAGTGACTCAGAACAGGCTGGAAATGTTCCCAGAAAACGAAAAGTATACAAAATACGGAGAAATTTCGAATTAAATGACGAATTTTCATTCAAAGAATCGTTTCGTATGACAAAAAGACAAACAGAATTCATACTGGAGAATATAGGACGACAAATTAAAAATAGAAATGGCAGGAACTATTCCCTCGATGCTAACCAGCAGTTGCTGATAACTTTGCATTGGTTAGGAAATGGTTCTCAATATCACGGCGTAGCATCAATGCATGGTGTTGATAAAAGCACAGTATGTAGAACAGTCCATAAGGTGGTGAATGCTGTTGTCAATACAATGTTGCAATCGACGGTATGCTGGCCATCTACTAATACTAATGACATTGCTCTACAATTCTACCAGAAAGGAGGTTTTCCATCTGTCTGCGGATGTGTAGGAGCCGTTTCACATGGGACTGATGATCGGTCCTGATGGTCGGTCGAACTGATCATCAGTCGACGGTATTTGTTTTCACATGGTTGCGTATCGTCAGTCGCCGCTATCAAAGACCATTTACCGCTTTAGATTTGGAACGGGACACTGTTGTCGATTTGTGCGAGAACCGATTCTCGCACGAAGTATTCCGTATTGCGAAATTCTTAGATTGGGAATTCCTATTATTATGAGAATTCTTTGTTTGAAAAGTTATATGGGAAATCTGCTCAATGATTGGTTCAAGTTTTATTGAATTTTTAAATTCCATTCCATCATCCTGTATTTCAAAACCCAGTGAACTCAAACGAAAATATGAGGAACCACGAAATTATCAACGATCAATCTGTTGATGAATATGCAAACATACTTGCTTCTTGCTGTTGTCATTGAAGAAGATTCTCGAAATCTTCCTACAATACACAGATCTGAGCTGCATCCTCCCAATATTCAAATCTATATTTTTATAATTTTCTGAAGATGTATGCCAGAATTTCGCTTTTTTCATGACACTAATACTAATCACCATTTCAGTTTCTGAATTAATTTTTTCCTTCCCATTCGTAAAGACGTAAATAATCCTCAGAATATTCAATAACATGCGCAACGCCGCAATCGCATACGGACTGATGGTGCGCATACATGTGAAAGCCTCCTTTGTCGGCTCGAGCCGACGACACGCAAACGCAGCGGGCTGGACCGATGCTCGTGCTTGTTCCATCGGTCGACTGATGATACGCATGCATGTGAAAGGATTGCAAAATTCAGTTCAAACGCCGGCTCAGACTGACCATCAGGACCGACCATCAGTCGCATGTGAAACGGCTCGTAGATGGGACACTGATACCAATAGACGCCCCATATAATCACGAAGAAAATTATGTTGACCGCCATGGAAATCATTCCCTCAACACCATGATGGTTTGTGGCCCAAATTATTATTTTTACTCAGTGAACGCTAGTTGGCCGGGAAGTGTGCATGATTCTCGAGTTCTCAGAAACACAGCATTATACAGGAAATTTGAAGAAGGATGGCGCCCATTTCCTGGTGCTGTTATTCTGGGTGATAGTGCTTATCCAACCAAAAATTGGCTCATCCCACCTATACGTAGACACCCTGATGATGTGGTTGAAAGAAGATTCAACATACATCATAAACGTACTCGAAGGCTGATAGAGGACACCTACGGAATTCTCAAGGAGAAATTCCCATGCCTGAACCAATTAAGAGTTCAGCCTGAAAAAGCAGCTAAAATCGTTTTAGCTTGCTGCATTTTACATAATGTGGCAAGGGTCATCGATAGGGAGGATGTGCATGTTGTTCAGAATTATGAAGAAACCGACTATGATGTAGATTTAGGAGAAAACATTGAACATTCCATAAATAATTTTGAGCCTTCAACGCAAGGACGTATCAATGAAATTTTACAGTTTTTTCGATAGTAGATTGAAAGTCGAGAATATCAATACCCACTTTATTCCAAACAATTAATTATGAATTTGTTAAACGTGAAGTAACTCATTTTTTATAACCTATCATTACAAGAAATAAATCTAACTTTCAGATTCTGTGTCACTATAATCTAAAATTTTTGTTACCGCCATGTCACAAACAGTTTTCGTGAAAAATATTTTTGTAAATTTTGAGGGTGATAATCCTAATTCTTTCTCCAGCTTAGCTGCTCTCAAGGTGTTTTTATATATTTCAATTTCTAATAATTTCCTTTTCAATTCATGCAAGGAATCTTTTTCATCATTTTCCTGCTCATTCTTTTTCTTATGAGGATCTATTTTCCTCTTTCTTTTTCTGAATTGAGAATGATTTCCTTCGTTAGAATCAATAGTATCAGTGTTCTCTTCTGTGAAAAGTGTTGGCGCAATATCGGAAACAAAGGGGGATTTACTTCGACCAAATCTGAAAATTTTAAATTATCTCAGTTGGAAGGTGATATTATTTGATATATTACCCAGGATTGCCAGTACCATCACTTTCCAGAATATCTAACCCATCCAGAATTGGGGATTCAGTTTCTATTATATTAAGTATGGAAGTATCAACTTCATCCATCATTTTTTCCTTTCCTCCACTACTTCCAGTTTTTCGGGAATTATCTCGTTTGGCCTTTCAGAAAAGGAAATATGTATATCAAATCAAATTATTATTGCTATACATTTATATCATACCAAAGTTCTACTTTTCCATAAACCAAATAAATGTCCAAAGTCGGTCTCGGCCTGCCAGTCCTAGCGATTGGGCAAACTCATGGACTTTTTTCCATTCCTTTTCCTTTTCTGCGTTTCCACATTTCCCACTGAACTTCGAGAAAAGAATTGATTTTCTTTCATTTATTCTTTCAAGAAGAGCAAGTTTCTTATCATTCTTTATATTTCTTTTGCTCATATTACTGGATAAAAATTTCAAAAGTTACGGAATGTCACATCAACGAATTTTTTTGAAAGTTTCCATGGTAGCTGTCATAATGATTAACGCAAAGTGAAAAGTGAAAAGTCAAAGTCGAAAAGTGTTTGGGGGAATGTTGTGCAACAGAATTAATTTTCACTTTGCAAATTTGACAAAATGCAAAGTGCAAAGTGAAAAGTTGCAAAGTATTTTGGTGCAATAGGCCCCTGGACTCCATATTGTTCAAGCTTTTCTATCAGAATATCCGAGTCAAGACAGTCATATGCCTTGGAGAGGTCCAAAAATAACCCCATTGACAAACAGCCTTCCTCAAAGGCCTCTGTGATTTGTGTAACAAATTGGTATATTGCTGTCTGTGTGGATCTTCCTTTCAGACCACCATGTTGGTCTTGGCCAAGGAGAGCATGTAGTGTGAAATATTCCAAAATTTGTTCGCAATATGCTAGTTCGAATAGCTTGGAGAATGATGTGAGGATGCTGATTGGCCTGTAGTTTTCAAGATTTTCAGCATTGCCAGTTTTATATTTAGGCATTATTTCTGCTATTTTCAGTTTTTCGGGAAAGATTCCTTCTCTAAGTGAGTTGTTTATGATGTATCTTAGCGGTTGGCTTATTTCTTTTATGGTGTTCTTTATTGTTCTATTAGATATCTCATCAATTCCACTTGAGGTCTTGTTTTCAAGTTTCTTTACGAGTTCCTTCAGATGTTCTTCACTAATTGGTTTTGTTGAAAATGTATGTGGCGATTTTGGGAGGGTTATTTTTGATTTTGCTTGTTTAATATTTCCTGTTAATTTAGTTGCTGCATTTACGATGTAGTCATTGAATTCATTTGCTAGTTTTTTTGTGTCGGCTTTTAGTGGGATGTTTTGGTTTTCACTCTTATTCTGTAAGGAATTTACTATAGCCCAGGCAGTTTTGTTCTTGTTGTCAGAATCTTTAATTAGTTTTCCCAGATAATTTTTTTTATTTTCTAGAAGGAGTTTATCATAACATTTCTTTGTTCTGTTGTATTCATGTTTATATTTAGGGTCTATGTTGCTCATAACAAGGAGTGCATCTAGTTTGTTTTTTGTCTTTTTTATTGATGGGTCTTCTAATACGGGTATGCGTTTTTTGTTGTTGCAAGATCTTTTTCTCAGAGGACAGTTTTCATTGAAATGATCGAGATGTATTTTTTGGAATGTATTATATTGTTCATCCACATTTTTGTTGTCACATTTATAGACGTGTGACCAGTCCTGTTTTGATAAGGCTGTTCTAAAGTTCGTGATATTTTCATTGGTTATTATTCTTCTGTAAGTGTAGCTGTTCGTTTTGCTGATGTTGAAAGATATTTTTTGAGCTGTATGATCGGATATATGTGTTTGTACTACCACTGCATCAAATGGATATTCTGTCTTAACAAATATTCCATCTAAACATGTTGATGTTGAGTGAGTGACTCTCGTGGGTTGAAATATAGTTTGAATGACACCATATGATTTTAGATGGTGTATCCAGTCTCTTTTTGCTTTGGTATCTTCTAGCATATTTATGTTAAAATCACCTGCAATGATTATTTGTACATTCTCCTTTGTTAGTTTGTTTAAAATTGGTGTTAACTGTTCTGTCATCAGGTCTGTATTTCCATCATTGTAAATTGTTATGATGAAATAACAAAATCTATGTACATTTTCAATATCATACGGGCTGTTATACAACAGTCGACCATTTTTTTTACACAGCAGAAATGGCCCTCCGAGAAAATGCTACACTTCTGAGTATTACTACTTACCAGTCGGCTCTAGGGTCATATTCTAATCTATCGATTTTACACGGTTTTAGCCGGGCGGCTATGAAACATGGTTTTGGTTGTCATCTCTCGTACTATTAGTTTTTGTTCAAATTCAGTTTTCATATTGATATAATTAACGCGCACTTCAACCAAACTTAAGAATTCACAAGGTATTATTATGTTATTATTATTATTATAATTGCAATAAGAGTAAAGGTACAAATTATTTGAATTATTGAAATTATTTGAATAAAATTTCCAGTTGCGGTATCATTTTTTGTGTCTGCTGAATGCGGGAGTGAAAATAATCCTAAGGTAAATTCTGAGAAAATGTGAAGTATTCAATTGTCCACATTATTTTGGGAAAAAATACAGGGTGTTACATTTGAAGAAATCGAGAAATAATAATTTGAAGTTCATCATATTTGGACCTTAATAACGGAAACCCTGTATATGACAGGTTGATCATTCAGGAACGTTGACAATGCAAATCCTTCAATCAAAAAACATTTAGATTAAATTCATGTTGCTATCGATTCTGGAAATCGTCAGAAGACTTTTACTGAACTGCTCTTCCCTCACCTTTTTGCAGTTTTCTTCGAATAAGATCTGAACTGTTGGAAAAATGTCTCTAATATTTTTCGTCATGAAAGAGGTAATAAAGGTCATTGAAAATATGTGAAAATATATGGGGTGATCATTAAAAAAATCATCCATTTGTTGAATAACATTTATCTGGGACACCCTGTATATCAGAAAATAATTTCCTGAGATGCAGAAATGAATGTACAAGAGGTCTACCTTCCAACGAAATCTCTAAGATGTCTGGTTCGGCAGCTATGGAAGGTTTTCGCACTATTACAGGACCCTGTATAATTCAAGTTTTTTCATTTGGAAGAACTCAATATCAAGTAAGCATCAGGGGGTCCACCTGAAACCACGAGACCAAAAAGTTTCGGAACCTCTGGTGTAGACGAAATGGCATAGTCAGGACGCGCCTCCATAATTCCTCTTTTGATCTGTCCAGAATCAAATAAATACACATAAATGAACCGATTACGAGACAATCAGGGTCATAGTAGGACCGTCAAGGAAAAACAATAACTTCGATGCGATGAACAAGGCGAGGCACACCGCACAACGGACTCGCCGATCTTGTTTGAATTTTTTCAGGCGGGTTACATGCCAAAAACGTTCGAGAACCACAGCGACTTGACGACATGGCAAGGGCAATGGAGAATGATGCGGCAATGTTTTGAGTCGATTACTTTTCGTAATCGAAAAACGAATACAAATGATCATAGCAATTTTATATTTTCTCACAATACATCAGCCCGGTCGAAATAGACACTTCAACAAATATATTTTTGTTTTGCATTTTCATCGTTAACGGTTAGTTATCCCAACAGATTTTGTTGATAATAATAATAATTCCGCATGGGTGTGGTTTGGTTTCTGCTACGTCACATGGGGGGTGACGTCCTCACGGCCCGAGTTACCTGGGCTACCAAGGGTAAATGGTGGTAAACCCATGAAAATGGTGAAAATATTAAGCCAGCAACAAGAAGTGGAAACCGATATCATGGCAGAAGATCGAAATGCCACTCCACCTGCTGGCTCGACCACCGTGAGGAGGACTGTCCGCAGGGGAGCTCGCAACGCACGTATCAAGTGGAGCCGCGAAATGAATCTTGAAGTAATGCGAACTTTTCATTACGTGAACAATTGCGAGGACAAACTGACATCCTGAACTTCAGCTGACGGAAAGGAATCATTCAAGAGAAATCTTCAAAAGATCGAATTATCCCAGAGGATCGCGGGATATGCACAACAGGCTGTAGCATTGCAAACCTGTCACATCGTGCGGAAATTCCTGAACAAGTGGGAGGAACTGAAATGTTTTTTCACTGGTTTATAGAAATAATACCAGCTCAAGCTGAGACCGAGAGACCGATGATGAAGGATAATAATAATGGCTACGCCAGCTCTGACCTACACTTTCGGAGTCCTGAAGTTGGACCGACTCACCCGTCGCTTAATGACAAAGTTTCGATGTCTGCACACCAATGCATCGGTTGAAAGGCTTTATCCCTACCTAGACGAGATGGCGGACGAGGTCTGTTGAACATCTATAGACACTGCAGAACCCAGGAGAAAAACTTGAAGCGGCGACTGCTCGAGTCTGGAGATAGCCTGATGAAATTGGTGACAACAGAGGATAAGGGATACACACCTCTGAACCAACAACACAGAGAACTGACGTTCGATATCACCACCAGGAGCGAAGATAGAAGTATATGGAGGGAACAAGCTTTGCACACACCTTGAGGGGGAAAATGTCGATAAATTAGCTTCTTTGTCGTGGTTGAAGGCAGGACAATTGTATCCTGAAACTGAGGGATTTCTGACGGCTATCCAAGATCGAGTTATAAGAACTCGAAACTACGAGAAACACTGTTTGAAGCTTTATGTGGAGGACAAATGCAGGAAGCAGTGGCGGCTGGTGAAAATTTTGTTCAGGGGGGGTTGATTCGAGATAAAAAAAAAGTAAAGGGCGGGATTTACCCCCTATGAGAATCGAAAGCCTCGTGTTGAAAAAAAAGCGCTTCATAGTTTATTTGAGGTGATTAAATGTTGTGTATCGAATTTAATGGAAAAAGAGCTATATCCGCTCTTGAAAAATGAATATAGATTTTGAATAAGTAGGTAGGTACTTAACAATATCCTAGATCTGAAAATAAAAGTCAATCCTTTGAGTTTTGTCACAATTTATCTGCGATTGCCTTTTCGTTGAATTCAGGAATGGCTTCAACTAAATTTTGTTCGATGGACAACATTACGAGCGCCGTCAGTCTTTCTTCCGACATTGTATTTAGAAACGACTTGATCAATTTTAAAGTAGAGAAGCATATTCCAGTTTCTGCGGCTCTCATTAAAACAAAACTTTATATATTTCACAAAACGTTGAATCCAAACCGTACGACACTATCAAATTTAAAGTACATAAGAAAACGGTCAGGTTTCCGTTTTCTTGTGTTATTTCTGGCCGCGAGTGAAATATCGACAATTCCAAATTCAGGGCTTATAAACCATATGAATTGCATTGCAGAAAATATCACCATAGAGATGATTTTCAAAAGCAAAACAATCCTGAATCTGAAATATAATAATGTCGCAGATTTCTCTCGCAAACTCAAATAAGTTAAGTTGAATTCCGTTAGAGAACACCCTCTTATTGTCAGTCCTTAAATCCTCAACGCAACTTTACCACACGGAACAATTGGCACCTTCAAAATCTCTCCATTAGACCCCATTTATGGGCTCGAATGGTCACTGAGAACCGCGTGGATCTGACTGGAGACGCGTCCGGTTGCCATGGCAACCGGCTATATCGCTTGGACGTTCGAGATTCAGCCCAGCATCGCAGACCAGCATACCTATTCCGATTACGTTCCTCTTTGGCTTTACGCTCTTTATTGTGATATACAGGGGTCGCTACGGCTAGGTTAAATTTTTTATTTAATTGTATCCTGTTTGAGGAGAAAATCACGAGAAGGAAATATAGAAATCTTATTTTCGTCATTTTTCCCTCACCAGCCGCCACTGGCAGGAAGTGCGGCGCGGTTGGTGAGTCTATTGAACATGTAATCGCCGGTTGCCGACTCCTGGCCGACAACGCATGGTTTATGGGATACTTGTCCACCATATTATAAGTATCAACCTGCAGCAGTGTTGGAAACGGACACAGCTCTACTGGGACAGACCTATAACAACAGATAGATCAGTGGACTACAATAGACTGGACCTTGTGTTCATCGATAAGGATCAGAATCTATATAAATTGGGGGATTTCAGGGGAAGAGGCAGACTATTATAAAAAAAGAAAATATTATACGTGAACGATCTAGTAAAAGTGGTTGTAGAATAGGCGGGCGCGGAGATGAGACCACGGTGTCTGAGACTCAAAGTATGAACATCAGAGCGCAATTTAATTTTGTTGAACAAATATGGTGGAGATTTGTGAAGAATAATCGAGTGGAAAAGAATCATCGAGAGTAGCCTCCTACGTTCTCCCATATCTAGCCACCATATTATAAGTATCAACCTTCAGCAGTATTGGAAACAGGCGCAGCGGTTCTCTACTGGGACAGACCTATAATAACAGATAGATCAGTGGAATACGATAGACTGGACCTTGTGTATATCAAGAAGGATCAGAAGTATGGGGTGATAATTGATGTGGCAGTACCATTGACTCATAACATCGGGAGGACGGAGTCCGAAAACATAACCAAGTACGAGAACTTGGCAAAAGAACTAAAGAATATGTGTCAACTATCGAATCCACTATAATACCGTTGGTGATTTCGGCTGAGGGGATAATGTCCTAATTATTGAAGAAAAATCTTCAAAAGATCGAAATATCCCAGAAGATCGCGGGATATGCACAGCAGGCTGTAGCATTGCAAACCTGTCACACATCGGGCAGAATTCCTGAACAAGTGGGAGGAACTGAAATGTTTTTTAGCTATTTCAAAGAAGTTATACCAGCTCAAGCTGAGACCGGGAGATCGATTATGGATAATAATATTGAACTTTATTTGCAGACAATATACAATAATAGTTATTTATACAACAAGTGAGTTAAATGAATGTTTATTCATGAGAAGAAATTTTTTCGAGTAAATAAACATTTTTAACTCACGTGTCTTATACAAAATTTTATAAATATTAGGTATAATTCAAATTCATAACGAGATTTCCCTTCGATGGTTGCTATGTAATTAATTGTTTGCAAGTGTCAATGAAAATTAAAGAACAGTCAAAGAATTTTTGTTTCGAAAAAATGTTGAGCGGTGACGAGGAGGTTGTAGTTCCTGAGTGCATTATACAAGTACAAGAAGCAAATGAGGCAGCAGAAGCAGTAATTCCATTGAAATCAAAAATATTGTACGAAAAGCAGTATACGGCATATTGTGCCTGGAGAAATAATAAGAAAGCTAAAGGTGTCAACGAAAAAATAATTTTGGCGTATATTTCCGAACAATTAACAAAACAAAAGTCAAGTCGTCGTCTTTATGGTCCTACTATTCGCTACTTAAGAAAATGTTGGCTCTGAAAGAAAGAATAGACATCGGCAGATTTCACCAAGTCACCGCCTTTTTGAAGCAACATTCCAGGATTTCCAGGGGATACGTAGCAAAGAAGAGAGGAGTTAGAATACTTTTTAGATGCCGCTCCTGATGAGCAATATTTATTGATAAAGGTAGTTTTTATTATGGGTGTTGCTGGAGGGTGTAGAATCGGCGAGCTGGTGACTATGACCGTAGATGACGTGGAAGATCGGGGCAGCGTATTGGTTATTCAGATTCCAGATACGAAAACTTATAAGAAAAGAGTGTTCACTGTGGTGTACAAATAAGGTTGCTGCACTCGATATATTCCGCAAGTATAGGAACTTGAGGCCAAGCAAAGTTGATCACAAGCGACTTTTTATAAATTATAAAAATAAAAATGTACCGTCCAGCCTGTAGGTGTGAATACATTTTCGAAAATGCCCGCTACTATTGCAAAGTATTTGGGCCTTTCTGAAGCTGAACAATATACAAGGCACAGTTTCAGGCGTTCTTCTGCAACCCTACTCGCAAATTCTGGGGCAGATTTGACAGTTTTGAAAAGACATGGTGGATGGCGCTCAAGTTCTGTTGTAGATATATTGAAGATTCACTACAAAACAAAATAAATCTGAAAATTCTGAACAAATACTTGGTGGGGTCACAAAAACCGAAGTTCCTGATGCAGAAATGGATATTTCAGCAGGGCCTGAGAAGTCCTCAAACACATGTGCTATAACGACTGAGCGTGTTTCCTTTGGAGGAGGTGCAGGTTTCCAGTTCCATTTTCAAAATCTTAATAATTGTAGTTTTTACTTTGATGATAGAAATGACTGTTAATGTAGAATTTTTGATAAATTTTAATAAACTCACTTAAAAATGAGTTTAGGTGCATTGTGTGTGGAAAGAATAATTTCCAGAAAGTGAGTGGTGAACATTTTATTCCACTAGTGAATCAAAAAATTTTTAATTCACTTGTGGATAAACGTCAACTTACCCTTGTTGCCATGGGTTGAATATTGTCGTCTTTAAACTTCAAAATGGGATAAAAATTTATAAATCACAAAGAAATACAGCCTTCCATAATTTTATCTGCAAAAAGGAGACTTACGGCAATCGGGGCTATTCACTAAGCAAAGTTGTTATGGATAGCAACTGTAAATCGTCGTTATCCCATGTAATAAGCATGGGATAACGACGATTTACAGTTGCTATCCATAACAACTTTGCTTAGTGAATAGCCCCGATTAAAACTGTTTATATGTATAAGCTCCCAAAAAGCCCATTAGAAATACAAAAAAAAAGACTCCAGCATAATATCATGTAAGTTGAAACTATCGAGAAAAAAAATTGTATGCATTATAATATACATATGTAAACATAAAGAGAATCGAAGAAAAGAATTTTGGAAGCGAGACTAAAGCCTAAAGTAAACTTGTCAACAAAATTTGTGTGTACGATTATCTGAATCTATATAAATTGAAGGATTTCAGGGGAAGAGGCAGACTATTATAAAGAAAGAAAATATTATACGTGAACGATCTAGTAAAAGTGGTTGTAGAATGGGCGGGCGCGGAGATGAGACCACGGTGTCTGAGACTCAAAGTGTGAACATCAGAGCGCAATTTAATTTTGTTGAACAAATATGGTGGAGATTTTTGAAGAATAATCGAGTGGAAAAGAATCATCGAGTGTAGCCTCCTACGTTTTCCCATATCTAGCCAGTTACACTCTTTCAGCTTGTGAATGACTGGTTCGAACTTCCGGATTCCATTTATAAACCTCAGACATGACCTCTGTTCTTTTTTAATTTTCTTAGCGTATTCTTTAGTTAAACATGGACCATAAAGCGCGTCGCAAAAGTTGAACTGGCTAAGCACCAGAGACTCCGTCGGCACAATCTTCAATTTTGTTGTAAGATAATAGGCCGTATTTATAAAAAAAGCCGTACCTTTTACTTTCAGAAAATGAAGCAATTCCTTCAAGGTATATGCATGAAAAGAATTGAAGGAGAAGGCTTCGAGGAGTTTGCTTCGAAGTAAAAGGTTATACGTTCGCCGTATTTATAAAAGGGAGTATTTGCTCAAAAACTAAAGGATGTGCTTCCAAAAATAGGAATCTAGGTTCACAACAACTTTTCTCACTTTTTCTGATGGATTATACCGGGTTTTTCATATTGTTTTTAATATTTTTAATGTTTTAAAAATTTTTAGCCTTGAAAAAGGTCCGATTGGAGACCGAAACGTCGGTGAATTGATGTGAAAAGGAATTTTAAAATAAAAAGTTGTCCAAATACCTGAAAGAATCATTTTATTTATTTTAATAAAGGTTTCTGTTCCTTTTTTGCTGTTTCACCGGTCCTCAAGCTGTGATTACCTGTTGTTGATCAATTATAAGGACGAGATAAGAATACCACTAAAGATAAAATTATTCGTGTCATTAGTGAGATAGAGCCTCAATTATGTCGAAATGTCATTGAAAATTTTAACAATATAGTGGACTTCTGTAGAGCTTCAAGAGGAGGCCATTTGGCAGATATTATTTTTCGTACTTAAATGTCATAACTGATACTTAATGTTTCGAATTTTATCATATACCGGGTGAGTCTTTGACTTGTACATATATTTTAACTGAAAACTCTTGAGGTAAAAGGAAACCTTTTTTTCATTTTCCATTTTTCCGAATTCGGCTCTGTTGGAAAGATATAGCCATTGCGGAAAAAATTGGGCTAATTAGGTACGCCTCTGATATAATTCTCTGGAATTGATACAAAGTTTATATTTCTCCATTGAAATTGAGTTGATACATCTTCTAGGGAATGAATACTCAAGTACCTACTAACCTTTTTCGAATGAGAATGTTAAAAACACGAAATTTTTCAATAAAAACACTAAGTTTTGTCCCATAATTTCTGCAATTGAAAAAATATTTATCCCACCAAAATAAGTTCCTCCTTCGATTTTCATTGAGATTAGTTTGTGGTTTGTGAGAACTCATAACTTCTTCATATTTTCCTCTTTCTCCCAAAACTATCTGATGAAGAATTGTTTCCACACTAATCTTACATAACTCCATTAAATAAGGTCATAATATCGAGGTCAATGACCTAACCTTACCCATCTTATCATATTCTATGAGAGCTATCATAGAACGTTCGAGAAGACGTTGCCAGATTGTGTTGATTCTCCTTTTAAACAAGGAAACAGTACGTCCTCTATCATTAACGGATGAACTAACACAAAGGCACTAGTTTTATTTACTTTTGGCTGATCGCGTCTTGTCGTGCCTCTTTGGAAATGTTCTTATTCTCGCCGATAGAGCGCTACGAACTTGACTTCAGTAGATGCGCAAGACGAACCGTTGTTCCATAGACCGAATAGTTGGTCTGTGGTTGTTGAACGGAGCATGCGTATAGCGGCTTGATGGAGATTTGTCGATTTATTTGTTTATTCACATTTGAGAATGCGAACAGTTGATGTAAAGAGATTTACAGTGAAAGTGTTTAGATAGAAACATCGCCACAGATCGTGTAGTGCTAAGTATTCATTTTGCATTAATTTCAATTCAATGCGTGGTTTGTATGGGAGATTCATCATTAATATTCGAATTTTTTTATTCCATTGACATTTTATTCTTGACAAAGTTGATAAGCATTCTGACAACATTGTTACTTTGTAAAGAGTTTATTAATTTGAGCCATTCTGTGATTTTGAAAAGCAAGGCTTGTATCTAGATTCTTCTTATGATTTTTGATTATTTCGTCAAATTTTATCGGGTAAAATTGAGAATAACTCGAAAACGACGCGTTTTATTGAAAAAACTTAATCTTTATACCGGTAGGAATATTGAATAAGTTTTGATTTGGAAATATGCATCATGAAGGGAGTGAATACTTCACCAAAATTCAGTTCATTTGAAATACTGGTTCCGAAGATATAAACAGAAAAGAGTTTTTTTCATGGATTTTCGACACCCTGCATCTTTCTATCGAAACCTAATGTTGAAAAATAGTACATAATATAGGAAAAGAGTGTTCCGTTTGATGAGAGAAATCTACAGTTGAAATATATGTAGGTACAAGTCAAAGACTCACCCTGTATAATACCACTAGAGATGAAATATTGCCGGCAAAATTTCTCGATTGTAATATGAATATGTCATGAGCGAAAGTGCTGAAAAGCAACAATTTTATTTGCTTAAATTTCATCTCTACTGGTATTCTACAGGGTGTATCTGAATAACACCGAAAAAATGAAAGGGGTGATTCTTTGTTCAAAATAAAGGGTAGTTTGATGTATAAATGTTGGGTCGAAAGTCAAACGTCAGAATTATCGCAGTTCAAAGATTGCAGAAAAATGAAATTCATAGAGAAGTTACCATAGAAATCATAATATTATATATACTTACTCTAGAATGCCAATTCCTTGGAGTTCCGCTGCGAAAAACGTGGCGCATAGGCAAATGATTCACAATCTGCGCATGCTCACCATTAGGTTATTTCACGTAGAACGATTCCAAGTCCCTAAATATTTTGTCGGTCCTATTTGAGTTCAAAATAATTAAACAATAAAAATATTCCATTGAGTAACAAACTTATTTTATAGCTCATGCGCGACTTCCTACGACTATTAGACACATTAATATCATAAGTGAATTGCAATATTTGTGGAATTGCTGAGAAAATTAGAGCAGTAATGTAGCAGGTTTCACTGAAAACATATAGACCGTGCAACACCGCTTTTTCTTCCTCATGGCAAATGAATTTGAAATGACCTCAGTGAAAGTTTAGGCAGGGACGGTTTCAGTCACAGTTTACTGGTGCTTTAGTTCCTGTATAAACACTATAAACTGTTATTTTCGTGTTTGATATTCTTCGTGTGCATTTTGCTTTTGTTGTGTGTTGTGTTCGATTTGGATTTTTTCGTATCCGATAAACAATGAACTGTATAGTGTTGTGGTGTGATAACAAAGGGAAATTCTCGGAATTAATTATTTTGGGTGCGTACTTAATAAGTTTTTGTATTTTTGTTGTATAAACTCTACGTTATTCAAGGAGCCTATCATTTTCAGCTTGACAAAAAAGAGGCATGATGCTTGGATGTCGGCTTTGGGAAGGAATCCCATCGTAGAACATTTGAGTGAGAAGTATGTAATATGTTGCAAACATTTTTCTTCAGAAGATATACCTATGTAGAGAAGGCAAAAGAATCCAGTTGAGACCGAATGCAGTTCCAAAACTGTATTTACGAAAATGTGATCATAACAAGGAAGGTAGGAAACTCACCATTGCTGAAAATATTCTGCCACTTGATCATTAGCTGAAAATAATTCATATTTGTAACTACAATCCCAATGATCCTTGAAGTGGAATAAATATGAATCAGACAATACCTATACATCCATTTTTTACTGTATAAGGTTTGGATGATGCCCTAATTTGAAATATTCTGAGAAATATATAATTTTTTCTCATACACTGTAATGTTTTTAAGCTAGAATGTGTTCTAATTTTTTATTGTATAGTTCTAGGGTCCTACAAAAAATGCCTCAAAACAGAAATATCCCAATTAATGATTCCCCACAGGAAATTGCTGGAACTGCTGGAAGTATGGATGAAATGGAAGTATGTTTTTTTGATGATAAGGAAAATACTCCTGGAGTTACTATTTCTTGCAATGCAGAAAGGTAAGACAATATGAATAATAGAGTCTAGGTTGTTTTAATTGAATTATTTCAGTTATTCCAGAAAGTATTTTTTGTGTGAAATAGCAATGTGTTTTTTGGAATATGTTGGGAATAAGACCTTCCACAACTTGAGAAATGAGTGTAGAATGGCAAATTACTAAGTACTCTGCTCTCATAAGTTAGTGTCTACCATATTATTTTTTCTTTGTGAAAAAAACTCAGGAATTTGCTTCATACTGAACTTATTTACCTATTGATAAATATTTCTAGTTTTGTATGTAGATATTTCAGGTACTAACATCGATCCCCAGTTTCAAAACTTATATATTTTCCAGAACAATATTGAATTTTTAAACCAAAATCATTTCTATGAATTCAGTTACTAACTTCACAAATTGTAATATTATGTCAACTTCCAAAGTAAAGTTCGAAGTTGTATGACTTTCACGAAATTATCAATATATTCAATTTGATAACGGGAATCTTCAGTATCAAATGACAATCTAAAACGAGTAATACTTTGAGATAAAAACAATCATTTTATTTCAGTTCACCCATTAGTTTCACCACTTCCTCTACAAATTCTCCTAGAAGTTTGAAAAGAACTCGAGAAGATACCTCAACTGATAGCGAGGGTAATAATTAGACGAGAGATCAAAATCCGACACAACTATTGGTTAGTATAATTATAATAAAATTAAATTTTGAACTTCAAATGTTCCCATAAGAATCTATATAAAACCTATTGAAAACCATATCTATTATCACACAGTATTAAAAAAAACATTCCTACCTGAAAATTTACATTTATGTATTAATTTAATATTAATAATAATAAATAATAGATGTGGAAAACAGTAGGTTTTTTTATATGATAAGCTGGAGAACCGTATCACAACAAGAAATTTGATCCAAATCATTAGAGCTATTTTTAGAGATATATTAAATTATTAATTTTTCAGTGCATCACCTTCAAAACTTCTTCGTCAGCTAAAGGATGCCAATGTTAGGAAAACTTTGGCCCAAAAAAATTGAAAAAGATTAAAGTGAAGGCTAGACGTTTGAAAAGAAGAGTTTCAAGTTTAAAACAAGTTTTATGGAGTGTGAAGAAAAAAAATTTGCTTTCTGAGAATGGTATTCATCTCATGGAAAAATCGATCGCAGGAGTACAGTTATCCATATTGAAAAGGTCCATGGAAGTTAGGAAGAAAAAATCTCAAGGGAAACAATATGAACATACGTTTGGGAATGACATCAAAAATTTGCTATGACAGTACAATTCCTATCATCAAAGGCTTATTTATATGTAAGAAATACTTTTGATGGTGCTCTTCCATATCTTTTGATGTACTCGTTGTAATTGTATGATGTGAAGGGCAATTTCGTTCTAAATTAAATACTGGGGATAAATAACGTATTAGGTTAGATGAGTATCAATACCCAATTAATAAAAACACACAACCAATTAGTGCATAATTTTGGAAAACATCTGATTACCATAAACAGGTAATAGCAAGTCAATCTTGAGAGATTTATGCTATCGCGAACTACTTAAGAGGTACATTTCCGTCATACATTGTATCCACGTAGGTCATACGGTTTTTGCAGTGCACGTGAAAATAGCTGATTATGGCTTATTTTTTGTAATTATTGAAGTTATAGTTATATAGTTATAGTTATATAGTTATAGTGAAAAGGGGTCACAGTTCACTGCGACCTTAAGGTCTATTGTGCCCCCTATCAGAGCTGTTATCATCGCGCCTCCTACAGCTCGCCCTCCAGTTCCAGAGATTTGAAGATTGAAGTTATAGTAGGTATCCTTAATTTTTCGGGTGGAAAGTATAGCCTATGTCACTCAGGGATAATGTAGCTTTCTAAAGGGTGAAAGAATTTCTGAGATCGGCTCAGTAGTTCTTGAGCCTATTCGTATCAAACACACAAAAATACAAATATTTATAATATTAGTATAGATTTTCTTTTGAGTCCACTGTTTAGATTAGAATGAACAATGTATAAAATTGGATAATAGATTTTTGTTTCCAATGCTGTAGTGTCCTTGTCTTGACCTGTTCATTTCCCACTTAATAATAATAATAATAATATGGTTTATTCTGTGAAGCTACAGGTATAAACGACAATCATCGAGGCATTAGCCTGTACGTGACTTATAACTAAACATGATATAATACAGTAGCCGGTATTCAAATTATTTTATGAATTCTCAAAACAATTACCTACACAGTGTCATAACGTGGAAACCAACAAAAAAAATTTAGAGATTCCCCAAGACAATACTATTCATACCAAGTGGAAAAACTCATCTACACAATAAAATCACAGTGGGGCTTATACATTTGGTCCAGATTAATGTTATCTGTATCCAGTACATATCTCTTAGACAAACTTATTTAGGAGTTCAATGTATACAGTGGAAGGCGCAGTTGGGATGTTGAATATTTTATTTCGGAAGAACGGGGCTGGTGCGAGTTAACGGGGATTTATTAACGAATTGAAATATTTTCTTCCCTTCAATTACCCAATTCATCATTTTCTTTTTTTTGATTTTTAAACTTCTTAAATTCTTAAGGTCGTTCGGAACTCCGGCATATATTCGTGGGGCCAGGTAGGCAAAGCATCTCTGACCTATGCGTTTTTCTGCTCGGGGCGTAAGATATTGATTCATCTTGTTTCTTGTGTTATATTCATACTCAGTTAATTTGAGTTGAATATTTCTTGCGTTTACGCCAATTAGCATCTGCATCACGAACAACTGGTGGATTCATAACCTTGGAAACAGCAAACAACTCATCTGACGGAAAGAGGAGAGGCTTACCGTACATAACACGTAGCAACCATTTCTGGACCACCTCAACCCTCCTCATGTGACAACTGTATGCTCCACCCCAACCTATTATGCCATATCTAATTTGGGACTGACATAGAGCTGAGTATACAGGGTGTCTACTTTTAAAACGGCAAAACTTCAAAGGGAGATTATTCAAGTGATTTGCAACAAAAAATGTCATATAACACATGGTCGAAATCTTGACGGTTATTCTTCAATTTAACAATTCTCGTTTTCACGAAATATTTCAATTTTTTCCATCAAATCTTCAATATTTCAGTTATGCTTGTGACTTCATCGAATTCGATCACATATTTGAAAATGGTAATAAATTTTCTACAAGAAAAGAATTTCAGTGTGCCAAAAATATTTCTATTGCGGATTTGGTGAGGAGATGAATATCACGATACTGAAGTGAACAAAATCAGTCATATTTTTCCAATGGGGTTTTTGTTGAAAAATTATTTATTATGGACATGTTTTCTTTTCAGCAAAAAATACCTCATTTAGAGTACTTTCGAATGACATATCAACTTTTTTGCTAACTGCTTGTTTTCTGCCATAATATCATGGCTAACAAGATAAAAACGAAAAAGTCGAAAAATTTCAAACCTGAATTTGCTCCATTTTGAAACTCATTATGATTGAATATCGAAGTAATTCTTATGGAAATAATGAATTTATCAATGAAATAAGAATAATTCAGAAGAATGAAATAATTTTAAATAATAAATACAGATTTTATGAAAAAATGTAGAAAACAGACTATTACTATTTATAACAATTGTTCGAAATGTCCACCTCCTTGTTCAATACATTTAACACATCTTTTTCGAACAAGTTATACTTCCCGATGAATTCATAAGATTAATCCAAAGCAGCTTAACAGACATTTTGGATGAAATAGCTACTGACTGACTGACTGGCTACCAGACAAAATGTCTGGTTTCGAATGGATGGCTGTCCATCTCATAATAGCCAAAACGGACGACAGTTGAGAAATGGATTGGAAGGTACGGTCCGATAAGATGGCCACCAAGGAGCCCAGACCTGACGCCTTTGGATTTTTATGTCTGGAGCACCTTAAAAGAAAATGTGTACCGAATTCGCTTTCAGACTCGAGAGGCTCTGATCGAAAGGATTAAATTGTGTTGTGCAGAAATGCGTCAGAAACTTTGCAAACTTCGCAGGGTTGTTGATTCAGTACGAAAAAGATGTGTTAAATGTATTGAACAAGGAGGTGGACATTTCGAACAATTGTTATAAATAGGATAAAAGACAGCACACCACTACCTAAACAATCTAGCCTAGTCTATAAGATAGCGTGTCAAAACTGTGAAAAAGTTTATATAGGTCAAACGAAACAATATCTAAATGACAGAATAAGACAACACGAAAATGACACCAAACACCAACAACGTTCAAACAAAACAGCCCTCACCCAGCATACACACGTAGAAGGACACAAATTTGATTTCCGTAATACCACCATCTTAGATAAAGAACCCCATTATTCCAGACGCTTACTGAGTGAAATGATTCATATCCGGAAATATGATACGGTCAACTATAGAGAAGACACCGATAACTTGAGTGTTATATACAATTGCTTGATCTCTAGGATAAATTTACCCCATCGATAGGAAGAAGTTTTTTAGAAAAAAGTGCACGTTAATTACTTATTTATTTATTTGTTTATTCCATTAGCAATTTGAATTTTATGACTTTGTCCTCTTATACTTTTGTATCGTTTCCCATGTATGTGTATTTGTCTGTTTAATTTTATTCATTAGTTAACGAGGCCCATGATATAAGACCGACCATGTATGTTCACTTATGCGGTAGATAAATTGTTGCGAACACATATTTACTCTGTCATAACGACGACAAATTGCATTCTTGCTGACAGCTGCAGAGTTGATGACGAAATTATTTAAGGAATATTCCGCATACCTACCTAATTCAGAAACATTTAATATTAACCATAACGTTTTTAATCTATACGAACTTTTTAAATTTACTATAACGAGGTAATTGTTTTTGTAATCTGAATTAAACCATCAATGTTCCTAATAATACCCTCTATTACAGCCTTGAAAAAGGAACAAGTCGTTCCGAAACGTCGGCAATGTTATAATTTGCATTTAAGAATAAAATCTGTCCAATTCCCTGTGAAAATTTTATTTCAGTTATAAATAGTAATAGTCTGTTTTCATAAATTTTCATAAAATCTTTTTTATTAAAAATTATTTCATTCTTCTGAATTATTCTTATTTCATTGATAAATTCATGATTTCCATAAGAATTACTTCGATATTCAATCATAAGGAGTTTCAAAATGGAGCAAATTTAGGTTTGAAATTTTTCGACTTTTTCGTTTTTATCTTGTTAGCCATGATATTATGGCAGAAAACAAGCTGTTAACAAAAAAGTTGATATGTCATTCGAAAGTACACTAAGGGCCGGTTTCACAATGTCTGGTTAACTTTTAGGTAACTTGACCATATACTTTCTAGTTAACTTGTAGTTAACGGAGAAAACGTTTCACAACAACCACTAACGGTGTTGGTCAAATTACCTTTGGTTAACTTAGGTTGGCAATAGTTGAAAATTTTCAAGCCATAGAACCCACTGATTCATAGGTTATTTATTCGTATTCAGTGCACAAAATGGGTGTCATTTTGAAATTTGAATTTGTTCTTTGCGTGAAGTTGTCAGTCGTTCATTCTGTTAGCGAATATACTTTAGTTATTGGGTATTGTTTTATAATTAGTGGTGTGAGTATAATTCTTCTATAATATATAATAAATTAATTGAAATATTTGGTAGATATAAAATATTTTCATTGCTGGGTGATGGAAGTTTCAAATGAAAATATAAACAGGGAGCGAAGATCGGCAAATTTCACAATTGAGGAAGAACAAATACTTGTTAGTCTTATCGAAAAATATAAAAATGTTGTTGAATGTAAGAGGAGCAACACAATAACATGGAAGGAGAAAGAGAGGGCTTGGCAAGATATATGCCGAGAATTCAATTCTTCTAGTGGAAAGTGTCCTCGTTCTATTAAAAATTTAAAAGAAAAATTCAATAATATTAAGAAGAGGACGAAGAAGAAATATACAGAGGAAAAAAAAGTGTATTAAAAACAGGAGGAGGACATTATACATTGCCTCCAGAAAATGAAATTGATGTGGTCGTCAAAGGGATTTTGGGGGAACAACTCACTGGTTTGAGGAACTCTTATGATGATGACAGGGGCCAACTGATAAAGAAAATACCTCCTACCAATACTGAGGAGACTATTGGTTATGGACCACAAAATGAGGACGATCGATCTTTATCTATATTGAAAGATAATGAAAGTCAAGGCCTTGCTGGAAATCCAGCAACCAGCAATGGGAAAGAGTCTGAGGACACCTGGACATCCTACAGTGCGAAAAATCTGAGGAAACGTCCTTCAGAAAAATTGCGATTCAGACATGTAAAAAACTCGAAGAAACTTACGACAGTAAAAACAATTGGTACACCTAGTAATACCCTTATTGAAGAGAAATTACAGTTTATAAGGCTACAGAAGGAAAAATTTTTGGAGGAGTTCAATCTGAATATGGAGCTCTTGAAGAAGAAACATTTGCTGATTGATGCGAAATTGGCAAAATATGGTGTCAATTACAGAAAATAATATAAATTTAAAATTGTATTTATGTTCACCCCGAAAATAGTTTTTTCAACATTTTTTTATTTCCCTACTGCAAATCATGTTACCCCAATTAAATCCTGTATTTAAGAAATAACATTTAAACATAATTGATATCGTATTACCTGAAAGTAAGCATGTGGAAAAAAACATAAAGGATACCTAAGCTTACACAAAAAGTAAAATTACATATCTAATATTTCTTGAAATGGTTCATAGCACTCAATAGAGATCCTCAACAGAACCTCCTAACTAATATCCTGCAATAAGAAAAAGTAAGGCACTTCTGACAAAAAATATATTCAAATATCTCACATAGAACAACGGTTATACAACATACATTCACAAGCAAATAGTCCATAATTACAAACCAGCAAAATAATTGATTAAATTATTTCTAGTTATTGTATTAATATTTTCATTTAGTGGTATGCCAATATTATTCCCCAGTTCTATCATTTCTTCCTGCTCGTGGTTTATTTCAGGTATTCTTTCATTGGCATCACAAGCTATATTATGTAAAACAGCTGTGGCTACTATTATGGCCTGAATTGTATCTAATGATACTCTCATTCCCATCGAAAGTGCTGGAAATCTGCGTTTCCAGACTCCAATTGTCCTCTCCACCACATTACGAGTTCTAATTTGAGACTCATTAAATAATGATTGAGCTCGATTTGTCACCTCATGAAGAGGTGTAATTAAATAACTCTTCGAGGGATACGCACTATCTCCTAATATTACTGAATCACCATATGCACCTTCCTCGAATGAATTGTATAGAGATGAATTTCTGAATATGTGGGAATCATGAGATGATCCAGGCCACTTAGCAACAATATTCCTTATTTTTAAATAAGGATCTGCCACAGTCTGCACATTCAATGAGAAGAATTGTTTTCTGTTGCGAAATATTTCGGCATTATCACCACCTGGGGATTGAATTTTTATATGAGTGCCATCAATGGCTCCTATGCATCTTGGGAATTTTGCAATATTATAGAATGCTTGTCTAATCGAGGTAATTTCTTCATCTTGGGGCATTCTTATATAGCGTGGGGCTAGAGATGCTAAGGCCACACTAACTCTTCGGACAACTCTGCTGGCAGTGGCCTTGCTCACACCTGACATATCAGCAGATGTCCTTAAAAATGACCCATTGGCGTAAAAATTCAAAGTTAATAACACCTGATTGCTGGGCGACAAACAATCATTTCTGAAAAAATAAGATAATTTACAAAAAACCTGTACTTCCTATCACTTCAAGATATAGGTACCTTTCAGTATTATGTTTAATCCGATTACTTATTTCATTTATTACGTTATCAGCTGTTCTGGGGGTGAGCCGGAAACGATCGAAGAAATCCTTTTCATCATATTCTTCGAAAAAATCACATCTAGGTCGTATGATTTTTGGCCGCCGTACACCTTCTTCCTCATCACTGAAGGCGTTGACATCATATCGGTCCATATCCATAATTGTGATAACAAATCACAATTTATTTTAACACTGCTGACAAGTCACTAGTACACATGAAACTGACAGTTGTAGAAACAGAAAAAGTGACGTTGAAACCTTCTGGTCAGTTCTTAACCACCGAATTATCTTATTGTAAAAAAAACTAGTGGTTAACTATTGGTGAATGCCTAACCAACAATTGTGAAACACTTTTCAGTGGTTTTTGTCTAACCTTTAGGTTAACTTTTGCTAACCAGACATTGTGAAACCGGCCCTAAATGAGGTATTTTTTGCTGAAAAGAAAACATGTCCATAATAAATAATTTTTCAACGAAAAACCCATTGGAAAAATATGACTGATTTTGTTCACTTCAGTATCGTGATATTCATCTCCTCACCAAACCCGCAATAGAAATATTTTTGGCACACTGAAATTCTTTTCTTGTAGAAAATTTATTACCATTTTCAAATATGTGATCGAATTCGATGAAGTCACAAGCATAACTGATATATTGAAGATTTGATGGAAAAAATTGAAATATTTCGTGAAAACGAGAATTGTTAAATTGAAGAATAACCGTCAAGATTTCGACCATGTGTTATATGACATTTTTTGTTGCAAATCACTTGAATAATCTCCCTTCGAAGTTTTGCCGTTTTAAAAGTAGACACCCTGTATAATCTTCAGATGTGTTAAATCTAGGAACTGTCTGAGACATCTAAACTTGGTAAGTAGACACCTCAGTTTGGACACCAAAGTATCTATATGTTTATCCCATCTCAAATGTCGGTCGATTGTGATACCCAGATATTTTATATGCTTAAGTATGTAAACTATGTGCACCTTTTCATTCATCATATGAACTGTTAAAAATTTATGATTTACGCTTTGCTTTGACACATATCTATCCACTCGCACCATGAGATTGGTTCTTTTTATAGCAAAAGAACGCAATTCATTATGAAAAATCATGAAATCTTGTGAGTAAACCATCTTTTACTGGATAATTCGAACTCGAAAATAAAATATATTGAAGTAAAACTTTGCAGTTTCATTCAGATATTAGATTGATTTTGGAATATACTCGAAACTCAAAAAGACAAATGACTTGAAGAATGCATGTAGGTATCAGAATTCACCCATGAAACGATGCAGAGTAATGCATTGGCAGATCTCCAATACATTTTCATGTTTCCACTATTTTCAGGAACACGAAGAATAGAACTGTCCTTGGGATATATTAGTATATTCTGCTCATTTGATTTTTCTTCTGTACTTTACCAAAAGATTCGTTGTTTGTTAATCAGAATTTGTCTTCCTTGATCCTTGAATTGATTTTTATACAAAAACCGGGGTTTTTCAACGCCTGAAAAGATTTTGGAATAATCAAATATTTTCAGCTTATTTTCCAGTCGCTCATAATTCCAAATTCATCATTCGAATAGCTGTTGAAAATTATCAATATGTTCAAAACAACTAGTGTCGAATACTAATTATGAAATGAATAAATTCAACTGCAACTATAACAGCATAAAATTTTATTGAAGCCGACCCTGTTCAGAAATAACCTAATGGCACACATGCGCATTATGGACCACACTGAAATTTTTACAACACTTTTGTCCAATTGATTTAGCATTCTAGAGTAAGTATATATATTATGATTTCTATGGAGAAGTTACGCAACGACTTGGATAGAATCAGATTCGGATAGCCTGATTTGGTTAGAAACTTTTTCATCTTTTGTATTTTTCTCGTAAAATGTACCGTTTTGAAATAAAAAAATAATGTGAATCAATACTTATCGGGAAAGGGTTATTTATTTTAGAACTTATTCACATTTTATTTTTTTATTTCAGAACGGTACATTTTACGAGAAAAATACAAGAGATGAAAAAGTTTCTAACCAATTCAGGCTATCCGAAATTAATCCTATCCAAGTCGTTGCGTGAGTTTTTCTCTGAATTTAGTCAACAAAAAGGATAGAGGTAGTCTACTTCAACCCCCTCCACTCATTCTGAAAATATAAAGAAGAATCAAGAAAGTGTGTTCATAATAGTAATACTTCCATAAAATATCATCATTTTGTCGCTTTTCGTTTTCAAAATGAAAACATATTTTTTCATTACACCGCACTGAAAACCCTATCAAAACATGTAGATTTAGAAAATCGAAAATGACTCTTTTCCGTGCGGCCGCACCGCAAAAAGTTTTGCGGTGCGCTGAGGCATAGATGCATCCTATGATTCCTATGCTGAGACACAGAGCAACGATTGCGTGACGGTAGATGTCAGTGTTTTGGATAATTATTGTTTCACAATATCGAAATGCTTTCTGCTGAAATTTTTTCCCGTGATATTGTTTTCAGAGAGGTGTAATGAAAAATATCGTTCATTACACGTCCAGAAAGGCTTTTTCCGTGCTTGCACGAGTTCCCGTGTTCGGCTCCGCCTCACACGGGAACAAATCGCGCGCGCACGGAAAAAGCTTACTTTCTGGACTAGTAATGAAATATACTATTTCCGTCATCTTCGAACCGCGATATCTCCCTAACGTTTACGACTTTTGACCCAACATTTATACAAGGTGTTTGGTAATTCGACGTGAACCTTGAAAAGGGATATACAAGACGTCATTTGCAGTGAATTGCGTCGAGTAAAGCATGGTCCGAAAATCTATGGTTACGAAGATATCGCGATTTTTCAACTTTTTTGAAATTTTCTGCTTCGTTATCGAAAAAAATTAATTTTGTGAAAACTACTCGACTCTAAATATTCAATGAATATTTTTTTTGAAGCTGAGGAGATGGTCCTCATTTCTCGCGAAAAATTATTCTCTAAAATTTCAGATAACCCGAGATATACAGGGTCATAAATGGCTGCACCTATTTTTCTCATAAAATCTTGATAAAACAATTGAGAATTACTTGAAACAAGCTATAATAAAAAAATCATTTTTTAAGACAAGCTTTTATAATAACAACACTCATCCGCCATTTTGAAGCCGCCATCTTGAATTCCTCAATTTTGAAAAATCGTAATTTCCGACCCAGAAAACCCCCAGATACCAATTTTGAATAGAATCGGATCATAATCACAAAACTCGTCCGCCATATTGTAGCCGCCATATTGTAGCCGCCATCTTGAATTTTTCAATTTTGACGTAGGAATCATCATTGTCGAACCCAACAACCCCCAGATACTAATTTTGAATGGAATCGGATGATAATTACAAAACTCATCCGCCATTTTGGAACCGCCATTTTGTTTTTTTCTATAAAAAATATTTCATGATGCATTGTCACCAGAATTATGGACACCTGCCAAATTTCAAATCAATCGGACGATTAGAAGTGGGTCATATTCAACTTGCAAGATTTGATTACAGACAGACACCGGGACAGGTGAAACTAAATAAAAGCTTTTAAAAAGTATTATGAACTTGGTGTACAAATGTCAAGACAAACTTCCCTATTTCATCACCTTTCCAAAAAGGTACATATACTCCATTCACAATTATAAAATCACAACTCTGGCCTTGGAAATTTGACACATTCCACTCTGTATCGAAGTTATGACGTTTTTCAAAATATTTTTATGTTCCAAGTCAACACTATGTTGCCCTTTCTACATTCTTATAGCGTATTTCTCAGAATGTGAATGAATTGGAAAAGATGTGATGGAATTAAAATAGTTAACGTTTATATGAATTGATAGAAAGAATTCCTTTTCTAGTTATTTGCATGAAAAATACAAGAGATCACTGTTGAAATATATTATTCTTCGCCATGGAAGAAAATTGCATTGCTTTGACATAATTTTCATATGCATGCTTGTGAAGATTTAATGTTTATTATCCTCTTGGACTGAAAGTTCAAGACTTGACGAAATCAAATAATCAATTGTTGATTCTAATCAAGAATTCAGAAAAAAAAATCAACCCAAAGATATAAGATGAGGAAGCCTTTTTTGGCCATTTACACATCCCAAATAAATTTTGAGCACCAAAAACGATACCGAAACTAATCAAACTTCTGGGGGACCGGAATTTCGTTTGAAATCTTTCTAAACAGCCAGATACCTAAAAAAAAACGTCGTTATCAAGTGTAAAAGGTCGATTAGTACCTACTTACTTTCGCTTTATTTATGCTTATAAATCGATTTTTGGTCCAATTCAAATTTGCCGTTCGTACGCCAAAAGTCGTGAAAAGAAAAAATGACACTTGCACGAAATCGACGGGAAACTTCTTCTGGACGACGAAGAACGGAAATATAGGCGATTTCCTATCGATATTTCGCCCCGAAATCGCCGATCGATTCGAACTAACAAAATGTGGAATATCATTGATACTTTCACTTTGATGTAAACAGAAAAACTTGCAACTCCGTTTTGTCATTAACAATATTCTCTGTACGTCCACAGACTTTTCATCAGGTGCGCCAACTCCTGAAAACGAAACCATGACCTCCGATCGATTCGAACTAACAAAATGTGGAATATCTTTGATACTTTCACTTTGATGTAAACAGAAAAACTGGCAACTTCGTTTTGTCATTAACAATATTCTCTGTACGTGCACAGACTTTTCATCAGGTGCGCCAACTCCTGAAAACGAAACCATGACCTCCTATGTGATTAAATAAAAGTGAATGGAGTATATGTCAATACTTCCTTCATGCAATCTAAAAATATGGCCGGAAAACCAAGCAGACAACAGTTTTTCGAGTCGTCATTCAGATATCCTATTATCCTTTATTTCACTCGGCGTGATTCGTGAGCCAAAAGCGGGCCATGGTTCCATACTTCCATATCTAAATGACTCGAAAAAGTCTGTTGTCTGCTTGGTTTTCCGGCCATTTTTTTTGATTGCATGAAGGAATTATTGACGTATGTACCTTTTCGGAAAGCTGATGAAACAGGGAAGTTTTTCCTTACATTTGTACACCAAGTTTATGATACTTTTTTCGAGTAATTCTCAATTGTTTTATCAAGTTTTTATGTGGAAAACAGGTGCAGCCATTTATGACCCTGTATATCTCAGGTTATCTGAATTTTTAGTGAATACTTTTTCGCAAGAACTAAGGACCATCTCCTCAGCTTTGAAATAAATATTCATTGACTCTTCAGAGTCGAGTAGTTTTTACAAAATCAATTATTTTCGATAACGAAGCAGAAAATTTCAAAAAAGTTGAAAAATAGCCATATCTTCGTAACCATAGATTTTCGGACCATGCTTTACTCGACGCAATTCACTGCAAATGACGTCTAGTATATCCCTTTCCAAGGTTCACGTCGAATTCTCAAACACCCTGTATATCAAACTACCCTTTATTTTGAACAAATAATCACCCCATTCATTTTTTCGGTGTTATTCAGATACACCCTTTGTATGATTATATCTGTCATTATCCTCCTGCGATAGCGGCATATTCCGACGATTTACTTCTGAATTAGATCTCTGCTAGTCCATTTATCTCGTTGAGATTTAATGTTTCTTGTATGTTGAAAACATTCCTGGTGACTTTGATGAAATAGTTATTGGCATTCAAAAACTCCTCTTGAATTCTTGACAAATTTTCTCGAACTCATTGAAATATTTTTCCACCGTTAGCACCCTATATCTCGGAAGTGAAAAGAGTAAGGTTCAATTTTTATAGGACATTTGTCCTATTGTGTTATTCACTTTATCAGTGTGTTACACCTTCTCAGAGAAACACTATGTATAATAACCCATTGCAAGTTTTCAATTTGTCACATTTTATATTATAAATAGTAATTCATCTTCAGTAATCGTGTCCTATTCTTCAAATATGTAGTGAACTGGGGAAATATAAATCCTTCATTTCCACAGTCCTCTTAGGCACTAAAGGTATACCTTTACTACATACATAGTAATAAAAACAATATCGTATTATTTAGCATCAAGATAGAGAATGCAATTAATTGTATTTTGAACAATATTTTTCGATCGAGGAAATGTTATCATTTGGTGAAATATTCCAATATTGTTTACGATTATCCATGTGTTAATAAAAAATCCAGTGACATTCATATCGAATGTGAATATATAGAATAATGAATATTTTCTGGAAATGTGGAGAAGGTACTTACGTGCTGGGGACGCAGACACATTCAGAACATCGGCCATTGAATTGAGTTCGAAGGAATTATACCCTACAAAAATACAAATTAATCAAGGTTTATGGATATTGAATCGCACACGTCATTTTCGAACGAATAATTCGATTTCTAATTATGATTTACAGTATCAAAGTTGCTGAATAAGATCAATTTATATTTCATTAATTAATAGAATTCGTGAAATCAACATTCAAATATAAAGATAATTCGCAATAAAAGGTATTGGATGAACAAGTGTTTAAAAGCCAATTGTCTTTCAAAGGAATAACCCAGAGTTGAATAGGGTACACCTGTTGCTCTTTGCCTAGAAAATGCATGAATTCTGTTGTTGTGGACGAAAAGATGAATACTGAATGGAAAATTCTCATTTTAAGGTAAAAAGATAGGAAATGAATTAAAAGAGACTGCATGAAGTGCCTGACATACTGAAATCATCAATTCAAATCAAACTTCGAACCACTTCTTATGAACACTCAAATTTAGTACAACTTACCAGGTAAAATTTCAGGAAATTCAATTGAAAACCGTGATCCAAACAACACCTTCAAAAGGTCTATCACATATAACGCACTGTAAAACTTTCAAAGATGAATAGTTTGATACCGAAATCTCACCGGTTCTTTTATAAACATCTGTCAGAAACTGCTGTCAGAGTCAGAGGTCACGCGCACACAGAATAGGCCTGCCTGTCATTGGTGCTTATTTCGAAATGAAGGAACACGATTGGATGACCGGTTTTCAAATAGATTCAACCACCGAATTCAAATTTAGAACAAAGAAGGTGGTGAATTTATTTATGTACAAGCAACTCAAAGGATGAATCATCTCGACGATCCTGAAACAAATAATGGGAAGTGACAAAGTGAGATGAGAAAGGTCAGCGTTGTTTTCAATGTCAAGCTTCCGTAGCAACCCATCGTCCCATCCTATGAATTATTTTCGAATTATCCAATTTTTTAAATAACTAGTATCATTGAGTTCATATAAGTATACAGGGTGTTTCACCATGAACTGGACAAACATATGTAGCCGTATATATATATTCTTTTGAAAGAGAGAATTACATACTGTTTTCTTAAATCAAACAATACATGGCATATGGCATGTGTGAAGAAATGGCTACAAGGACCAGATTATATAAATGAATAAAATCTGTTTCCCGCTCCAAATCTAATTTTTAGCAGAGGGAATGTAAACGGGGTACCATACAATTCTGAGTATGATACACGAGAACAGATAAAAACCTCTGAAAAAACTCTGTCTCCCCGTGTATGTGTGGTGATACTGAATTTGTTCAAAAAAATATGCTGCTATCCATGTTACAGAGCTCCTTGTGCTTGAAAATTGCCTTTTCATTGAACAGGATGCGAATGTCTTGAAATTATATCTGTAACAGGAAAAAAAGAAGAAAAACGAGAAAGAAGCAGTAAAAAAATTACTTCACCTGCTAAAAAACCTTTTCACAAAGTCCTAACTCTCTTATGGATCGGGAGGATTTTTCGATCAGGTCCGATCTTCCAAGTGATGATTCTTCTGTTCTTCAGGTGTTCGAGGAACGCTACAGCCGTGACCAGTGTAGATGACACCGAGGAAGTCATTTTCGCCTTATGACATCTATGTACCATTGTACCCCGTTTTCGACGCATAAGCGAGATACAGGCTGTTTGATGTCAACTTTGAGCAATATTCTAATAACTGGGGTGAGTTATGCGTGATATTTGAAATAACGGTTACTGGTCGCATCTTAGTATTTTTTAGGGCTCAATTCAATTGTGGTGTTGAATTCAGAAAAAAATTCCAAAATGGCGGAAAGCCTTCAAAGTTGGAATTTTTTTTCCCGGTTGCCAATTATTTCAAAGTACTCAATTTTCTCAGATTTTCCGTGAAAAATTTTTTCAAAATTCGAACTCAACTTTTTTTTACGTCTTCTGTGAAAACAAAATTTCGGCCGAAATTGATGAAATCTCTCATGGTTGAACTATCTTTCATTCCGAATACTGAGGAGAAAACAGAATGAAATAATATCCATTGGTTTTCTTCTTGTAGCCTTCCAAAAATTAGGCTCGGAGAACATAATTTTTATTAAAAAAAATGAAAGCCGTACGATGGCCAAAATTGTGCTAATAGGCTGCCAGAATCACCCGGACAAAAATATGAATTCATAAACCGATAAAAAAAATTTCACAAAACTTTGGTAGGATTCGAACTCTCTACGAGTATGAATTGGGTTTATTTCCGTTACCAAAGCGACGCTAGTAAATCGAAAGTGGAGAGTTCGATTCTCACCAAAGTTTTTTAAAAAAAAATTTTTCGGTAAATAAATTCACATTTCTGTCCGGGTCACTCTGGCAGCTCATTAGCCCTAATTTGGCCTTCGTCCAGCAGTTTTTTGAATAAAAATAAGGAAAGTTCCCGAGGGTAATCTTTGGAAGGCTACGAAGAGAAACCCAATGGATATTTTTTCATTCTGTTCTCACCCGAGTATTCAGAATTGAAGATAGTTCAACCATACAATTCCAAAAATTTTGGGCCGAATTTTATTTTCACTGAAGAAATGTAAAAAAAAAGTTGAGTTCGAATTTTGAAAAAAGTTTTTCACGGAAAATCTTAGAAAACCTAGTACGTTGAGAAAGTGCTTTCCAAATTGGAAACCGAGAAAAAAAATTCGAACTTTGCAGGCTTTTCGCCATTTCGTAATTTTTTTGCAGAATTCTACACCGCGATTGAATTGAGCCCTAAAAAATACTAAGATGTGACCAATAACCGTTATTTAAATGTCACGCATAACTCACCAAAGTTATCAGAATATTGTTCAGAGTTGACATCAAACAGCCTGTATCTCGCTTATTCGTCTAAAACGGGGTATAAGTCATAAGGCAAAAATGACTTCCCCGGTGTCGTCTACACGGCTATATATGTTTGTCCAGTTTATGGTGAAACACCCTGTTTACAGGGTGGACAAGAGATTGACGTCAAAAAGGAAAAAACAGGTCCCTCGTGTCATGGGCTATTCAAATCACTTCCATGTTATGCGATTTTTCACGGTTTTCGAATTATGAATTTTTTTATGAACTTTGAGAATTTTCGACTTGACCATCTTGAAAAAAATAATAAAAAAATACAGGACTTCTCTGTGAAATTCTTTCGTTACTTAATCTCCATGAATTGTACTTTTATACATAAAATAACCAGATTCGTAACTTTGATAAAAATTATGGAAATGTTGGCCTCAAGTGAAAAAGTTACGTGAATTGGATTATGAACTGAATTTTCGAATCAAAATTAAAAATGTAAAAAGGATAATTCACGGTTTGAAAACTGCGCTCAACAGTCAGCTTTTAGAATCATTGATAAAAAATGGTACTTAACACTCTACTTTTGCTAGAATTAGCCTTCAAAGTCATCGAGGTGGAAAAAATCAAAGAACTAGACATTTACTGCAAAATGATTTTTTGTCATTTTAAGATTTTTCTGATCAAGTTATGATAGAAAATGCTGAAAATTAATTCGCATTAGATGTTGGTCAAGAAAAGTTCTAGATAAAAGAAAGAAAAAGGTAATGCAATAAATCACACATACTAATGTAAAAAAAAAGGAAATTTATTTATAAAATTCACAGTAGGTTTTCAAAGTGGCCACCTCTAGCCTCAATACACATTCTACATCTACACCTTGTTAGAAAAATTTTTTTTAATCGCATAAAACCTGCCCTGTTCTCTCTTAGGACACGTTCCGCTTCTCTTAACTTCAGTCGCAGCTCGTATTCACTCGAACATTTCCGGGCGTAAACAATTTCTTTGAAATAACCCCTTGATGAAGAAACGTACAAAAATTTCCTCGAGCATGCTTTGCTGCTGGAAGATGTGAGTCTTCAGCTTCGTCGAACTATGATATTTCAAAACGACGGCGCCCCGTGTCACAACGCAACGAACAGATGGATCGGACGCATCGGACCAAACAAGTGGCCCCCACGTTCACCTGACCTCAATCCCATCGATTTTTTTGTTTAGGGTTAATTCAAAGAAATTGTTCGAGTGAAGACGAGCTGCGACTGAAGTTAAGAGAAGCCGAAAGTGTCCTTAGAGAAAACAGGGCAGGTTTCATGCGATTAAAAGGAAATTTTCTAACAAGGTGTAGATGTAGAATGTGTATTGAGGCTTGAGGTGGCCACTTTGAAAAACTACTGTAAATTTCATAAATGTGGTTCTTTCTATTTGATTGATTGATTGATTGATTTGTTTACTGACGGACAAGAGACCGGGTTAGCACTTGGCCTCCCTGTGACACTACGACCAGCTTGGGTCTATTGTATCACTCTTTCGTCAGTACTCAGTGGTTCCTCACGAGAATAGTTTCGTGTCCTTTATCAGGTTCAGTAGCCTGTTTATGAGGTTTTTCGGATTCATTCCCATTTCTGGGTTGATTTCTCCGAAGATTCTGTGACGCCTTCTTCCTAGGGCGTCGCATTCAAAGATTATGTGAGAGGCTGTTTCTTCCTCTTCACCGCAAAGTCTGCAATCCACAGGTTCTTCAATTATTCCTATGGTGTTCATATGTTTCCTGAGGCCGCAGTGTCCTGTTAGCAGACCTACTATTATACGTGCCTTTGTTCTGTTTAGATTCAAAAAGTCAGCCGTCAAGGTTTGGCTTATGTGTCCTACCATGACTTTGCTGTGTGTTTGCCCGTCGCTCTGTTCCCAGTGTTGTCGGTGTCTTTGTTTTATCCACTCCTCAATCAGGGTCCTGCATCGGTTTTTGCTGATTCCAAGCACAGGTTCTGGCCCTGTGAATGGTGTTTCAGATGCTTGTCTTGCTAATTGGTCTGCTTTTTCATTGCCCGCTATTCCCTTGTGACCCGGCACCCACGTCAAAGTGACCTTGTTGTGTTCTGCCAGCTCCTGAAGGTCCTGGAGGCATTCCCAGACGAGTCTAGACTTTATCTGTGTCGAGTTGAGGGCCTTGATGGCGCTCTGGCTGTCAGAGAGAATGTGGATGTGTTTTCTTTGGTAACCACTTTCCAGGTTCTTCTGTATGCATGTTCTTATCGCATGTGTTTCAGCTTGAAATATCGTGGCGTGTTTGCCGAGAGGTATTATATAATCCCTTCTTGGCCTTACTCCATGTATTCCCGCTCCTGTTCCTTCATCTGTTTTTGAACCGTCTGTGTACCAGACTATTTCTGCAGATGATTGTGATTCTATACTCGAGTCCCATCTGTTCCAGTCGAGCTGTGTTTTGAATGGTTTATCGAATGAGTATAGGGGTTGCATGTAGTCTGAAATCATCTCGAGCTCGGCTACGTCAGCTACATGAGTTATTCTGGTGTGCCCAGTTGTGCGGGTTCTCCAGTTTTTTGTTTGGATCAGTCTGTACGCACCCATCCTGGCCTCTCCCTTGACCTGAATGTCAAGGGGTGAGAGGTTAAGGATGACCTCCATAGCAGCTGTTGGAGTGCTGTTTATTGCACCTGTGATGCAGAGACAGGCAAGCCTCTGGATTTTCCCGAGGTTGGTTTTTGCCTGTCTCTGATTTGTTTTTGGCCACCACAGGAGCGAGCCATAAGTGATTCTGGGTCTTATAACCGCTGTGTAAAGCCAGTACATGGCTTTCGGTTTGAGTCCCCAAGTTTTACCAAAAGCTCTCCTGCACATCATAAGTGTCGTTTTACTTTTTTTGATTACATGATGCAGATGTGGGTTCCAGGTTAGTTTCTTATCGAGAATCAGCCCAAGATATTTCACCTGTTCTACAACTTGTAATGTTTCGCCGAAGAATCTGGGAGGTATGAGATCTCCCATGTTTCTTTTGCGAGTGAAGGGAATGAGTGCTGTTTTGTTCGGATTAGCCCTTAGGCTCTCTCTGCTGCACCATTCCTCTACGATTCTCAGTGCGTTTCGCATAAGTTCTGAGGTTATTCCGGTGTATTTTCCCTTGACGAGTATGACTATGTCATCTGCGTATCCTTGAGAATAATACCCTTGGTTATTCAGGGAAGTTAGCAGTTCATCCACCACCATGTCTTTCTATTTACATTATGATGTGTGATTTATTGCCATACCTTTTTCTTTTTTCATCTAGAACTTTTCTTGACCAACATCTAATGCGAATTTTCATTAATTTTCAGCATTTTCTATCATAACTTGATCAGAAAAATCTTGAAATGGCAAAAAATAATTTTGTAGTAAATTCTTTGATTTTTTCCACCCCGATGATTTTGAGGGCTAATTCTAGCAAAAGTAGAGTCTTAAGTACCATTTTTTATTAATGATTTTAAAAGCTGACTGTTGACCTTTCCACTTGAAACCAACATTTCCATAATTTTTATCGAAGTTACGAATCTGGTTATTTTATAAACAGGGTGGCCCACCCCAGACGCGGTTCTCATTTTGAGGCAGTAAATGAAGACATTTTGAAATTTTTTTTTTCGTGAAATGTAAAGGACAATCAGATGCACAATTTAAAATTGTTTTCACATACACAGGGTGTTCGATAACAAAGATATAGACCATAGTTACACTTTTTTAAATGGAATACCCTATATATGAATTCAAAAATTGAATGGCAAGCTCAAATAATGATGAGTTTATAAAGACCATTTTATGCCTTAGATAAACCATTATAGAGAAAACGGCGAAAAATCGAAAAAAAGGAGTATTTTTTATTTGCAATTAATGAATAAACCCTCCAAGCCAACGAGACAGACAATGCTTTTTCGTGTAGACATATTGGCTACCCTTTGCAGAAGAAAAAAATTTAACTCTGGAATATACTGAGTGATCATAATTAATGTTCAATTATTAACTACAAATAATGATCAAGAAATTTCTTATTTCAAATGTATTATTAGGTACAGTATTTCTGTACCTTGTTGAACGTAAAAATTAATATCGAAACTATCTTCATTGAGTTTCCCTATACCTAAACCTAATAATTGTCAAGTAATTTTCGATTTTTAATTCAACTTGTTAACCTACTATTATGATTAGCGATATTCATAAATACACTTGGAAATATTTGTGGGGAAATGCTTACAATATCATTTGAAATCTAAAAAACTCATATGAAGATCTCAATAATGGTGTTGCGGTCACGCAAGATTTATACTCCTTTATGAATGATTATCTACTGTTTTTCTGAATATCAATTCTTTTTTCAATTATTGTCAAATTAATTTCGCCTAGAAGGTATTAAATCATTATCATTCAATCTTTTCCGGTACATGCCCTTAAATTTTTCTTTATTCCGATCGTTTTGATTTGAAGTTAAGCCATACGTTCAAAGAATCAAACGATTAATTTAAAAAAATATTTGCTCGGGCGATGAACCTGTGCTCCAGTCCAACATTTTCCCTATTCTTCACATTCCCAATATTTTGAAGACTTTTCAAGATTTTCAAAAGAGATCTGTGGTAGTGAACCTCTGGCCAGAGAGTGAGTTAAGTACTGAGTGGAACGAGTTTCAACAGCATAAGAACATTCAGTAGTAAGGTAGTATTTGAAGGTATTTTGTTTGAATCTTTGAGTATACTATACTCAATCCAACAATTGGAGATAACAAGTATGAAGAATCAAAGGTTCATCGCTTGAGCAAATATTTTTTTGAATGAATCGTTTGTTACATGATTTTCTGAACGTATGGCTTAAACGATAAGAATAAAGAAAAATTTGAGGGCATGTACCGGAAAAAATTGAATGATAATGACACTTAATACCTTCTAGGCGAAATTAATTTGAGAATAATTGAAAAACATTTAAATTCAGAAAAACAGTAGACAATCATTTATAAAGGAATAATAAATCTTGCGTTACCGCAACACCATTATTGAGATCTCCATATGAGTTTTTCAGATTTCAAATAATATTGTGAGCATTTTCCCACAAATATTTCCAACTATTTCTTTGAATATCGCTAATCATAATAGTAGGTTAACTTGTTGAATTTAAAATCGAAAATTACTTGACAACTATTAGGTTTAGGTATAGGGAAACCCAATGAAGATAGTTTCGATATTAATTTTTACGTTCAACAAGGTACAGAAATACTGGGTGTGCCATTTGAAATAAGAAAGTTTTTGACCATTATTTCTAGTTAATGCTTGAACATTAATTATGATCACTCAGTATATTCCAGAGTTAATTTTTTTTTCTGCATAAGGGTAGCCAATATGTCTACACGAAAAAACATTGTCTGTCTCGTTGGCTTGGAGGGTTTATTGATTAATTGCAAATTAAAAATACTAAATGAGAGAAATGGACTCGCAAAGATCTAATTTTCTAATTCAAGAAGTAAATCGCCGGAACGTGCTGCTACCGCAGAAGTAACTCAGGAGTTCCTGCTAGAGAGTGATATAAGCTCTGCCGTTTCATTTGGTGGCTACCGTAAGAGAGGATATGTGACACTGATGACGGCTAAGAAGCCAGAAACCGGTCTGTCATTTTCCTTCTGCGGTAGCAGCACGTTCCGGCGATTTACTTCTAGAATTAGATCTTTGCGAGTCCATTTCTCTCATTTATTATATGTCCCTAGCGGACGGTCCTAACGGACGTGAATTTTCCTATTTTTGATTAAAAATACTCCTTTTTTCAGATTTTTCGTTATTTTCTCTTGAATGGTTCTCCTAAAACATAAAATGGCTCCTATAAACTCATCTTTATTTATTTTTAAATTCATATATAGGGTATTCCATTCAAAAAGTGTAACTATGGTCTATATCTTTGTTATCGAACACCCTGTATATAATGTATTGATAGCTCTTCTATAGAATTATAATCGCAGATTAATAACACAACTGAGTTTCTCTGAAATAAAGTTTCTATTTATTATTGAAACATACAAACATAATGAGAAAACCTTACCTGAAATAAAGAAACGACATTTTATGCTATTAATTACAATTATCTTCAAAAAATAAGTTTATCTGACAATCTCTTAAAATATGTAATTGACAAACAATAAACGAATACTATAGCAACGTACAACAGAGTAACGCGATTTCTAAAAGGAAAAAGGTAATTTTTCTTTTACATCACCCCTCCTGGGGAAGAAAATATTCGCAGAATATTTTTATTTATAGATCAGTCGTTTTCTTCAAACTGTGATACTGGAGTTAATTTTGAAATATGAAAATGGTTTGACTCTAATTTCTTGTGACCTGTATTAATTCTATAGATAGAGTTGGAAATTTTTTTTTCGATTTTGAATGGTCCAATTCTAAGTTCATCCAATTTTTTTCTATTTAATTTGTTCCCATTTTCCACAAAAACCAGGTCACCCACATTGTAATTATAATTTTCACGACCTTTATCATAAATTTTTTTGTTGTAATTGTGCTTTTTGATCGTATTATTCAAAGCAACTTTCTTGTCCTGAATCCAGTTCTTAGAATTATTTTGCCTAAGCTCTCTTGGTAAAATTGTGACGTCTGTTCCAAACATCAAATAGGACGGTGCGTATTTTGTAACGGTATGTTCCGTATCATTATATTTTCCCACACACTCTTTAGCTATAGTGGTCCAAGCCTTTTTCTTCTCATTTTCATTTATTTTGCATCTAATTTGATTTACCAGTGTTTGGTTTAATCTTTCATTTAATCCATTCGAGAAAGGCGAATCTACGGCAGTGAAGATTAATTTGATATTTTTCTCTTGCAAAAATTTCTGAAATTCATTCGAATTGATGCCTGGATACTGATCTGAGAGAATAGTTCCTACTTCTTCGGTTTCAGAGATGTTTTCCATTGGTTTGATAAAATCACTTGCATTTTGTGTTTTGGAAGTTAGGATAAAAGCATATCTTGTAAAATGATCCACAAGTAGGTGTAGATATTTTTTTGTTGACCGAGATCCTCCAAAACCACCAATGGTATCGATCGACATAATTTCAAAAGGTTTCGTGGCCGGGCCCAAATGTGACAATAATCCTATTTTCTTTTCAACTCTAGATTTATTTTTCAAACATGTAGTGCAGTTTTTACATACTTTTTTAATATTGTTGGTCAAATTTTTGGCCGTATAAAATGGTCCGATCATATTTTGCAATTGTCTGATTCCTATATGACATAAATCTTTATGTATTGTTTCGATTAGTTTTATACTAAAAGTTTCTGATAATATGATTTTTTTTTTTTTCGAACTTTCTTAAAATAAACATTAAGCTTGGTTGTCAAATTTTTGTCTGATTTTTGAAAACTAGGGTTTTTGCTCTGATCTTCTAGTATATCCTCTAATTTTATTAAATTGACTATTTTTAGTTGTTCCTCTTCGTTTTCTTCTGGTTCCAGAACAGGATTTCTGCTAAAGCAGTCGGCTTCTGCATTATATTTACCTGGAGAATATTTTACTTGAAAGTCATATTGTGAGAGATAGTATGACAGATCTCCAAGTTCTTCATCGGTCCTTGCTTTAATGTTCATATTCTCCAAAGGTTTATGATCCGAAAATACCATGAATTTTCTACCAATTAATTTGTGTTGCCAGTATTTCACGCACTCCTTAATAGCTAAACATTCTAAATAAATGGCTTTTTTCCTCTTTTGCACCGCATTTAGCTTTTTTGAGAAATATGCTATTGGTTTTTCTTCTCCATCTTTTTGTGGTTGTTTTAGTACTCCACCTACACCCAACAGACTAGCATCCGTATAGATATGTATGGGTAAGTTTTGGTCAAATATTGTCAATACTGGTTGCGTACACAATATATCTTTCAGCGTTTCGAATGATTCTTGACATTCTCTGGTCCAAATGAATGCATGCCCTTTTCTAAGGAGATTATGCAGAGGATCTAACAATATAGCTATATTTGAAACGTATTTGTGATAAAAATTTATTTTACCCAAAAATTGCCTCACGTTTTTTTGGGTCTTAGGAACTGGAAAATTTCTGATTGCGGTTAAATTATCGTTTAACGGTTTAACAGAATTGTTCTGAATAATATGGCCTAGGTATTTAATTGAATCAGCTGCAAACTTGCATTTTACAAATTTTAACCTGAAGCCTTCTTCCTCAATTGACCATATTCATCAGCTATCGGTTGCAGCTTTTTGAGCGTTCTTGGGTTGGCAGCAATTATAATAATATGTCATCACTGTCATTACTGATTTGAAATAAGCCCGCCAATTCATTAACATTTAGGTTTCATCATATTATTTATAAAATTTAGGTGTACAAAAGATGTACTTACACCTTTTTAGCATCCATTTTTACCAAAAATTGTTTTCGCCCTATCAGAATTCAAAATAAATAGCACGTTCAAAACTTCAAAAATTGTAAACAATCAAAGACAATTGACATTAATGAGGTTTGACATTGAATATTGACATTGATGACACATTGGTACCAACCTAAAGATGCTCAAAAAGCTGCAACCGATAGCTGATGAATATTGGTCAATTGCTTGAAATAATTTCTTCAAATGTTCAATATGTTCAGAGAAAGTTTTTGAAAAAACCAAGATATCATCAATGTAACACACAGTGAAATTTGAAAGTTTATGTTTCCTTATAATATTGGACATTATTCTTTGAAATATAGCTGGTGAAGTTTTTAGACCGAATGGTAGGCAAGTCCATTGAAAATGACCTTCCTGTGTGACAAAAGCAGTCTTGTATCTATCTGCGACTCGTAGCGGAATTGACCAAAAAGCTGAATTTATGTCCAGCGTTGAAAAAAATTCACAGTCTCTAGTTTTTTCGACTAAATCCTCGATAAGGGGAAAAGGTTATGCCTGGGGAACTACAATTTTGTTTAGATCTCTGAAATCTATGCACAATCTTGATTTCCTATTTTCTTCCCGTTTGAACGCCAATGTTACTGGGGCTGCAAATGGACTGTACGATTCTTCTATCAATTTTCTGTCCAATAATTTTGAAATTTGTTCTTCGATTTCTCTTCTGTCATCCATCGTGCATCTATATGGCCTCTTACAGCAATACTTTTCAACCAATAAATCAATGTGTGCCTCATATCCTGACACAGTGCCGATATCGTATTTATCTTTTGCGAAAATGGATTTGTTTTCTGCTACCAATTCATCAATCTTTGATTTCTGGTCGTAACTTAAATGGTTCATATTAAGTTCGAAATTTCTTTCTTCGATACCTTCATTGAAGTTTACAGAGTTTTTATCATCAATCATTTTTGAATAATTTTCAACTACTTCTGAAATGGATATACTCTTTTCATTCTCTTCTAGATCAGAATTGATTTTAGAAATGATGTTTTCTTTTTTTGGAACTGCTTGGCTTATTCTCAAATTTTCATCTTGGGTTAGGTAAAAATTTTTGATACAATCCAGTCCAATCAGAAAATCATAATCAAAATTTGTTTTGTCTATTATCAATGCATTAATTTTTCTTTCTACATCGAAAATTTTTACATCCAATGTTACTACGCCATTTGATTTTTTTACGCCATTAATCGTTTTTAAGTTAGTATTATCATCTCTATTTCTGGGCTCTTTATTAATCTTCAAAAGTCTTGAGTTTATTAATGAAACATTTGAACCAGAGTCATAGACTCCAAAAACTTCAAGATTTCTATTCAATACTAGCTTTATTTTGATTAATGGCGGTACAATGAGTTTTTTGAATCCTCATGATTTATTTCGCATTCTAATTCTGAATTGTTAACAAGTCTTATATCTTTTTTCTCTTTAACTTTATTATTTTGATTATACCAACATAACGATTCAGGATGATAGCGCTCGCCTTTTTTTAGTTTATCACAGATACTACATTTTTGTTTCCTATCTATGTTCAGATTTCTACCATTTTTTTGCTTATTCAACTTATTTCTGTCGACAAGATGCTCTAGCTCACCAATCTCATTGAATAGATCTTTTGTTTCGAAAATATCTTCTTTATTAATCTTATCAGTAATGAATGTTGGTAGACCAGCAGCAATTATTTGAATGAGAGTATTTTGATCAATAGTTCTACTCATTTCAAGCATTAATCTTTCTTTTCTTATAGCATAATCTAATAAAGAACCTGTTTGGTATTTAAAAGCCAATGCGTATCTACCAGCGACCAGCCTTTTTTCTCAAAAGTTTGACAAAATGTTTGTTTCCATTCTGACCACTCAGATTGTAAAGTTAATTTCAATATCATAGAATTGTACCATTCTAAACAAGATTTATCAAGAAATATTCTAAATATTTCTATTTTATCTTCATCTTCATTGATGTTAAATCTTAAACATTCCTTTTCGAAAAACTCCATCCACTGGTATGCATTAACATTTGATTTACCATCAAATTTCTCAAGAACAAACCTCTCAGCAATTTTCCTCACATTTGGTTTCTTATTTTTCTCCCGATTTTCTTCTAGCTCTTTCAAGAATTTCACCATTTGATTATTTTCATCACTGATTGAATCAACGTCTGAATTCTTCACATTTGCTTCCTCCAGATACTCATCTTGAAAGATTATATTAACATCATCATCAAAATATGCTTTTTCCAAATCTTCTGTTAGGGAAATCCACACACTCCTTCGTTGATATCTTTTCTTCAATGTATTTTTCACTCTTGCAAAATTGCTTGAAGTACATATTTCTTTGTGAAGAGATATGGACTGGTACTCTTCAGGTACCAAAAACGTTTTGTTTTCTTCAGTTTGAATCGAAGTTAAAGCTATGAAGTTAGACTTTCCGTCTTCTGTTGGTTTGATTTGAAAAGAGAACTATGAGAGAACTTCAATTTTGACATTTTTCTTGTTGCTTACAAAAATGTCGTTTTATAATGTATTGATAGCTCTTCTATAGAATTATAATCGCAGATTAATAACACAACTGAGTTTCTCTGAAATAAAGTTTCTATTTATTATTGAAACATACAAACATAATGAGAAAACCTTACCTGAAATAAAGAAACTCATCTTTATTTATTTTTAAATTCATATATAGGGTATTCCATTCAAAAAGTGTAACTATGGTCTATATCTTTGTTATCGAACACCCTGTATATGTGAAAACAATTTTAAATTGTGCATCTGATTGTCCTTCACATTCACGGAAAAAAAATTTCGAAATGTCTTTATTCACTGCCTCAAAATGAGAACCGCGTGTATAAAAGTACAATTCATGGAGATCAAGTTACAAAAGAATTTCACAGAGAGGTCTTGTACTTTTTTTTAATATCTATTGACAATAATTTTGAGACCAATTCAATTTTTATTATGAATATATCGAGGTTCACTAGAAAATGTTGAATGATAAATAAATGAAATATTTTGTATTTTCAATTTTGGAGTAAAAAACATAAATAAACCAGGAAAACTGCAATTGGTATTCGATTCTGCAGCGAAAATTAACGGGGTGAGCCTCAATGATTTTTTTATTAAGAGGCCCTGATTTTTATCCATCACTTTTACCAATTCTCTGGAGATTTCGTTAAAGGAAATATGCTTTCTGTGGAGATATCTCTGAAATGTTTCACCAAGTATACAGGGTGAGTCTTTGACTTGTACATATATTTTAACTGTAGATTCTTGAGGCCTAAATAAACCTTTTTTTCATTTTCCATTTTTCCGAATTCGGCTCTGATAAAAAGATATAGCCATTTGAAAAAAAAAATTGTGCTAAATGCGTCCCTGATATTATTCTCTACAAACACCTCAAAGTTCATATTTTTCAATTGAAATTGATGTGATTATTAGATATTCTGGGTGATACATTTAGAAAATACTAAAGCACTAACCTTATTTGAATAAGAATGTTACAAACACGATATTTCCTAACAAAAACGCTAAGTTTTGTTCCATCATTTCTGCAATTGAAATGCCATATTTCTCACACCAAAATAAGTTCCTTCTTCGATTATCCTGACGATTAGTTTGTAAACACTAATAATTTGTTCATATTTGCCTCGATACCCTGAAACTATCTTATAAAAATTAGTTTCTCACTAACCTATCCTAACTCCATTAATCAAAGTCATATGATTCGAGGTCAATGACCTAACCTAATCCATTCCTCTGTGCTAGTGATCACAGAATTCTAGAGAAGACGATGCCAGATTGTGTTGATTTTCTCAGTAAAAAATGGTATAGGCGAACTCAAGAAAGCAGAACGTCCCCTATCGTTAACGGAAGAACTAGTTTTGTTTACTTTTCGCTAAAGGCTTCTACGCATTGCTCTTTGGAAATGCCAAACGAGTAGTTCTGATTCTCGCCGATCTAAATTTCAGTCGTGGTGCGCTGCCGGCTGCGATGTAGCCGCCACGCAAGACAAGCCGTTGTTCTGTGTCTCATCACACTATCACAGGCCAGCCAGTCTGTGATAAAATGAACGACGCTTAAACGCGATAACCTTTCTACATGGATTCAATTCATTTATTTATTTACTCGCAGAGAATAAAGCAAATAGGTGTGAGGTGATGCTTGTGATTTGTGATGTGAAAACCGTGTAGGGTCGATTAAAAATTCCAAGAGGATATTGTTAAGAAGATAGATATTTTCCTGAAGGACTGGTATCAATAAATTTTTAATAGAAACTTGCTTATAAACTGTGTAATTTCATGCTTCTCGGAATTCAGTTGATAAACATTGACAACATTGTTAATTTGTTAAGAGACCAGAGAAGAAACAATATTCGATGATATTTAGTCCAGGGAAGCATTCAGATTTTTTATGAAATTCATGGTTTTTTCCTCAAATTTCTTCGTATACATTTAGGAATAACTCGAAAACGACGCGTTTTATTGAAAAAATATAAGAATACTTTCATTCTCTAAAATGGTTGATTCTTTCGAAAATATGAACCGTTTATCCTTTTCAAGTGATTTGATAGTGTTTTTGCATGAATTTATGAGTCGACCACCCTGTAACTTTTGAACTAGGAGAGATATTGAATAAGTTTCGATTGAGGAATATGCACCATGAATAGAGTAAAGAATCAACCAAAATTCAGTTCATTTGAAATAACGGTTCCGAAGATATGAACAGCAAAGTGTTTTTTTCGTGGATTTTCGACACCCTGTATCTCCCAAACCAAACCGAATTTTGAAAAATGGCATGGGAAAAAAGTGTTTCGTTTGATCAGAGGAATCTACAGTTAAAATATATGTACGAGTCAAAGACTCACCCTGTATATTAGAGAAGATGATCGAAAAAGCCAAAGATTCTTATTCAGAGGAAAACGTGGGCAAGAAATTCCCATTGTTTACGAAATGTGCGTTATGATTTTTGGTGCAATATGTTCTCCTTCAATAGCACAATATATTAAAAATCTGAATGTAAGTGAATTCGATCGAGAACATCCCGATATCATGAGAATTATGGTTGACCAACATTACGTGGATGATTACCTTGACTGTAAAGATACTAAAGAAGAAGCTATAGAAACAGTTCAGACAGTCATAAAAGTACATGGAAGAGGAGGATTCAAAATGGTGAACTTGCTCTCGAATGATGGAGAAGTTTTGAAAAATATTCCATTAGAATAATTATATCACCCAAAAAATCATTTGGAATTTGGATTCTCTAATAAATAAGAGAGGGTGCTCGGACTGTTTTGGGACACAAAAGCAGATAACTTGTCTCTCGATACAAAATTCAATAAAATTTCACCTGATTTACCAAAGAAAATTACGAATTCAAAAATATTACGGACACATTTTGGATGAAAGGTCCTTCCTTCTTGAGACAACATGAATCTTATTGGCCCCAGGAAAAAGATGTCGAGATCAATAATGAACAAGTAACCCTATTAGTGGATTGCCATGAATGGTCTTTGCCAGATGAATAGATTTTCAAGGTGGTTCAGATTAATACGAGCTACCGGCTGGATATTCAGATTCATCAGGAATGTCAAATATCACGATGGAAGTACAGGGGAATTACAACCAGAAGAATTGGAGAAAGCTGAGAATAGTTGGTGGAGGAAAAAAAAGCTTGTCACTTCAAAGAAGATATAAGTTTATTGAAGAAGGGACAGTGTCCACGAAAAGACTCGAAACTCTTCAATCTTTCACCATTTATCGATGAAAGTGGGGTCTTGAGAATGAACAGTCGAATAAAATATGCAGATATTCCTCATGATAGTTAATACCCAATCATTAGCCGTTAGATTGTTAATTCAATACTTTCATGAAAAGATACATCATACAGGACGAGAAACTCTAATGAACAACCTTAGGACGAAGTTTTGGATAATAACAATGAGACAAACGGTGAAAAATTTCATAAAAAAATTGTCAGTTTTGTATAATCAAAAGAAGAAAAATGGTACAGCCAGAAATGGTCCCATTACCGGAATGTAGATTGAAGAACTATACGAGACCTTTTAGTTACTGCGGAATCGATTATTTTGGCCCTTTACCAGTGAAAGTAGAGAGATCAGTGGAGAAGAGGTACGGAGTGATTTTTACTTGCATGAATACCAGAGCTATACATTATACATATCTAATGGCAATTCAACGTTTTACTGCTAGAAGGGGATACCGACTGGAAATTCATTCTGATAATGGTACCAATTTCGTAGGAGCAGAAAGAGAAATGAAAAAGAGTTTAGGGGAACTAAATCAAGAAATGATCACCAGTAAACTCTCGAAGAACAAAATAAAATGGATTTTCAATTCTCCAGTTGCACCACACATGGGCGGAGTATGGGAGCGGTTGATTCAATCCATTATTTATATAATTCTTAAGGAACAGCATCCATCCGAAGAGCTTCTGAACACAATATATACTTGTTGAAACAGAGAGTATTGTCAATTTGAGACCGATCAGTTACATTTCCAATAACGTTAACGACGAAATTGAAGCTTTAACACCAATGCACTTCCTGATAGGGACATGTAATAAGGACAATGGTCAAGGAGTGTTCAAGTCAAATGACTTATACGGTAGGCGACAATGGAAAATCGCCCAATTTCTGGCAGATAAATTCTGTCGAAGATAGACAAGTGACTAACTCCCAAGCCTTGTGAAGAGAAGCAAATGGCTGCAAAATACAAGAATTTGGAAGTTGGGCATATTGTAGTTGTGGCAGATCCTACTTCACGAAATCATTGGAAAATGGTAAAAGTTATTGAAACCTATCCAGGTAGAGATGGTCAAGTGAGAACTGTGAAACTAAAGGCAACAAATGAAGTTTTAGTTCGTCCTGTACATAATTTAGTTAAACTGTAGAGGTTGGAGAATGTTAAGAATAATTTCGAGACCAATTCAATTTTTATTACGAGTGTCCCACTAGTGCCGCAGCGGACGATATACGCGTAACGGTCTGAGATTGGCAAAAATTTTTGATGCAGACTTGATATACTACAAGAAGAGCACAACCTGAAAATATTTTCGAATATACCGGGTATCCCACAAAAGAGGAATAGCAAGTGACTTTGTTTTTTCAAATGGGACACCCTATATTCAATAATGTTTGTCAATTCTCTGAAACTTCCTGCATGCTTTCGTATACTTTGCACATATTTTTATTCGACAGTTTTCGAAATATTGGCCATTTCGACAAAAAAAATGATACTTGTAGAGGCTATGTTATACAATTATATTTCACGAACCCTTGCACATACCAATAACAGTTTCATATGGATTGAAAGACAAGACTTCAAAGTATCCTACCCAGCTATATTAAAGCATCTTCAGCATACAGAGTGTCCACAAAAAGACTATCAACATGAAGAATTTCAAATCGATTTTTCTTCATTTTTTCAAATGCATTGCATATAATTTTGTTTTCATCATTGTAATCACCTTTCATTTCACTTCATTTTTCGTCGAATACATGATATGCATATCTCTAACGGAATAGGATTTTTAAGCGCTTTTTCGAAATGTTTCCCTGAAATTCACATATACCTTCGAATTCAAATAGCAGATTTGGCTTTTCTGTGGTTATTGAGAACTGTCAAATTATTCCACTTAGAATTAGCATCATTGAAGCTTCAATTCATATTATAGCGAAATGAGGAACTAGAAGGTTTTGATGTATCTACTCAAAAATGTGATGAAATCAGTTACTGAAGACAGAAACTTGCTTTCTGTAACCATTTTTCGAAATACATTTTTGATAATTTTCCATGTTTCTACTTGGAACGTCGAATCTTTCAAAAACTTCCAACAAGCTTTGAGCTTGAAGATCTGCGTGCGTGCCTGTGAAACTTATGAGTATCATTTTTTCGAAGAAAGTATTAGGATTAGAGCGGGCACTTTTTTGTATCCTGAAGGAATGAAACTCGTTTTTTTTTAAGCATTCATAACTTGTACATTCAAACTCATTGCTATTTTTTGAATTTTTACATCATTGCGTGAGTATTCATCAAATCCGTAAAAACTATGATGATTTGAATTGAAGCTGCAATGATGTTCGTTTTGAATAGAATAATTTGACAGTTCCCAATAACCACAGAAAAACCAAATCTGCTTTTTGAATTCGAAAGTATATGTGAATTTGGAGGAAAAACTCTAAAAACTCCTATTCCGTTAGAGATATGCATATCATGTATTTGACGAAAAATGAAGTAAAATAAATGGTGATTACAATGATGAAAAAAAAATTTATGCATTGCATTTGAAAAAATGAAGAAAAATCGATTTGAAATTCGTCATGTTGATAGTCTTTTTGTGGACACTCTGTATGCTGAAGATGCTTTATTATAGCTGAGTAGGATACTTTGAAGTCTTGTCTTTCAAATTTCAATCCATATAAAACTGTTATTGGTATGTGCAAGGGTTCGGGAAATATAATTGTATAACATAACCTCTACAAGTATCATTTTATTGTCAAAATGGCTTATATTTCGAAAACTGTCTAATAAAAATATGTGAAAAGTATACAGAAGCATGCAGGAAGTTTCAGAGAATTGAAAAACAGTATTGAATATAGGGTGTCCCATTTGAAAAAACAAAGTCACCCTGTATTCCTCTTTTGTGGGCCACCCTATATATTCGAAAATATTTTTAGGTTGTGCTCTTCTTGTAGTTTATCAAGTCTGCATCAAAAAATTTTGCAAAACGCAGTCCGTTAAGCGTATATCGTCCGCTGCGGCACTCGTGGGACACCCTATATATGAATATATCGAGGTTCACTAGAAAATATTTTGAAAACTGTCAGATTAGATTGATGAAATAATTTTTGAGATAATTGAATGAAATATTTTGTATTTTCAATTTTGAATAAAAAACTTGTTGAAACTAGGAATTGCTAAAGAGAAGTTTTCAACAATATCTTTTTTAAGATGATCAAGTCGAAAATTCCCAAAGTTCATAAGAAAATTCATAACCCGAAAACCGTGAAAAATCGCATAACATACATGGGGGTGATTCGAATAGCCCATGACACGAGGGACCTGTGTTTTTCTTTTTGACGTCAATCTCTTGGCCACCCTGTATGTTTGTCCAGTTTATGGTGAAACACCCTGTATGTATATACAGAGTGTTTCACCGGTGACGCGGAGCTCGATTACGCTCAATCTGTGAAATTTTCATTAATTTTTTTGACGTGGAATTATTTACGTCAATGAGGGCTATATTTTGAAATTGTTTTGAAACATACATGGTGTCTCAGGAAAGTGGTAGGAACCAAACATATGTTTTTTCTTATGGAACACCCTGTATTTTACTGCATATTTAGAAAGCAATATAAAAATAACACTGACTTCATTCGACATCTCATATGCTTAAAATTTGCGGTTTCTGAGATATTTCACTTTTTTGGTAATTTGGAGGTCTTGGACAATACTCGATAATTCGACTAGAATGAATTTGCTGAAATGGGATTTTGGACGTGAACACTAGAATAGCGGTAATGGATAATGCATCTATCATGATTATTCAAAACTCTACTGGGTGTTCAAAACGAGGCAGCTTATTGCCGATATATTCAAATAATGATTTTGGTCTTATTTCAAATGGCACACCCTGTATTTTATTTTTTCATTCGATAGCAAAATTCATTACCTTTCAAAAATTATTGAGGTTTGTCAGACCTAAATCTTACAGTTTCGGATTTATTAGAAAGTTTGTGATTTTTTTCATCTTTCCATCATTTCCCTGGGGTTTTACCGGAATAACTAACACTGAAATGTATGATACTGTAATATCTTATTTTTCATGATGGAAAAAAAAGAAAATATTAAATGATGAAAAGTTATGAGCTGGATATTCACTGACAACACAACAAGAACATAAAAAAAAACATGAAATTCATCAATACTATAAGAAAATATGAAATTTTTCGGCTAAAAACACTGAAATTATAACAAATGTTCAATATGATGACCATCTTAGTTAACACAAAGTGTTAGCCTCTCCCTAACAGATCTTCTCACGTTGAATAGCATGTTAGGCGTAATGGTTTGAAAGGCACTCTCTATTATCTCCTTCATATTTGCCGCACTTGTAGGGGGATTACTGAAGACTATATTTTTAATGTAACCACACAAAAAAAAAATTGGCGTAAGGTCGGGAGACCTAGGTGGCCAAGCATGCGGCCCTCCCCTTCCAATCCACCTACTTGGAAATTTCCTATCCAAAAAGCTCCTCACTTTTCTAGAAAAAATGTGCAGGAGCACCATCTAATTGAATCTTCATGCGAGGTCTAATACTTAATGGAACGACTTCCAAAAGTTCCCATAAATTTTCTTCTAAAAATTTCAAGAACCTCCTTCCTGTTGAAATGTTGATAACATTGCATAACTTTCGACATAATTCTATGTATAGTTTGGTAACCATGTACTTTTATAATCGAGAGATATATGAAAATAAAAATAAATGATAGAAAGTTTTTACGAACTGATCAAATAAGTAAAGTGTCAAATTCTTTTATCCAAAAGTGTTATTAAAAAAGCTGAATACACACCGAAAAATAACGAATAACAAAAGGTTATGGGTCTAGGCATTGCCCACGAGTGTGTATAGCAATAAACGTGAAGAGTATAACGACTGTACACGAAAATCAAAGCACAGAGGTTAAAAGAAAAAACGCTAAATATGTCGACCGAAGAAAACGATTTGTCCAGCATCCCAAAACTCAAAAATGCTGAGACATACCCACTGTGGAATTTCGAAATGAAAATAACGCTTCGTGCAAAACAACTGTATAAATTAGTCAGTGGTGAAGAAGAAAAGCCCACAGGAAACGATGAAGCAAACATCGACAAATGGAATACAAAGGACGCTAAAGCACAATATTTCATCCTAAAAACCATTGATCAACATGTTAAGTCACATATTTCAGGATGTAAAACAGCAAAAGAGATGTATGATAAATTGAAGAACCGATAAATGTGGGTGATTCATAATGAATACGGAGAAAAAAGGTCCTTTTTATCCCACAATCTTTATTTGTTGACTACTAGTTTCGAGACCTTAAAATGGTCTCATTTTCAAGTCAAAGCTACAAGATTAAAAATACAATAAAATCGATAATAAATTAAGGAATAAAACACTTACATACAAGCTACAAAAGTCCAGGAACTAAAAACAAATCTTGCGTCATATAATCAAGTGTCAAATTATCAAATATAGAGCAAAGGCAGATAAAACAACATGAACCAAACAATATGCTATATTCAAAATAACGATCTCGGATTCAAACAATGAAGCGACATCTGACTGAAAAATAAAACAAACCACGACAGGAACGTGCCTATGCAGAACAATGAAAGACGTAGAAATCTACAACGAACGCAACAACAAAAACGGAACAAAAACTTCCACACGCAAGTTAACAACTGGCTCGCAAGTTATATCTAGGCCTTTTCAAAGTAATGAGGAATAGACTGGTGTCAAATCATAACCGATTTGTTTGTTCAAAATATTTTCCCCATTTTCAGAAGACCTTAAGATCTCCATAATTTCCAAATTGTCCAACAAAAGGCCCTTCTTAGCTACGTGCAATACTTTGAAATTGGTGTCCCCATCAAACGTATGATTAGAATCTATCAGATGTTTAGCAAAATGGGAAAACCCCGTCGAACTCGGATTAGTACACCTCAAATGTTCTTTTAAACGAACCTTGAAACTTCTGAAAGTTCGTCCCACATAAAATGCATCACACGAATTACATGAAAGACGGTAAACGCCACTCCGATCCACAGGTTCAACTATATCCTTGTTGTTAATTAATTTATGGTTCAAATTATTTTTAGTTCTAAAAGATATATTTACATACGGTCTGAAAATATTGGCTAACCTATAAGAAAATTTGTTGATGAACGTTAACGATCTATATGGTCTCTCAACCTGTGCAGCAATTTCATCAATTCGACCATTCAAATAAACAAAGTGTTCAAAGGCTACATTTCGCTTTTTGTGGATTAACTTATCTATTATATGTTTACTGTACCCGTTCATCACCGCTATCTGTCTCAAAACATTTAACTCCCTCATGTAATTTTCATTATTTAAGGGAACTCTGAGTAACCTATCAACATAGCTATGGAATGCTGCAAGTTTGTGTTGAATAGGGTGGTTAGAGCAACTGTCTATGATCAAACCTGTGTGGGTGGGTTTTCTGTAAATATTGAAAGAAATTTCACCATCGACTTTCGTTAATGTGAGGTCCAAAAAGTTCAGACTGTTATTGTTTTGGATTTCTAATGTGAATTTTATGTTATTATGTATGGAGTTAATGTGGTCAAGGAAACTATACAGTTCATCTGATGTTCCACTCCAGACAATGAAGATATCATCGACGTATCTAGCATAGCATCTTATCTTAGAAAAATATGTATTATTGACGTTACTTTTACGGGTGATGAGAGTAATTTGCTCAGCAAAAGCCTTAAATTTAACTATCATAGCCTTCAAAGAAACCAGAAGAGAAATCTGGAGATACTTTCTGCTGAGTGTGAGACAATAGTTCAGTCTGTTGACTTTGTTAATAAAAACGAGGTTAGAGACAATTTGAGGGTATTGTTTAGACGAGAAAACTGTAGGATAAATAATGGTGTTTTCACTGGTGACGACCTATTAAATAATAAGATTATTAAAAGCATCAGGTCAAAATTGAGGGAACATAATTTAGTGTTGACTAAGGCCGATAAAGGAGGTTGTACTCTAATTTTGAAGAAAACAGATTATGATGATAAAATCGTCCAATTTATAGAAAATAATTCATCACCACTAATGTGAATATCACCACTTTCACGAAAAGAGTTAAGGAAACCTTGAGAAACTCCAAAAGTTTACTCGATACGTTCGCTATAAAAGGTCTATTTCCATCTCACTTCATCATCCCGAGGTTGTATGGTCTTTTGAAGATACATAAATCAGATCAATTTTCCGAAATGCCTGTGAGACCTGTTGTTTCGTTTTTAGATTCGCCTACTTATAAGCTCTCTAAGTGAATTAATTCACGATTGAAGGATGTTTTCATCAATAAGATTCCACATACGGTCAAAAATAGTTCAGAGTTGATAGAGAGGATCTCACATATCCCTTTAGCCGATGATGATATCATGGTTTCGTTGGATGTAACGAACCTTTTCACGAATATACCTGTTCAGGAGGTACTCAATTTAGTTGATCTTGAAATAGAGAATATTTACGGTGGGAACGAGAAGACAGATTTCATGAATTTGTTAGAAATTTGTCTTCAACAAAACTTCTTTAAGTACAATAATATAGTTTACAGACAACCCTTTGGACTTTCGATGGGGTGCCCTTTGGCTCCTCTCTTGGCGGACGTTTATATGTCCCATTTCGAGTCTCAACATGTTGTCAATGTCAATAATACATATTTTTCTAAGATAAGATGCTATGCTAGATACGTCGATGATATCTTCATTGTCTGGAGTGGAACATCAGATGAACTGTATAGTTTCCTTGACCACATTAACTCCATACATAATAACATAAAATTCACATTAGAAATCCAAAACAATAACAGTCTGAACTTTTTGGACCTCACATTAACGAAAGTCGATGGTGAAATTTCTTTCAATATTTACAGAAAACCCACCCACACAGGTTTGATCATAGACAGTTGCTCTAACCACCCTATTCAACACAAACTTGCAGCATTCCATAGCTATGTTGATAGGTTACTCAGAGTTCCCTTAAATAATGAAAATTACATGAGGGAGTTAAATGTTTTGAGACAGATAGCGGTGATGAACGGGTACAGTAAACATATAATAGATAAGTTAATCCACAAAAAGCGAAATGTAGCCTTTGAACACTTTGTTTATTTGAATGGTCGAATTGATGAAATTGCTGCACAGGTTGAGAGACCATATAGATCGTTAACGTTCATCAACAAATTTTCTTATAGGTTAGCCAATATTTTCAGACCGTATGTAAATATATCTTTTAGAACTAAAAATAATTTGAACCATAAATTAATTAACAACAAGGATATAGTTGAACCTGTGGATCGGAGTGGCGTTTACCGTCTTTCATGTAATTCGTGTGATGCATTTTATGTGGGACGAACTTTCAGAAGTTTCAAGGTTCGTTTAAAAGAACATTTGAGGTGTACTAATCCGAGTTCGACGGGGTTTTCCCATTTTGCTAAACATCTGATAGATTCTAATCATACGTTTGATGGGGACACCAATTTCAAAGTATTGCACGTAGCTAAGAAGGGCCTTTTGTTGGACAATTTGGAAATTATGGAGATCTTAAGGTCTTCTGAAAATGGGGAAAATATTTTGAACAAACAAATCGGTTATGATTTGACACCAGTCTATTCCTCATTACTTTGAAAAGGCCTAGATATAACTTGCGAGCCAGTTGTTAACTTGCGTGTGGAAGTTTTTGTTCCGTTTTTGTTGTTGCGTTCGTTGTAGATTTCTACGTCTTTCATTGTTCTGCATAGGCACGTTCCTGTCGTGGTTTGTTTTATTTTTCAGTCAGATGTCGCTTCATTGTTTGAATCCGAGATCGTTATTTTGAATATAGCATATTGTTTGGTTCATGTTGTTTTATCTGCCTTTGCTCTATATTTGATAATTTGACACTTGATTATATGACGCAAGATTTGTTTTTAGTTCCTGGACTTTTGTAGCTTGTATGTAAGTGTTTTATTCCTTAATTTATTATCGATTTTATTGTATTTTTAATCTTGTAGCTTTGACTTGAAAATGAGACCATTTTGAGGTCTCGAAACTAGTAGTCAACAAATAAAGATTGTGGGATAAAAAGGACCTTTTTTCTCCGTATTCAAGATGTATGATACTTTGAAGAGCATATATGACAAACAATCTGAGCAACAGAAACAGCAGCTACAAACTGATTTCTTCAACTACACCTGGAATAAATCAACAGATGTTATGACTAACATAAGTCTTGTTCAAAACATTGTTTTCAGACTGAAGACTGCTGGAGAAGCGATAAGTGATGACATGATGATAACTAAAATCATGACTATTCTTCCGGACAAGTACAAACATTTCAGAAGTGCCTGGGGTTCTGCTGCGAGATGCGACAGAAATATCGATAATTTGAAGTGGAGATTGTCAAAGGAAGAAGATATGCTCAAAGGAGACACTTAGAAAGAAAATGTGGCATTCCAAGCAAACAAGGACAAAAACAAAAGGAAATTCAAGAATACCTACCCTCCGTGTGGAATCTGCAAGAAAAGAAATCATCCAGAAGAGAAATGTTTCCTAAAGGATAAAGTAATAAAGAACAAGAATCAGTATCCACCATGCCCAATCTGTAAGAAAACGAATCACTCTGAGGAAAACTGTTTCTTCAAGAACAAAGAAAAGAAATGTGAAAAGGTCAGTTTTATGACTGAAGTCCTCATTAGTGAAAAGAAGACAACAACCAACGTTTATGATAACAAGTTTGTTGTTGATAGTGCATGCAATGCACATCTCACAAATCAAGAAAACATTCTTCATGATGCTGAAATTCATCAAGAACCAGTGAAAATAAATGTGGCCAAGCGACAAGCGTGGCAATAGCATGACAGGTGCACTCGTTGGAACTATAGAAACCGACAATGTCATATTCAATGATGTGACATATGTGCCAGAGCTGAGCAAGAATCTGCTTTCGGTGAGTGCTGAAAAACCAAGCATATCAGTAGGAAAAGTCGAAGATGAACAAAGAGATGTTCAAATTGAAAACTATGTAGATAGAGAACTCCCGTTCACAGACTCAGAGGACAGTGAAAGCGAAACAGATGAAGAATCCGAAAATGAGGATCACGAGCTGGAACAAGAAGCCCAAGAAGATAATGTCATGGTACGACCAAGAAGACAAAGAAAGCTGCCATCGAGACTCCAAGATCATGTCATTCATGATGATAATGAAGCTTTTCTATCATACACAGAATGCTTGACAAGTCCTGAAAAGCAGGAATGGTAAAAAGCCATAGAAGAAGAAAAGCAGTCATTGGAGAAAAATGGTACATGGCAACTTGTGGATGAGAACTGTGCAAATGGAAAAGAAATTGTAACAGGAAGATGTATTTTCAAGATAAAGGATAATGGTAAATATAAAGCGCGATTGGTAGCCAGGGGATGTCAACAAAAATCTGAAAATCTGGATTTCAAAGACATCTTCAGTACAGTGGTCCAAACAGGAAATCTGAGACTCCTTTTTGCAATAGCTGCTCAAAGAAAAATGAAAATGATTACATTTGACGTGAAAACCGCTTTCCTGAATGGAAACCTGGAAGAAGAGGTATATATGAGAATCCCAGAAGGATATAATGCCCCAGGGAAGATATGTCTACTCAAAAAGTCTCTTTACGGCCTCAAACAGGCACCATTACAATGGAACAAGCGACTCACAGAATTTCTGAAAGGTGAAAATCTCAAGCAATTGAAGTCAGATCAGTGTGTTTTCGAAACCAAGAATACAGACAAGATGTTCCTTGCTGTCCATGTGGATGATGGAATTTTATTTGGAGAAAATGAAAATCATATGAAGATGCTACTTGAGGGACTGAAGAAAAATTTTGAGATAACTGTTCAAGCAAACCCTACTCAATATCTTGGACTGGGAATCAACAGGGATGAAAATGGAATATTCATCAACCAAGCCAAGTACAATAAACAACTTCTTAAAAAATATCAAATGGATTTGTCAAAACCAATGTCAACTCCAATTACTCCATTTGAGAGAAGCGCTCAAGCAGGTGAGTGTTCTACTGATAGTGATTTCCCATATCGAGAGATCATTGGAAGTCTGCTATATTTATCGTGTAAAACCAGACCAGACCTGGCCTATGCCATCAATTTTGAGAGCAGGTCAATGGAGAAACCATCAACCCAAGACATCAGCAACGTAAAAAGAACACTGAGATATTTGAATGGTCACACCAGAAAGATGGAATTTTCTATTCATCAAATGATGAATGTGAACTCATAGCATACAGTGATGCCGATTTTGCAGGAGATGTGGAGAAAGCCAAGAGTACTACTGGTTACATAATCCTATATGGAGGTGGACCAATAAGTTGGTGCTCAAGAAAACAAAGTGTAGTGGCACAGTCCACAACTGAAGCAGAATATACAGCTGCTGCACATTGTAGTCAAGAGATGAAGTACATCAAGACTTTCCTGAAGGAACTGCTTGGCATGCAAGTAAAAATGACTTTGTACGTCGACAATCAAAGTGCAATCCAAATGATAAAGTCAGGACAAATTTCCAGACGCAATAAACATATTGATGTGAAATTTCACTTTGTTAGTGATGAATTTAGCCAAGGATGGTATAAACTTGAATATTGTCCTTCTCAAGATCAACTGGCTGATATACTTACAAAGCCTTTACATCGACCAGTTTTTGATAAATTAAAATCAAAGCTCATGCGTATGTGATCCCATATTTCTGAATTTGACCAAATATGTGTAAATATTCTGTATTTCATAATTTCGAATATTTTGTATGCATATTGGATGTTTCAGGGAGTGTTTTGAATTAATAATATCTTTATTTGAAATAATATCTGCTAATATTATATTTACAGCATAATATATCTTTCTTAACTAATACATATGAAGAATAATTTTACTTGCAATGTTATAATTTTTTTTAGTCACAATTATGTCTCTGTTAAGGGAGTGCAGAGCTGTGACGAGCACTGAAGAAAAGTGCTTCGAGCACTAAGCACTAAGCACTTGAATAAAAAGGCTCCCGAGTCTCGAGTACAAAGCACTTATTTTCACAAAAGGCTCGCGAATACTAAGCACTTTGTGGAAGTAATTCGACATTTCGAGCACTAAGCCCTAAGCACTTTTTTTTAAAGGAAATATTGATAGTGAGGTTATTTTAATCGGAAAAGAAATTGTTGGCATAGGTGTATGTGATATTAAAAAATTTGAATTCGATTCAATATAATATGTAATACATTTTTATTGGTAATGAAAGAGAAAAATGCTATTCGCTCCTGGATCTCTCTGTTTGATAATATTCATAAATATGCTGAATTTTTCGAGTTTACTTTTTTTCTGAAAACGCCCAGTCCTTGAAACAAAATTACATAAAAAATTCAAGGAAAAATGGAAATGTTCCTCTGTCAATTCTTGCACTGATTTGTCAGGAGCAAACCAGTTGCAAAACATTTTTGCGCGCGGTGACAAATAACGAAGAAGTATCAAAATTAAAACTCAATGAACTATGTAACGTTTCGATTTTGTCATACATACATACATATTTTAAAGTGGATACATCAATCTTACATCTTGAAAAATCCCAAAAATGAAAATTTTCCATCCAAAAGCCTCGAAGTTATTCTTGTTTCAGCGGAGCTCTATTTTCGATTTTTTTTTCGAATTTTCTCGCTCAGAGAGAATTTTCCAACCAAAACTGAAAAATGTTACATCAAAATAACTTGAAATTTTCTAATAAATCTATTTCTGCAATAAAAAAATGGTGTTCTAATTTGAAAAACGGAAGTTGACGTCATTTCCGGAAAAACCGGAGGTGCTCATGCCTTGAAAATATTTTAGATTTCATCAGCATCGTGAAATACTTATAAGTGCTGAATTTCATGAAAATACGTTCAGTAGTTTCCCGTATAAATATGGGTGAGGTTCCTCGTGAAAGACCCTGTATTGAGGGACCAATGTCCAGAGAATTGTAGAAAAATTAATCTACAGCAGGAATAACACTGACTATGAATATTTGACATTTTTTCAGGTTTTTTTTCGATATTCTGAAAACTATTCGAATGAATACAATGGTTTCAACAGAAATGTATTCAGCATTGAACACTCAATCATATCAGAAACGAAAAAATTTAAAAAAATATTTTTTGAACAAATTTATTTCCACTGCTGGTATAACCGGAAGTGCTCAAGCTCCAAAAATATTTTCGGTCTGTAGAGAATTTCCAACAATATCATAATCCCAATTTTCGGATTTCAAATATGTCCAGTTCTCCAGAAACGTCTAATAGGCACTCGACCGTGGGACACCCTGTATATATTTTTTATTATTTTTGGTAATTAAGTAGTATTATTCGATCATTTCGATCTCTGTAGATTTACATAAGGAACATCTCTTTGCACCAGAATTGAACTAGCTCAAGCCTTCTCTGTACTCTGAATTGGTGATTTGATTGTTAATGTGTTACATCTCTAGTTCATTTCATATTTTCTTCGATTTTTATGATTTTTTAGCCCACTTTATAATGTTAACCTCAATAATACCACGTGCTAATACTGTACTCGAATTTCAGATAAATTGTGCCCTCTCAACTCCAGGTGGGCCAACTGGACCAGGTGGTAGGATTTTCAACCTCGTTGCCACGTCTGGCCAGCTGCCTCGCTCCATGGGTTCGATCCTGACAGGCCATCTCTTCATTTGGTATAAGATTTCAATTATCACTTGTAATCTTATATATTCATTCATTCATTCATGTATACTCACTCACTCGTTCATGTATTTTCATTCACTCGCTCGAGAACATGTATTGCATTTCACTCACCGTTTAACTCAGATTTCTTTCATACAAGTCGACTCGGTACATCTCTAAGTTTATCAATTAAGTTTCCTATTTTTCTGATATAATAGAACTGCTAGTGCTTATTTTCCAAAGCACTCTGTCACTGTAAATGTTAACTTGCTTGATAAAGAGAAGAAAGAAAGAAAGAATTTATTACACCCCTTTAGACAAACAATATTTGTATAGGACAAGTCAAATAGTCATACATTACTACGATATACAGTTATATAAAAAAAGTAAATTTAGGAAAAGCAAAAAGCAAAGTTCTTCATCAATTAATTAACTCAATTTACAATCCAAAAACTCACTAAGACTATAGAAGCTATTGATCATCAGCAACTTCTTAAGGTCTCTTTTGAAAACATTATACAGTAGTGTTTTGAACCTAGTAGGCAAATGATTGAGAAGTTTAATGCCGTTATAGAATGGTCACTTTTGGAATTTTGAAGTTCTGTGAATTGGATATTCCAGAGTGCTCTTGTGTCTTGTGTCATGTTCATGGTACTCGGAGCATTTCTTGAGATTTCGTGCGTTTCTCATCACAAACAATAGAGAGTTCAATTTGAAGATACAGGGAAAACTCAATATTTTGTACTGTATAAACTTGGGTCTACAGGACTCCTGGGGCTGCATATCGAAAATTAGTCTTACCAGTTTTTTCTGCGCAATGAACACATCCCCGGCTAAAGATGAATTTCCCCATAAAACAGTGTTATAGCTCATGTGAGAATATGCCAGCGAATAGTAAACCATTAACAGTGATTCCCTTGGTAGAACATTTTTTAATCGTTTCAGAGCGTAAAATGCGCTGCTTAGTTTTTTACAGACGGAAATTGTATGTTTCTGCCAATTCAATTGTTCATCCATCAATATTCCTAAGAACCTTAGGTGATCAGAAGCTCGAATATTTCCAGAAGGGAGAGTTAAGACAAACTCAGCCACCGTGCCCCTATTCTGAAAAAAGATGAAGTCGGTCCTGTTCACGTTTAATATTATCGAATTCCTGTGGCACCGTTCCATGAAAGAATGAATAAGGGTTCCGCATATTGTCCTGAGCTCTGGGATACTTCGTGCTGATATAAGAAATGACGCGTCATCCGCAAACAGAACAATCCTGACATCCGACAAATGATCAGAGTAAGTTCTTATATACTCTGGTAGGTCATTAATGAACAAGATGAACAGCAGCGGACCGAGCACAGATCCCTGCGGCACACCCATTTCCACAGGATACCCCCTCGAGTCGTGATGGCCCACTCGAACAAACAGTGATCGATCCCTCAGATAGTCCGACACCCAATCCAAGAAAACACCTCGGAATCCTATATTATACAACTTACTCAGGATGAAACTGAAGTCGAGGCAATCAAAAGCACGAGACTCGTCAAAAAACAACCCAGCGACCGGGACTGCAGCATCTAAGCAGTCGTAAACGTATCCCACAAAGTCACAAGTTGCAGACTCAGTCGATTTGCCAATACGAAAGCCATGCTGCCTACCAGAAATCAATGAAAATCTATCCAGAAACTTGATCATCCGCTTGTGTATCACCTTCTCGAATATTTTCGACAGTGAACTTGATATGGATATTGGCCGATAGTTGGCTACATTTTCCTTTGAATTTTTTTTATAGATCGGTACAACCTTAGATTTTTTCAGTAGAGTCGGATATTTACCCGAAGTAACTGATTTATTAATGAGATAAGCAAGAGGCCCCGATATAACATTCTCCAAAACTTTCAATATTCTTACTGTGATCATATCATGACCGCTACTATTTTCCTTTTTGAATTGCCCGATGATATCTATAATTTCCTGATCCATTACAGGATTAAAGGAAAAAATTTTTATCTGTCATTACCTGAGTTGTACAGGAGGACGACTTTTCACTACCGTAATGTTCCTCAACACTAATTCGACCAATACTGGAAAAATATCTGCCAAACATATCAGCCACTGTCAGGGGATCGGATATAATCATAGATATAGAATACTAACTGGATGAGGTACTCAGAAAAATGCTAGGTCCCCGCATATAGCTAGAGATGGCCTACTGTTATCGTCATCCTTGTCATATTATTAACAACTATGTTGCCGCTTTTCCTGATAAATTGAATCCAACTTTCCGAGACGGGTTGTTTTCTGAATATATTCCATATTCATAGGTCAGAGACGACACAACTTTCTTCAAGAGGATTATACTTATTTTCCAATCGATAATGCTGTGCTTCGGCTGGAGCTATCCAATTTAATTATATCAAGTTCTTCTGAGAGCCAAAGATATTATTTCGGTAAATTTGACGATAATTCTGTTGCTGCGGCAACACTGATGACTTCCAATTGCTTCTTGCCCACCAACTTTGGTGGGCAAGCTATATCCCTCTCTGTTTAGTCAGAGCCTCCAGATTGTCCCTCTCTTTCTATATCTGGGGACCTAAGCTCTGAATGGAGAAAGATCGGGTGGCAGGGCACTGGATATAATCAAACCATCGTCGCTCAACGCGATCCCATGTGAAGCCGAATTCTAGGCAGATTCAGTCCTTACTAAATTCCAAATCGTTTTCGACCTATTGGATGAAGATTCCAAGATATTATTGTAGTAATTAAACTTAGTGGACTTAAGGAGGGCCGCATACTTTTTCTTTGCTGCAATATAAAGGCTCCTCGATTCTGGTGACCTCAAATTTTGATGCAACCAATGCAGATTTCTCAGATTGAGGGCGGGTTGTAACTCAGTCGGTTAACCAGTTGGTCTTGAAATCAATGGTTAACCTGCCAAGTAAGGTTAAGTCAATTTCTGTTGTAACATGAAAAATCAGATGATGGTTAAGTAAACGTCTCTTTTTTGTCTTTTCATTGGCCACACTGAACCCAGATCACAGAATCCATTGAATATTTTTATAATTCTGTCATAATCTAACTGTAATCTGTGACACTCTGACGTCTTTGCTTTGATCTGAATGTGAAGTTTTTATTCAGATTCCGAGACTGTTTATTCAGTACATAAACATAACACAAGTTTCAATTGAATATCTTCTCATCTTTGTGTAGGTGCAGGCAAAGATTAAAGAGTCTACTCTTCAATCTTTGGGTGCAGGTTGATAATAAGTTCAAGTACCTATAAAATTCAAGATGTAACTTTTCTCCTCGAGTGCATATAATGATAATTCAGCTATAAAATGAACAATTAATTCGGTAACAGTTCTATTTTCATTCTGTACATTAATAATATTTGCCCTAAAAATGTTTAAATGAGTTACAGGAGTGCCTGGAAATATTGCGTAATAATATTGTATCTAATAAGATTGTTCATATTGAACCTAGATATATCTGGTACTTGTATATGTATTTATATTTATGTGCCTCTTCAATGAGTGCTGTTTCTGAAAATTTCTGCATCCCTTCCTCCTGGAGATTGTATTTTCACATGGGTACAGTTTAAAGCACTTTCTTCAATTATTAGTTTCACTATCTCTTTAGATAACCGGAACCTAGATCGAAATTCTTGGTCATTCCATTTAAAAAAATGTTCATCCCTCGGTCTAAATTTTCGTTTTTTCCTGGGAAATGATTCTAATTCGACAAGTTCCATAAAGTCCTCATCATCACTGAGATTTAACTCACGCAGATTCTCTCTTTGCATATTCATTTCGAATAACTAAACAAGCAGAGCAATTTCTAATCAACACAGTACACACATAGGATAGATTATTTTCAGTTTAGATTAGTTTGAAAGATGATTGTTTGAAAATTCATGTAGTATGTCAATCTAAAGGCATTTTCTGTGCTTTTTTTGTCTAGACCATAGGTTAAACTCTCAAAACTAGATGGTTGGAAATTCGACAGTTCACTGACTGGTTAACTTCAAGATTTCTGTCATACAACAACCCAATCAACGTTAACCAATGGTCAACGGAAACCAGAGGTTAACCTACTGAGTTACAACCCGCCCTTAAACTTGACTGCCTTACCTCTTTAGTGACCCATCTATGAGTTTTCGATCTCACAGTGGCTCTTTGGACAATCGGGCAAGCAGAATCAATTAAGGAAGTTAAAACAGTGAAAAACTCATAAAACGCACCATCAACATCCGCGATGGAATAAACATTATCAAAACAAGTTGAAGCAGCAATGAGAGATAAGCTTTGAAGATTTTCGTCCTTTAACAGACGAAATGATCTCACGATAGGATCAGGGGTCGGAATCCCTGTATTACAATCAAGTATTAATCGAATGGCTTTGTGATCAGCAATATTGCCCTCAAATACTTCTACTGACAAAAGATCGGCATTTGCATTCGTTAGGATATAGTCGATTTTACTGTAACTATAGTCTTACCATTACTATACGTGAAAATTCTTGTTGGTTCCGTGGAAGTTATTTTAAGATTGTAACTTAATAGTAAATAATCCAGATAATTATGAGGAGTGAAATAGTTGATATTAAAATCGCCACAAACAAAAATCAGATCGTTTCCATTCGAAGATTTAGTGTGAAAAACTCTTTCCTGGGGATGGATTAATTACCCCCCCCCCCCCCCCCCCCCCGTAAATACTCTCCTGCGCTAAATATGCTGAGTCTTCTCTAGAAAGGGTTCCCCCATTATGGTGGGAAAAAAATAAAAAACCTATTGAATTATTGTTATATATATATTATATTATTGTTATTTCTGTCGCAGGGGGGCGGCAGTGCCCCTCCCGGAAATATACCTGAAAGAAACACTGCAGTGAATTCACTGAATTCCGTGGATATACGGAAATTATCGATGTTGGCCGCCTGTCCTCCCGATCCTTCAAAGAAAAAGTCTCTCCAAGGGGGATGGGGAGACCTTGCCGCCCCAATGTTGAACGGAGTTGGAGAAATTTCAAAGCAGTTGGCAAAGTTTCGATCGCATATGGCAAAATTTCTATGTTTCTATGACAGTATGTGAAAGTATTCCAATCTCTCTGATCTGGATTCCAACGTTCAAATCATTTTTTCGCTTCGTCTAACAAAAAACGGCCAATCCTTGATAAGGTTTGAACATCAGACCATCCTACTTCATGCTTAATAGTCTCAACGTAACTCACCCATTTATGTGACTCATTAATTTCGGGTTTAAAATACGGTAAATCTACCTGTTCACCAGATCTCAGAGACTGTAGCACTTTGACTAACTCCGCCAGTAAGCTTTGAGTTGCATCACCATCCGATGAGGCCATGTTTTTCTCACACCCTTATTGAACAATCCTGAATAAAAGTTCTGTTTTCGATACCTGCCGGTATTGCTCCAAAAACAGTCTTATGAATAATTTTCTTTGTGGAGCACACGGGCACAAAATTACACTGTGAACAATAGGCACTATCCCACTTCTGATGTAAGAAATGAAAACACTAATAGTGCAGTTTTATCATTTAATAACGACAATAACGTAAAGGTTACTGCACGCCTACTAAACACTTGTTCTGGAGCATTTGCGACCCCTCTACATATGATCTTCTCAGAGTCACTGAAGTCATCATCCATCCCAAGTGATTGGCTTTCGGCATCGATAACTCCAATATTCAAGAAGGGAGACAAACTTGACCCCCAAAATTATCGACCTATAAGCATCCTCTCCTCAGTTTCCAAGATACTTGAAAGAATCATAAGCGACCACGTTATTAACTTCTGCTCTGAAAAAAATATCATTCCTGAGTCCCAACATGGTTTCCTTCCCCGTCGTTCGACAACTACAAACCTTCTGTCGTGCCTTGCTGAGTGGACCAGAGCGCTCGACTCTGGAAATCCCGTCGATGTAATTTACTTGGACTTCGCGAGGGCATTTGACCGAGTTCCTCACAGACGACTCCTCTCGAAGCTGGAACATCTTGGACTGAGAGGCAAATTGTTGAAGTGGCTCGAGGCTTTCCTATCGAACCGAAAGTTCCGAGTACGAGTGGGTACAATATACTCAACTGCAGAAAGGGCTGTGTCATCTGGTGTACCGCAGGGCTCTGTTTTGGGCCCAGTTCTCTCCCTGTTATATATTTCAGATCTACCAGCCTGCCTCAGGTCGCGCTGTTCCATGTTTGCAGACGATACCAAACTTTTCAACTTGCCACTTCTATCCTCTCACACTCTTCAAGCCGATTTGGATATACTTTCACGATGGTGTCACGACTGGTTGTTGCCTCTCAACAGGGAAAAGTGTTGCGTCCTCCATATTGGCAAAAACAATCCACGCATATCCTACAACATCGACGGATACCAACTGCAACCGGTAACTAGCCACCTAGACCTTGGAATAACTGTAACTTCAGACCTCACCTGGTCGGATCACATTTCAACTGTGGTTGGGAGGGCGAAGCAAATAACTTTCCTCCTCGGAAAGTCCTTCAGGGGTTCTGATTGTAGAGTCTATAGTTTTCTCTATAAAACCTACATCCGCCCGATAATCGAATACGCTGGACAGGTCTGGTGGCCATCGACCAGATTTGATGAGAATGCCCTTGAATCGGTTCAGCGTCGGGCCACTCGTTTACCCTACACTTACCCCAGACCGTCCTATGAAGAACGATTGGGCATTTTTGGGCTGGACAGCTTTGCCGAGCGTCGTGATCGGGGAGACCTCATTTTTGCATACCAGGCTATGGCCGGTCATCTTGGTGAGGATTTCAGGGACATGTTTTGGTTAAACTCCAACAATCTGAGAGGCCACCGTTTGAAGCTTCTGAAGGAACCATTCAAAACAACAACACGCCAGAAATTCCTCTCCAATAGGATTTTCAACCTCTGGAATGGGTTACCATCCACAGTCGTAGAAGCCCCTACGGTCAATACCTTCAAGAACAGATACGATGCGTGGAGAGCCCAACATCGCTAGTTTCTCACCTGTTTTCATTACTTTGTTTGATATCAGAATTCTTATTTTTTTTTTGTGTTTTCTAGTTTCGTTGTCACATTCCAGTGTATTCAAATTTCCTGGGTTTATAGGTTCAACCTCAACCCTTCTCCATATTTAAATAAATCATCACCTCATCGAAGCCCGAGATTATCGGCTGTCGTATTGATGACTCTGTGATATTTTCCCCAGGACCGGCAGGGGCTCGCCGTACTTCATTTCATATTTCTAACAATATGCATACAGAAGAATTTGAAAATATAATAGCAAACATAATGATGTTTCATCTGAAGCTTATTATAATAAATTGCCAGCCACTGTTTTGCTGCTGTGTCTCAGCGCAGAAGCTTTTATTCCTTTGAATTAATTTTCAATCGAAAAGAAATGAATCGTGTGACAATTTTTTTTGCAATTTATGGCAGTTTGGAAAATTCAAATTCAGATTTAACATTTCTTTCAGATAAAATTCCTGTAAATTGATATTTTGTGTAGAAATTATTAGAAACTATTTCCTAAAAACACTTTCCATCTATGGGAGATGATCCCCCAATAAAAGGGGCCTGTAGCGTTCCTCGAACACCTGAAGAACAGAAGAATCATCACTTGGAAGATCGGACCTGATCGAAAGATCCTCCCGATCCAAGAGAGAGTTAGGACTTCGTGAAAAGGGTTTTTTTAGCAGGTGTAGTATTTATTTACTTCTTCTTTCTCGGTTTTTCTTCTTTTTTCTTGTTACAGATATATTTTCAAGATACCATCCAGATCGATGAAAAAGCTTGTTTTCATCAAGTACAAGAAGCTCTGTAACATGGATATCATTTGAACAAATTCAGCATCACTACACATATACGGGGAGACAGAGTTTTTTCAGAGGTTTTTATCTGTTCTCGTGTGTCATACGCAAAATTGTATGGTACCCCGTTCACATTCCCTCTGCTAACACTAAGATTTGGATCGGGAAACAGATTGTTTTTTTTATACAATCTGTTCCTTGTCGCCATTTCTTCACACGTGCCTTATGCCATATATTGTTTGATTTAAGAAAAAAGTATGTATTACTTACTCTCTTTCAAAAGAATATATATATATATATATATAATAAAAAACTTCCTCCGACACAAAATATAGTTTTCCTTGAATCTCTTAATTAAAGTTAATTTCATGAATCTTTTATACATGGGCCTTGTTGATCCTGCAGAACTCAAACAAACTGGACATAACTTTGAAGTGTTTACAATGCTTTTCAGAATATACCCAGATATTTATTTATTTATTTATTTATTTATTAACGGTACTACCATTATACAAAGAGATAAAATTAATCTGATACAAGAAAATAAAAATAATACATTTCAAATATTACAAGGCGCACAAACCCAAAAATATCATCGGAACGCGACAAAAAGAAACTACAAACTTATTAAAGTAGATACATCTCTCCTTAACCCTGACAACGCGCCACTGAATATATCAACCCCGAGAGCATTCACTGTGTTAGTGTTCCTCATCATCCTCGGAAGTGGAGAATGGAAACTATAATTAGTTCTTGATAAACCGGGCCTAAACAAATCAGCTCGCCTAATCGGTCTTGGAGGAATATTCAGGCTGAACCGAGACAGCAACTCCGGAGAGTAGAGAAGTCCTCTAAAAATTTTCGACACAAAAAGGACGTCAGCCGAGAACCTTCTCGATCTTAAAGAAGGCAGCCTCAGCCGGTCACGCATGTGACTCGCCGAGTACAGTCGAGAAGCAATGCCAAGTCTGAACGAAACATGTCTCAGAAATTTGTTCTGGACCCTCTCAAGAAAGAGTCCATCAATCAAAGTATATGGGGACCAGACGATAGACGAAAATTCAAGAGTTGGTCTCACAAGTGCAACATACAGGTATCGAAGCGTCTCAACGCTCCTAAAATCTTTCGTGTTTCTGATAACAAAACCCAGGGTCTTGAGTGCTCTGGAAGAAATCGCCTGAAAATGCGGCTTGAATGATAATTCACTATCATAGGAAACGCCAAGATCCCTCACAACACCTATACGCTCTAAGGGGTAACCCTCAATGAAAAAAGTTGAGGGTAATGGGCTCTGAACTCTCGAAATTGACATTGACTTACACTTACTTATATTCAGAGACAAACAGTTTACGGCACACCATCTCTCCAATGCCTCCAAATCGGATTGCAAACACATAATGTCGGAAATGGACCTAACCGACATGAAAAGCTTCAGGTCATCGGCGAATAGAAGAAATTTAACGTATCGGATCACGGAACCAATATCATTAACAAATATAAGGAATAACATCGGTCCCAGATGACTACCCTGAGGCACTCCTGATGTTGCAATTACAGGAAAGGAGAGTGTTCCATTAATTTTCACAAACTGTACCCTGTTAGTGAGATAAGAGACCAGCCATTGATGAAGCCGACCGTGAAAACCAAAGTTTCTGAGCTTCTCTGCCAGAATGGGATGGGAAACCGTGTCGAACGCCTTAGAAAAATCTGTATAGACAACCTCCACCTGTTGACGTCCATCCAAAGCCTCAATAACATATTGAACAAAATTCAGTAAATTTGTGTCAACACTTCTACCCTCATAAAAGCCATGTTGTTGTGGGATTATTCTACCATAAACTTGAGATTTAATCTGTCCAAAAACAATAGATTCGAACATTTTCGGAATGACACTCAAAATAGTTATTGGTCGATAATTTGTGATAATTTCCTTGGGACCTGATTTGTGAATGGGCTTCACAAAACCAGACTTCCATGAAGAAGGAAAAACTCCATCATTTAGTGATTTGTTGAAAATTATTTGTAATGGTAATGCGATGAAGTCTTTACACTTTTTTAGAAAGATAACAGGAATATTGTCTGGGCCAGGTCCCTTGTTTATATCGAGGGCGTCGATACCGTCCAACACCTGTTGGACATGAATCATCGGAACATTAATCATATCATCGGTTAAGCAAGATAAAGGTTCAGTGGCGTTACAAGAAATATTATCGTTAGTTCTATAAACAGAAAGAAAAAACTCAGCGAAAGCATCAGCTATAGCCTCCTCAGTTTGAATCTCTGAATCTTTGAAGTGCATTACTGAGGGAAAGCTATTATCCGATTTTTTGGAATTAATAAAGTTAAAAAATTTTTTCACATTTCCAAGCATTGACTCTTCACAATCCTCTACATATGAACTGTAACATTCTTCAGCAAGGGATTTACAATGAGATCTCAGGTTACAGAAGAGCTGGTAATCGTCCCAAGTGTTCGAAGATTTATACTTTTTATGAGCCAACTTTTTTTCAAATATTGCATTTTTCAGTTCAGACGAAAACCAACTTGGAAATGTGGAGTTCCTGATCTTAATCTTAGGTACAAATCTATCAACAGCGCTATACACCAGCTCGTGAAATATATCAACAAGAGAGTCAACATCATTACAGCAGTCGAACCTTTCAACCCAGTCTATAGATGACATATAATCAATAATGTTTTCATAATTGGCTGACTTAAAATTATGGGTTATAATCTCTGGACTACTTCTACTTGACTGATGAGACTCTACGCTAAAAGTGAGCGCCGGATGGTGATCATCCAGCCTAGACAGAACCTCATTTGCAGAACTTACCCTGAGGAACTGAAAACTGGAGAAAACAAGATCTAACATTCTATTGTTTGAATTAAGGATGCAATTATTCTGATAGAGATTCAAAAAACAAAAAGAATCAACCAAAACTTGAACCTGCTGAGATGGAATAGGATCTACGCTAACACCCAAGTGGTCGTTAGTCCATACGGCATGAGGGAGATTATAATCTCCGGTAATGAATATCCCGTCAGGTTCAAATCTTTCAACTGCATGTTCAAGATTCTCACAGTGTCTCTCATAAAGGCCCACGACAGCCTGAGGTGGTATATAGGCTGTAACAAACAGATACTTCAACTGACCAATCCTAACGACAACCAACAGATCCTCAACCGAGACGTGAACACGTGGCACTCTATTCACACAAAAAGTTTTTTTCACGGCAATCATACACCCACCACCTCTGGTTCTATCACTAGTTGAAGACGTGCGATCTGTCCTAAAAAGCTCAAAGTCAACCAGCCGAAGTTCAGCATCATCAATGGAGTCATCCAACCATGTCTCGGTGAGCAAAATTATATCGTAGTCTGAGATAGTCACATTCCGAACAAAATCAACAATTTTCGTGCGCAAGCCCCTCACATTCTGGTAGTACACATTTAGAAATTTGGTTGGCTACCTCCACTTCCGGAGGCCGAACGGTTGTTCGTCGAGAGTTGAACAATCCTAGGTGTACCTCGAACATAACGGATAGTTAAGTTATGTTCTCCCTGAGAATTTCTGCTTGCCAGCTCCTTCCGAAGTTTCAGCAAATATTCACGCTGCCTTGGAGTGAGGTCAGACTGCACCCGAACTGGTAGAAGTTTATTCCTGTTTTTGAGGATCTTCAGTGATGACTCAGAGCTGTCAAATATCACCTTCAAAGGTACATGTCCATCAGTTCTCCTCTTTCCTACACGAACAGCACCGAGAACCTTCACTTCGGGAAACACACTGGAGATCATATCTTGGATCAGTTTTCTACTGTCAAGTGTCGTGCTACTGTCAGTGACATTATAGAACATGAGATTCCTAGACCGCAGCCTACGATCCTCCAGCTCAGAAACGAACTCCTCGGATGAGAAATCATTCGGCTCGGATTGTTTACCCGATTTGAGAGCAGATAGTTCGGTCTTCAGCGAACTCAACTCAGCCTCCTGTGACACTAGCTTGGTGGACATGGAAGTCATGTCTCTTTTGAGTTCAACAATTTGCGACAAATATTTACTCTCCATCTCCTTCTTAAAGCCTTCGAATTGCTTCTGGAGGAATAGTGATATCCGATTAAACAATTGGTCGTTGTCTCTAGAAGAGAGACCCGATTTGCAGCAAGATATTACGCCGTCCGATCCAACCACTCGAGCCTTGCTTGAACAAGAGGGGTGGAATTGAGCTCCACACTCAACACAGCTGACGGAATTAACCACCCTTCTCTCACAATATGCGCATTCGTTTTCGGTCTCCTGTGAAGCCATTATAGAAATTGTATCGTCGACGCCTATGGGTCGACAGCTGTTAACAAGAATGAAAGGATAAAGTACACGCGCACAAATGTCGCAGATTCAACAACAGCAAATTTTCCACAACTTTCCACAGATAAATTATCTTTAGCTCGATGGGAAACCACTCTGATCACAATTCACTGAGATATCGTCCAGAATCAGCGAAAAAACGAGGGTCTTTCACGAGGAACCTCACCCATATTTATACGGGAAACTTCTGAACGTATTTTCATGAAATTCAGCACTTATAAGTATTTCACGATGCTGATGAAATCTAAAATATTTTCAAGGCATGAGCACCTCCGGTTTTTCCGGAAATGACGTCAACTTCCGTTTTTCAAATTAGAACACCATTTTTTTATTGCAGAAATAGATTCCTTAGAAAATTTCAAGTTATTTTGATGTAACATTTTTCAGTTTTGGTTGGAAAATTCTCTCTGAGCGGCAAAATTCGAAAAAAAAATCGAAAATAGAGCTCCGCTGAAACAAGAATAACTTCGAGGTTTTTGGATGGAAAATTTTCATTTTTGGAATTTTTCAAGATGTAAGATTGATGTATCCACTTTAAAAATCGAAATCGCGATTCATGATACAGGGGGTGAAAAAATCGCTTTCAAAGTTAGGGATGCCAAAATCGTGAAAAATCAATTTTTTCAAATTAGAACCCCATTTTTTTATGGCAGATATTGAATCTACGTTAAAAAATAATGTGAGTGTATGCATCACACCCTTGCCCTAAAGTGGATATTAACTCAGAAAATATCCATTTTAGGTTAGTTAGTTGACGTCATTTCCGGAAAAACCGGAGGTGCTCATGCCCTGAAAATATTTTAGATTTCATCAGCATCGTGAAATACTTATAAGTGCTGAATTTCATGAAAATATGTTCAGTAGTTTCCCGTATTCCCGTTTTCAGTTGAATCATCTGCTGTTGTTTCGGGAAATTTGTGAATCTCTTGTTCCACTGACATGGAGCTTGTCTAAGACCATATAGAGATTTTTGTAGAACACAAATCTTTCCTGGTTCACTAAATCCATCTGGTACTTTCATGTAAATTGGTTTTTTTAATTCACCATATAGGAACGCTGTTTTTATATCAAGCGTCTGTATGTTCCAGTTTCTATTTGCTGCAATAGCAAACAGTAGTCTAGTCTTAATGTTGTTGTATCAACGACTGGGCTGAAAATATTTTCGTAGTCTATATCTTTTTTGTGTTGAGCACATCCTCTGGCAACTAATCTGACCTTATATTTACCATTTTCTTTCACTTTAAATATCCATCTACTGGTGAGCACTCCTTTTTGTTTTACTTCATCTTCATTCACATATGTCCAGGTTTTATTCTCCATGAGGGAGTCTTTTTCTTCCTGTATCGTCTTCTTCCACTGGTCATTTGACATTATTGCTTCATCATAATTCATGAGAACAACCTCTTCTTCCGTTTCGTTGTCGAAGTCCATTTTATAATCTTTGTATTTAATTGGTAGTTTTCTTTCTCTTCTAGGTCTTTCTTCCTTTTTTTCTTCTTGTGTTCTTTCATCATCTTCTATATTTCTTATTTCTTCATATCTTTCTTCTTCATCATCTCTTCCATCTTCATATCTATCTTCTTCATCTCTTCTTTCTTCATATCTCTCTTCTTCAACTCTTCTATCATCATATCTTTCTTCTTCATTTCTTCTATTTTCGTATCTATCTTCTTCATTTTCTGGACATTCCTTTTGATATTTCTTAGGCTTTCTATTTCAATTAATACTTCTTCGTGACTTTTATTCTCTTCGTATTGGTGAACTTTATATCTCTTGCTACATAAATTTTTCTTGTGAATGGGTTCCATACTCTATACCCATTTGGAGAATATCCAACAAATATTCCTTTTCCACTTCGGTTATCCAGTTTTTTTAAATATCCTAACTTCTTTGTATACACCACCTGACCAAATTCTCTTAAGTTTGAGAGATTCGGCCTCTTCCCATACCATTTCTCCGCTGGTGTAGTGTCAACTGTTGTTGTTGGGCTTCTGTTCAATAAGTATGGCGCAGTCAGCACAGCATATCCCCACATTTTGTTTTCCAATTTTGCTTGTAGCAGCATTGCTCTTACTCGGTTGAAAAGGGTTGAATTAAGTCTTTCGGCTCTTTCATTCAGCTCGGGTGAGTGTGGAATTGTGTAGTCAAGTTGGATTCCTTTTTCTCTGCACCATTGTTTGAAGTTAGGTATTGCTTGAGTACTCTCCTCCATTGTCAAGTATTAACTTCGATGTTTTAAGATTGAAGTAAGCTTCAGATTCACAAATATATTCTTTAAGATATCCTTCAGCTTCATTCTTTGTATGTAGTAGAAGTAGATAAACTTTAAGGAAGTGTGTATAATCATCCAGACACGTCATTATACAGGGTGTTTCACCATGAACTGGACAAACATATATAGCCGTGTAGATGACACCGAGGAAGTCATTTTTGCCTTATGACATATGCCCCGTTTTCGACGCATAAGCGAGGTACAGGGTGTTTAATGTCAACTTTGAGCAATATTCTGATGACTGTGGACACTTGAAATAACGGTTTCTTGTCACATCCTAGTATTTTTTAGTGCTCAAGACAATTGTGGTGTAGAATTCTGGAAAAAAAAATTCAAAAAGGCGGAAAATTGCAAAGTTGGAGTTTTTTTTTCTTGGTTGCCAATTTGGAAAGCACTTTTTCAACGTACTCGATTTTGTAAAATTTTTCGTGAAAAAATTTTTTCAAAATTCGATCTCAACTTTTTTTTTACATGTCTTCAGTGAAAAAAAATTTCGGCCGAAATTGTTGAAATCTTCCAAGGTTGGACTTTCTTTCATTCTCAACACTTGTGTCGAAACAGAATGAAAAAATATTTATCGGTTTTCTTTTTGTAGCCTTCCAAAGATTACGCCCGGAGTACTTTCATAATTCGAAAAGTCAGGAACTCTTGCGCGTATGTTTAAATTCGTGACCAAAAGAAATTTTGCAATTTTTCAGTGTTCTAATGACACGATCATCTCGAAATTCTTTACCCAACTGATGTGCATTCACATTAATTGCTAACTAATTACTCATCTTCATTATGATCGCATCAGTATTTTTTGAATTATGCGGAAATAACAACGATAACGGGAAAAGGAACACAAATTTGCCATATTTTCCCTCGCTCTCCTTCCCGAAGAATTCGCTTCATAATAAGCCTTAATCATATCACTCTTTTCCAAAATTGAATAGCGCATTTTTGCTTGAATTCAAATTCGTTTGGAGAACTTTGAGAATAATATTCGAATAAACTGTCAAATTTGATTAACTACCGTTGCTTGGTAACGGACATTAATGAGAAGAATAAAACCGATTTACACCTAGACAGGAAAGGTGACTCTACTGTCGCTAATGTCCGAAAGTCGGGAGTTCGATTCCCCCCAAAGTTTTTTGAACAATTTTTTTTGTGTTTTTTAATTCATATTTCTATCTAGAACATTCTGGTAGCCCAGTAGCACAATTTTGGCCTTCGTAAGGTCTCTAGTTTTTTAGATAAAAATTATGAAAGTACTCCGAGCGTAATCGGATGGCTGCAAAAAGAAAACCAATGAATATTTTTTCATTCTGTTTCGACACAAGTGTTGAGAATAAAAGAAAGTCCAACCTTGGAAGATTTCAACAAATTCGGCCGAAATTTTTTTTCACTGAAGACATGTAAAAAAAAAGTTGAGTTCGAATTTTGAAAAAATTTTTTCACGGAAAATCTTACAAAACCGAGTACGTTGAAAGAGTGCTTTCCAAATTGGCAACCAAGAAAAAAAAATCCAACTTTGCAGATTTTCCACCATTTTGAATTTTTTTCCAGAATTCTACACCACAATTGTCTTGAGCACTAAAAAATACTAGGATGTGACAAGAAACCGTTATTTCAAGTGTCCACAGTCATCAGAATATTGCTCAAAGTTGACATTAAACACCCTGTATCTCGCTTATGCGTCGAAAACGGGGCATATGTCATAAGGCAAAAATGACTTCCTCGGTGTCATCTACACGGCTATATATGTTTGTCCAGTTTATGGTGAAACACCCTGTATATTCTTCACCATCATGTGTTGGAGGAGATATTTTCCCACATATGTCTGTATGCACTATTTCCAATGGTCTTCTGGCCCTTGTTCTTTCAGAATTGAAGGGTTTTCTTGTTAGTTTTCCTTTGATACATGAATCACAAAACTCTTCATTGCATTTTTTTATTGAATCATCAACTCCATCACAAAGTTCAGGAAGTTTTCTCAGATCTTGAAAATTGAGGTGTCCAAGTTTATTATGCCATTTTAGGGTTTTTTGTTTTTCTATTAACATAGCTTCTTCATCCATATTCAGATCCATAATGTATAGACACTTTCTTTGCTTCTTTCCTACGAGCACAACATCTTCCTCATCATATGTCACATTACCATGTACAAATTTGACTTGTTTGTTATCAAAGACTGCTATTCCACCTTTGTTTGTCACCATATTTATTGATAGAAGATTTCTGGATAATTCTGGGGTGTATGATACATCTGTAAGAGTAATGGTGTCACCTTTCACTTTTCCAGTTGATTTTGTCACTAGATTTGATCCCCTCTCTTTGCACATCCAATTTTTACTTCATCTTGGTTGATGTCTGAAAGTAGTCGTTTTCTGTTTCATATGAATCCATGAAGTAGCTCACATTGTTATTTTGTCTTCTGAAATTATTTTCTTGATCTTTCTTATAAATACACTTACCTATCTTCAGGATGGTTATCTTTCTTACGGTACTTAAATGTTGAAAATGTCTTACCATTCCAGCAATTATATTTTGTGTGTCCATTCTTGTTACATTTATTGCAATGTTTGAAACCTCGTTGACTGCCAGATTGTGTTTTCTTTTGGTTGGGATTGTTTCTGGTTCCCTTAATGCCATGCTTATTTGGGTTTGATCTGCACTCGTTCGTCTTATGGCCAGTTTTTCCACAAAAGTTACATGTACCCTTGAATTTCTGGGTTTTGAATGCTACTCTTATATCATGATTTTCTTTCATTTTTTCTTCTTCTTTGAGTAATCTTGAACGAAGGTTGTCTAAAGTTCTCTCTTTTCAGGTGTCGAGTCCCATGACACACCAAAATGTTTATATTTTTCTGGTAGTGTTAGCAATATTTTAGTTATCAACATTTCGTTGTCCATTGTGTGACCCACATTATTCAATTTAAAGCTGAGAGTTTCAAGTCGTGCGATATTTCCCAGTATATCTATATTTTTATCATATTGTAAACTGAGAAATTCTGCCAACAATTGATTTTTGGATCAATCTGTATCTCTTTTGTATACTTTGCTTATAGCCTCGTACATTTCTGCTGATGTTCGAGCAGTCAACACATGGGCTTTTACATTCTGATCAATAGTTCTCGAAATGATATATTTAGCCAATACATCCTGCTCTTTCCACAACGCGATTTCTCCATTTTAATTTTTTTCTGGTATTTTTACAGATCCTTCAACAATTTCTTTAAGATTCTTAGCTCCAAATAGGATATTAATTTCGAATTCCCAAAGGGCAAAGGATTCAGCGCCCGAGAGCTTCCTTATCGACTCAATTTCCTCCTTGTTTGACATATCGGATATTGGACAATTTTATATGAATATATGTTTTAATTGCCTTTCGTTTTTATATTTTCACTTCATTGGTGATCTGGGCCCATAACCTGTTGGTTATGTTATATTTCCATGTATTTATTTATTAGTAGAAATTAAATGTCAGTCTTGATATTGGTATTTTATTTGAACTGCATGCTCATTACAAAATGGCTACTCATACAATGCACAACACTCTTTGATATCTTTACATATTATTTTTATTTCTATAGATGCATAGAATTCTATGCATCTATTTTCTTCTATAACATTCCACCATAGAAGAATATTAATAACATTTTGTTACCCTTGTAGGCAACCAACAATGTAGATAAATGTTTGATTAATGGTCTAAATACAAAACCATCATACTGAGTTCATATCAAATTGAATTTGAACAAATTTAATATTCAACAGGACGAGGTCTGTTGAACATCTATAGACTCTGCAGAACTTAGCAGAAAAACTTGAGGCTGCGACAGCTCGAATCTGAAGATAGCCTGATGAAATTGGTGACAACAGAAGATAAGGGATACACACCTCTGAACCTACAACACAGAGAACTGATGTTCGATATCACTACCAGAAGCGAAGATAGAAGTCTATGGCGAGAACAAGCATTGCACGGCAGATTTCCCAAGCACCTTGAGGGGGAAAATATCGATAAATTCTCTTCTTTGTCGTGGTTGAATGTGGGACACTTGTATCCTGAAACTGAGGGATTTCTGACGGCTATCCAAGATTGAGTTATAAGAACTCGCAACAACGAGAAACACTGTTTTAAGCTTAACGTGGAGGACAATTGCGGCGCACTTGGCGAATCTATTGAACATGTAATCGCCGGCTGCCGAGTTCTTGCCGACAACGCATATCTGGGCCGACACAACCAAGTGGCTAAAATTGTTCAACAACAGTTAGCTCTTCGGCATGGTTTTTTGGATACTTGTCCACCATATTATAAGTATCAACCTGCTGCACTGTTGGAAACGGACGCAGCGGTTCTCTATTGGGACATACCCATAACAACGGATAGAACAGTGGACTACAATAGACCGGACCTTGTGTTCATAATAATAATAATAATAACTTTATTCATCCCTTAGACAAATACATTTGTATAGGAAACGTCGGAAAAGTAAATACAATGAAAGAAAAGTATACAGAGGAGAAACAAACAACTGCAATCTAATGTAAAGCTGCCTTGAAATACTCATCTTCGCCGTAGAAGCACCTCTCGAGTAGCAAGGCCTTAATCTCATTCTTGAATCTTCGGTACTCCAAAACCTTCAATCTATCAGGCAGATGGTTAAAAAATTTGATGCCACTATACATACATGACTGCTGAAATTTAGAGGTTCGGTGTTTTGGAATACAGAGAGTTTCTTATGCCTCGTGTTATAATCGTGAAATTCAGAACACTTATTCAATGAAAGTATGTTTTTTCGAGTGTACAATAGGCAGCTGAGAATATAAATGCATGGAAAGCACATTATTTTATTATTGATGAAAGAGGGTCTACAGGACTCCCTGGGATTTAAGTTGAAAATTAAACGGATTATCTTCTTCTGGGCAATAAATACTGCATGACTGAAAGAACAACATTGTAGTTGATGTGAGCGTGCACTAGTGAGTAGTATGCATTTATCAGAGAATCGAGTGGTAGTATAAGCTTTATGCGTCTCAGGGCGAAAAACGAGCTACTCAGTTTCCTGCAGACAAAATCCGCGTGATCTCTCCAGGAGAGATTTTTATGGATATGCAAGCCAAGGAACTTTATACAGTTAGAGGGTTTCAAATTCCCAGATTCTAGTTTTAAGGTGAACTGGTGATCGAAGTCTCTTACTTGAAAATATATAAGTTCAGTTTTCTTCACATTCGAGATGAGGGAGTTTTTGATACACCAATCAGAAAAGCACTCTACCAACAATTCACAACACGCCCTTAGTGCGCTTAAAGTTCGTGCATAAATGATGAACGAGGTATCATCTGCAAATAGGACAATCTTAATAAATAATTAATGAGGATAAGAAATGGTTCATGATATAATCTGGCAGATCATTTATAAAAAGGATGAACAAGAGAGGTCCTAAAACCGATCCCTGAGGAACACCAATTTCTACCGGATACTTGCCTGAGCTGTGTTGACCTACTTTCGCAATTAACCAGCGATTGGTTAAAAACTCCTAATCCATTCAAGGAAAACGCCTCTGAACCCTAAACTGAATAATTTATCCAAAATGAAGTTGAAATTCAAACAATCAAATGCACGGGATTGGTCAAAAAACAACCCTGCCACATGATTTCCATCGTCCAAACTTTTGTAAATAAAATTCACTAGATCACACGCCGCGGACTCCGTCGACCTACCGATTCGGAAACCGTGCTGGCAGCTCGTAATGAATGAAAATTTATCTAAGTACTGCAACATTCTATCGTAAACCAATCGTTCTACAATTTTAGATAAAGAGCTCAATAATGAAATGGGACGGTAATTATTTATGTCGTCGACAGCTTCATTTTTGTGGATGGGAATAACCTTCGCCGTCTTAAGTATCGAAGGAAATCGTCCTGAAGAGATCGAGACATTAATGAGGTGCGCAAGATGCTCAGAAATATATGGAGCCAAAATCTTCAAAACCTTAACTGGGATCATGTCCAACCCACTACTATTCTTGTTTTTCAATTTGTTTAAAACTGAGTTTATTTCTTCAGCCCCAACTGGAAAAAAGAAAAAGTTGTTTACTGTCAGTGGTACATGAATGAGATCGGTTTACTCCGAAATGCTTCTCAACACTGATTTTATTTATTGATGAAAAATATTCACCAAACGCAACAGCGACGCCAGACTGATCTGAAATAATCCTTCCCTGAACTTTCAGCACGATATCGTTTCTAGAGCCAGTGGAACCTATTTCCTTTCGCACTAGGCTCCAGATCGTTTTGTCTTTATTACTAGAGCAATCCAATAAATATTCTTATAAAAATTCAATTTTGTTGACTTCAATAGAGCTTTGTAGTCTTTTTTCGCAGATGAATAAAGTTTCCTACCTTCCTGAGATTTTAAGTTGCGAGACAACCAATGAAGATCCTTGAGATTTCTGCTGGCTAGCCTGATTATATAGAGAAGGATCAGAAGTATGGGGCGATAATTGATGTGGCAGTACCATTGACTCATAACATCGGATAAACGGAGTCCGAAAAAATAACGAAATACGAGAACTTGGCAATAGAACTGAAGAATATGTGGCAATTGTCGAAAGTCACTAATATACCATTGGTGATTTCGGCTGAGGGAGTCATGTCAAAATCATTCAAGAGGAATCTTCAAAAGATCGAATTGTCCTAGAGGATCGCGGGATATGCACAACAGGCTGTAGCATTGCAAACCTGTCACATCGTGCGGAAATTCTCGAACTAGTGGGAGGAACTGAAATGTTTTTTCACTGGTTCATAGAAGAAATACCAGCTCAAGCTGAGAGCGGGAGACCGATGGTGAAGGATAATAATGGAAAGCAGTGTTGCTCGGGTCACTTCATATCATCAGGTCTCATGAACTCTAGAAGCCACTTGCAGCTCATCTCTTTTGTTAAGGGACGCTACGAGGGCAGGATGAAGAACTCACTGTAACCCTTGGGCGAGGCTATTTTTGGTTTGGGGATTACTAGGGCATTTTTCCATGTAATTGGATATACCGAGTTGGAAATACTAAGTTTATGAGGTGAGTGATGTATGGAAGGATGAAAGGAGTACACAAGTTCAGCACATATATATTGATGCCGTCGATACCACAGGCTTTCGATTTTATTTGTGATATGATTTTGAGCACCTAGATTTCCGAAACAGTATTAAAACTGAGCAAGGAGCTCAATGATTCTCTTCGGTTTTGGAAGTAGAACCTTATAGTGTCACCGGAGTCAACCTGGTTATGTGGGATTGAAGAAACAAATGAGTGGTTTGCCTCATTGGGGTTTCTCAAATGATCCGGTAACCGTGCGCGACTTCCCTGAAGTTTACCACAATAGTACTTCAGATTTCGCCAGAAGTTATTGTCTATCGATAGTTTCTCCCATAGAGAAGCTTTTTTCCCGTTCAATAGTTGAAGAAGTTAGGTTTCTAATCTATTTATAAAAGGCCCGATTTTCTTCAGTACGATGCTTTTTATATTCGCTTAAAGCTTCACTTCGAAGTTTCATTAAATGCTTAACATTTTCAAGCCAAGGCTGATTTTTCGGTTTTGATAGTCTGATCATTTTCTTCGGTGCATGTAAGTCAAGTAATATGTTAATATTCTCGTTTATGAATTCAACCTTTCCATCAGCGTTGTCTATATCAAAAATGTTCCGCCATGGAATGGAGCGCAAATCTTGGTCGAATTGATCTATGTTGATTTCATTGTATCTCCTACACTCCCTGTATTCTAAGTATTTTTTTTCAGCGAGCGATTCAAACTCGCTGAAATCAAATTCATAATCTGAAAAAATTGATGGTATTACGTCGCATTTGTTTATTTCTATATTATCAGACATGACGATGAGATCGATTAAGGTTTCAGTTTCTAATGTAATTTTAGTTGGAAAAGTGATAACTTGGGTTAAACCCATGGAATTCAACAAACAGTTGAACTTCAACATCCTTCGATGAGAAATCATTGTAATTTAGATTGAAGTTTCCGACACAGCAAAATCTCTCATATAAAGGTACAAACGAGGCCAGGATATCATCAAAATCTTCTAAAAAGGCAGCTTGGTTGTAATGAGAAGGTTTATATACACATCCCAAAATAAAATCTGATTCATTAATATGAAGATGTACCCAAACTTGTTCAAAGTTGGGATTATTTGTATATTCATTTTCTATTCGCGTGAATTTATAGCAATTTTGAATAATAAGTCCTACCACTCCCCTGTATCTTGTCTGTTTTGACATATACTCTCATATCCGTTAATTTTACCTAATGTCCTCATAATCATAAGATTATCATATGATCATTGAGCCAAGTTTCCGATACTCCTACGAGATCAGAATCATTTGACGTATTAAATTGTTCAAAAGTCTTCGAGACTTGGAAGGAAGGATTTTCATCAAGAATATGTACCTTCTTGTTATCATGGGATACAAAAACCTTACCCCCTATTGTCCATGAATTACGCTCGAAAATCTCTCGCGCCTTCTGGAAAAGCTGATTTTCTTTCTTTTTCAGCACCTCAGAAATCAACTCATGAAATCGTCTTTTGTTGTAGAAGATTTCATCTCGCCGCCACCAGGTGACGAACTCCACAACGACCAGTGATAGCATTGCGAAATCATGGGTTATTGAAAGGTTTGTTTCAAAACGCGCTGGATGAAACTCTCATTCTCGAATTCCGACTTGGTGACTAACATATTGAGAAATAAGTCCACACTTCATGGTCATCCGAAGTATCGTACAATAAGAGTGCAGGACGACAAAACCAAGGAGCAAGTTGCTTCGCTGAAAGCGGTCAGAGGTGAGCTGAAGAGAAGGCAGGACTCTGGAGAAACGAATATTACAATAAAGTATGTCGGGGGGATTCCATCTATTGTAACATCAAACCCATCCAAGAGTAATGAAAATGCAAAAAACTAGATAGACTCCAATCTTGGCCAGTCATGTATACTAATATACAATCCTTATCTTCCAAATTCTCTGAACTACAAGCATTCGTACAAATTCATAAACCGTTCTTGATATTCATTTCGGAATCCTGGCTTCAACCCTCAATTCCCGATTCTCTTTTTGCAATCGCCGACTATGAGCTGTATCGCGACGACAATCTGGACACTCTTGGTCATCGAGGAGTGTGTATTTATGTTAATTCCAGTATTACCAACTCTTTCAAGGTTGAGGTCTCGCACCAGGATTGGTCTGGTATTGACAACCTTTTCCTGAGGATTCACAACCGGGAATTTGCTCTTTTTGTCGGTTGCATTTACCGCCCTCGTCCGTGTGTAGCCGATAGAGACTGCGTAGAATTTTTGGTGAATTCCTCTACTCAATATAGTAATATGTTGATCACGGGAGATTTCAACTGCCCTGATATCAGATGGCCCCTAACAACAATGCCATCGTGTAATTCACCATCCTTTCCCTATGCGGAAATGGTTAGTTCTTCTGCAATTCAACAACTAGTATTGGAACCTACACGATACCGTATCGGACAAATACCGTCAGTGCTCGATCTATTTTTCACAACTGATGCTAATATAGTATCAGACATCAATTATCTTCCACCATTCGGGAAGTCGGACCACATTGCTTTGACCACTGAGATACAGTTGCAGCCGTGTGTTGGGTCTTCGGGGACAACCAGGTTATTTAAGGTGATTGACTACAACGCCATCACTTCTGAGATCTTATCAAGGAGTTGGGACCTCTTGCTGGGTGGCAAGGATGTGGATGCGATGTGGTCTACATTTCTGAATGTGGTTGACGAGGCTGTCTCTAACAATACTCGTACTAGGCGTTCTAGAGTCTGCCCGTCAAGACCTTGGATCGATGCAAGTATACTCGGATTGGTGAAACTGAAAAAATCAATGTGGCAGAGGTACTTACGTTCAAGATCGAATTCCGACTATCAGAATCATAGAAGTTTCTCCAATTTCGTCGATCAAAAGATAAAGCTCGCGAAGTCAGGGTTCCAGGATGATTTAGCCTCTTCGAAAAACCCAAAAAAGTTGTTCAAATACATCAGGTCGTCTCTCAACTCTAAGGTTGGTGTTCCGTCAATCAGAAGATCCAGTGGACAGCTATGCGAGAGTGCAGAGGAGACTGCAGATATCCTTGCGGAGACTTTTGCATCCACGTTTTCCGCAGAGCTCCACGGAAATGTTCCTGCTCCTCTCACTCCACGTGGTGTTGAAGATATAAGCGACATCATGATCAGTGAAGAAATAGTTGAGAGATACCTCACCACCATCAAGCTCAATACCTCCCCTGGTAGGGATGGCATCACATCGAATCTTCTGCACCGTTGCTCCAGGGCTTTTGTTGCTCCTCTGCACATCCTCTTTTCCAGATCTCTGTCGACAGCCTCCCTTCCATCTGATTGGTTGTCTTCAACTGTTACTCCGATATTCAAACGTGGAGACAAGCTGTCGGCTCACAATTACCGGCCAATTAATTTGGTTTCATCTGTAGCGAAGGTTTTGGAAAGAATAATATGCGACCAGGTAGTTGAGTTCTCGCAGATGAATGGTATATTTCCGAGAGAGCAACATGGATTCATCCCCGGACGTTCGACGATCACAAACCTGCTGTCTTGTTTATCAGACTGGACCAGAGCATGGGACCGAGGGGATCCTGTTGACGTGGTTTTCCTTGATTTCGCCAGAGCTTTCGATCGAGTGCCTCATAAAAGACTTCTAAAAAAACTGGAGCACCTGGGAATCAGAGGTAACTTATTGAGATGGATCGGTGCTTTCCTTGCGAATAGAACGTTTCGTGTTAGGGTGGGTGATTCCTACTCGTCCTCCTATACTCCGGTCATCTCTGGCGTACCACAGGGTTCTGTGCTGGGGCCTGTACTATATTTGCTTTACACTTCGGATCTTCCCCGTCTCCTTAAATCCAAAAGTGCGCTTTTCGCTGATGATGCCAAAGTCTATAATAACCCCATATCCGACTCGGACACCCTGCAGGAGGATTTAGATACCATTTGTAGGTGGTGCGTTGACTGGATGTTGCCTCTTAATATAGAGAAGTGCACTCTGATGCATATCGGTAAAGATAACCCGAACAAGATTTATACCATCGACGGTCAGCCCTTACGCACGGTGACAAGCCAGAAAGATCTGGGGATCACAGTCTCGAATGACCTAACTTGGACGAATCATATAAGTAACATCATCTCCAGATCAAAACAACTCACTTTTCTTCTCTTCAAGTGCTTCAAAGGTTGTGATGCCAAAACTTTCAATCTCCTCTACCGATACTATGTCCGTCCGATCCTAGAATATGCTGGCCCTGCATGGTGGCCTTCCCTCCAGGCAGACAGGAACAGATTGGAGCTGCTACAAAGATGGATCACCAGACTTACTTATGGTGCGGTGCGTCCATCTTATGAAGAAAGATTACGATTGCTCAACATACCAACTTTCGAGAACAGGAGATTGCGAGGAGACCTGATATTTTCTTTTAGAGCCGTTCATGGTCATTTCGGCGATCAGATGAGGGATCTCTTCACTTTGAATCGGAATCATCTTCGTGGCCATTCGTTCAAGCTAGCTAGAGAGAAATTTCGAACATCTGAGAGACAGTGGTTTTTGCCCAACAGAATATTTCATTCTTGGAATCGTCTACCCGACAGCGTGGTCGCGGCTGCTAGCACGAATGCCTTCAAGAATGCATATGATCGCCTGTAATTGGGTATTCTTTTCTTTTACTAATTGTTATTAAGGATGTGATCATTTTATTTTTCAATTATTCACTTCACACATACATGTACGCTTTTTTTTTTCTTAGATTGAGTATTATAGGTTTGTACCTCTACTCTTATTGCAATTATAATAATAAATAATAATAAATAATAATATGTTTGTTAAATTAATTCCACCAGCATTGTATTTAGTATAAAATGATTCTTTCAGGTATTTGGACAACTTTTTATTTTAAAATTCCTTTTTCACATCAATTCACCGACGTTTCGGTCTCCAATCGGACCTTTTTCAAGGCTAAAAATTTTTAAAAACATTAAAAATATTAAAAACATTAAAATCTCAAAAACATGACAAATTCAAAATAGACCTACACTAGTATGGGCCAGCAGATCTACCTTTTATGTAGTTATCCTCATCGGTAGAACTCGGGTGATTTTATAGGCGAAATGTCAAAGTTTGATCAAGTTTCCTGAGGAAATGGGGGAATTTTGGAAAAAATTAATACCAAGCTATTTTGCATTGACTTTTCCTCTTTCGATCCGTATATTTACATCACGGTCAGGATGTCTGTGGAAAAAGTTTTATCGAGTTTAAAATGACCCTTTTTGTCGGATTTTTTCGCGATTTTCGCGAATTTTTTTAAAATACTTCTACTTCGCCTAGAAAATCAAAATTTCACCCACGTATAAATCGATTATTCCTCTTTTCGACCGTATAAAAATTTCCTCACGATATCGCAGCTTCGCTGCGATTTTAAGATTTTTCTGGACCCACTTTTGGACAGATTCTCACGGGCCGGTCCACCCAGTTACCATTTTAGTATAGTATAGAACTAGTAAAGCCCATAGCTCTACCTTTTAAGGAGATTCACCTTGTTAGTAGATCTCCCTTTGAAGACAGATTCGCATTTTAAAAATAAAGAGGCCATCGAGAGGAAGAAGAAGAAAAATCATCTTTGACAGGTGTCAAACTCTATGCTCCACCGCAGGCTGATCGTGAATTTAAAAAAAAGGTTTTTTCCCTTCTGAACAACTAGACTGATTATAAGTGAAAACAAGGTAAAAATTCAAGAAAAAGGAAACAATTCGCAAACAACAAATGTGGAGAAAACTTCAAAAACATAACCTAGATTAGGATCACAGAGTTTATTTTGGGATCACAGAAGTCAGCGATAGGAATTCAGGCTATTTTCTCAAAGGAACCAATAGACTATTATAGATTGCGCTGAGTCCATTAACATCCTCTCTAAAATTCACTGTTTTATTGAGTGATATGTGAATCATTTCACTTATATTCCTACGATAGTTGTTGTTTTCGTGGTCCAGTATTGTTGTTCCTTCGAAATCGAATTTGTGCCCCTCCCTGTGTGTATGTGATGTGAGAGCAGTCTTCTCCATATGTATGATGTTGTTGGAGTCTGTTTTGTGTTGTCTAACTCTCTCTTTCAGCAATTGTCTCGTTTGTCCGATATAGGACCTGTCACAATTAGAGCATGGGATGTTATATACCACTGATGATTGTGAACCTTTGGGAACACAATCTTTCAACTGTGTGAAATATTTCTTAGTTGTGATTTTATTGTAGAAAGCACAGGTACAATTAATCCTCTTGAAGACCCTGGAAATCTTCTGCGAGAGTCCAGGGATGTAAGGGAACTTGCAGTATTGTGTAGATTCTCTTTTTTCTGGTCGGATGTTGTTTTGTGTACATATTACTTTTTCTTTGGCCTTATTTACTACACGTCGAATAACATATCCCGGATAGTTGTTTTCTCTCAAAATTCTACAAACCTTCTGTGTACATTCATCTCTAAATTTGTGGTCGCTTAAGGACAATGCTCTATATACCAGGCCAATCGCAGTGTTGACTTTCTGGGTGTTGCTATGGTTGCTGTAATAATTTATTATTCTGTTGGAACTTATAGTTTTTGTGAACCAACTGGTCGTTAAATTGTCCTCTTCTCTGGTAATTAAAAGATCTAAGAAGGAAATCTTGTTTTCAGTTTCGTCTTCTATGGTGAACCTTATACTGGGGTGGTATGAGTTGAATAGGTCGAAAATATTTTGTCTCATCTCTGAGGGGATCAACATCAGAGTGTCATCCACATATAGCAGCATTAGAAGGACATGGAAATCCAATCCATCGCAGACAAAGTCGAACAGGTCGTTCATCACCAAATTAGCAAAGCTGGTACTAGCAGGGGCTCCCATCGCGGTGCCAGTTAATTGTTGGTAAATTTCATTGTTGAAACTGAAGTATCCACCTTCAAAACACAACTCAACTAGTGATATGAAAGTAAGCTTATCAAGAGTAGTAAAGTTTTTTATGTAGTTCCATCTCTTGTGTGTCACCCTGATTACCAGTTCTTTGGAAACATTTGTAAATAAGGAAACCAGGTCCAAATACCTGAAAGAATCATTTTATTTATGTAACATGGATGAAAACATGAACCGCAATGTATTTAGTATATTCTACCAGTACAAGGAAGCGCAAATCAGTTATAATCAGTGAACTGGTATTGCAGTTTCCTATGTGTTATCACATGTTGGGGAGATGTTGATTCGGAGATGGCTGCGTATTCGAAATCACATAAAAATTTATCGCGGGGCTAACGAATTTCCTTTTTGCCTTCAAGAAATCGTTGAGATGCTATAAGGAATATTTTTGGATCGTTCACGATCATAGTCTTTCAAGAGGATTTATATTTGATTCCAATTTATTCAAGAATCCATTCAAAAGTTAGGACAGATCGAAGTTTTCGGTGAGAACCGAATGAAACTTGATGAAGAGGAGAAGATACTTTTGATTGGTCATTTGATATTCCTATGAGTAGCCCCATTCGTGATCCTTTCGAACCTCTTTTTTCCCTCCAGCATGCTGACTATGGTTGAAATGTAGATGCAAACCTCCTTATGTACATAAAATATATACAAAGCATAAGATCTAATGAATGGACAAACAAACATCATGACTTTCATATGTATATTTTACTATCGATGTTAGCTACCGCTGATAGCCAGAGCATCAATATGTACACCCATTATATGTTTATCAAATTCATTTTGTGAAGAGCCCACACATTCACCGCATGTTTGGCACTTGAAGATTTTAGTAATATGATCTTTGGTTTTCTTATGTTCCTCCAGAACTTTGTCTGAATGAAATGATACATGACATATTTCACAGGAATGTTTAGATTCGCCATATCGTTTCAGATGTGCTGAAAGACAACTGGATTGCGAAAATGACTTGCTGCAAATTTTACACAAAAAAGGTTTTTCTCCTGTATGTGACCTCCTATGAACTATCAGTGTACTGGAGCCATTGAACCCTGCAAGAGACATCAAGATTATTCGGATTCGCATGAACTGAGATCATACACTTGAAAAAGCTTCCAAAATTTCTATGCTACAGTATGGCGAGACATTCAATCATGGAATATACAGGGTGGCCCACCCCAGACGCGGTTCTGATTTTGAGGCAGTAAATGAAGACATTTTGAAAAAAATTTTTTCGTGAAATGTAAAGGACAATCAGATGCACAATTTGAAATAGTTTTTACATATACAGAGTGTTCGATAACAAAGATATAGACCATAGTTACACTTTTTCAAATGGAATACCCTATATATAAATTCAAAATTGAATGGCAAGCTCAAATAATGATGAGTTGAATAAATAAAATAAATACCAGTTTATGCCTTAGAAGAACCATTGTAGAGAAAATGGCGAAAAATCGAAAAAAAGGAGTATTTTTCAATTTGCAATGAATAAATAAACCCTTCGAGCCAACGAGACAGACAATGTTTTTTCGTGTAGACACATATTGGCTTCCCTTATGCAGAAGAAAAAAATTTAACTCTGGAATATACTGAGTGATCATAATTAATGTTCAAACATTAACTACAAATAATGGTCAAAAACTTTTTTATTCCAAATGGCACACCCAGTATTTCTGTACCTTGTTGAACGTAAAAATTAATATCGATATAGGGGTATAGGGAATAGGGTTTCCCTATACCTAAACCCTAAACCTAAAAGTTTTCAAGTAATTTACGGTTTTTAATTCAACTAGTTAACCTACTATTATGATTAGTGATATTCATAGAAATACTTGGAAATATTTGTGGGGAAATGCTTACAATATTATTTGAAATCTGAAAAACTGATATGAAGATCTCAATAATGGTGTTGCAGTCACGCAAGATTTATTATTCCTTTATAAATGATTATCTACTGTTCTTCTGAATATCAATTCTTTTTTCAATTAATTATTTTCAAATTAATTTCGCCTAGAAGGTATTGAGTGTCATTATCATTCAATCTTTTCCGGTACGCATTTTTCCGTTCCCTATACAGTCAGCGCGACAGGTCGCTCTCACCGTATAGGAAACGGAATGCACAATGGAACACTCCGTTTCCTAGCAGATATGCGCGATGTGCCCACTGCCCTGTTAGTCTTCTGGGTGCTGATGGGACGAATTGCAAATTATTAATAAAGTTTTCTTACTCTCTGTATAGCTTTATTAGGTAGAGTCTACCACATTTTTTTTTTGTGAACATTTTTGTAGTCGCGGTTTTTTTTCAGCAAACCTCTCGTAAGTCGACCATATTTTCATTTTTTTTTAATCATACGTACTCTTTTTTTGTAAAATGCAATCATAAAAACAATCTGAGAAAAATGAGAAAACATGATTGTCTACCAATATAAACATGACTGAAAATCACATTTTTCTGATTATCAATACACTCCTGATTTTTTCAGAATCGGTTTATACAACCATATGAAATATGAAAATGCAATTGTCCGACAGAAATGAAGTGTTTTTCTTGTTCTACAGATGGAAAACGACGATGTTTTTGAGTTTTGAAATTCATTGATATTTATCGGACAAGAATGAATTTATATTTTAGAGTGATTCGTTTTATAGAAAAAACAACTGTCCACCATATAAAATGCGGCAAATCCTTAGTCTAGTTGAATATATTTTGTTTCAGAAACTTTTTTCGATTATTATTGAAATGAAACTATTGATTTTGATTGAAAGTGTATAATTCAAATTGTTCACTGACATTTTCATTCAAGTCTAAAAAAAAACAATGAAAATACTTCTTTCCTCACATTGAATTCATTGTAACGAGACGAATGGTATCCAGTAAAACTATCACACCAATCGTCAGGTAGAATGACATCTTTATAATATGTATTTGTGATTATGATGTTCTCTTGATGCCAAGAATATTTTGCACAGTTGAAGGATGTCACTTACTCCTTTTTCGTTTTAACTACAACTACAACAACTGAAATTGCCGAACTTTATTCGTCGGACAGCTGGATGATAGTATTCAGCACATCCTTCTTAAATGGTCCTCAAAAAATCAAATGTTTATTTGTAACATGAGCAAAGTTATATCCGATAAATGCATATAGTCTATTCATAACCAAATTAGAGCAGTGAATTCTTTAATTTTTGAATGAACGCGACGTATTTTCAAGGTGGAGAGAGAATAAGAAAAAAAAGACATTATTCATAATTTTTTATCCCAAAAAATCTTCGTTTTTCATTTGCCGGACAAGGAAATCGCCACATTTTTTTGTCGCACAATTACATTTTCATAATTCATATTAAAACTTTGAAAAAAATGCGATTATCAGTCATGTTTATGTTGGTAGACAATCATATTTTCTCATTTCTCCAAAATTGTTCTTATGATTGCATTTTACAAAAAAGAGTGTGTTTGATTCCAGGAAAATGAAAATATGGTCGACTTACGAGAGGTTTGCTGAAAAAAACCGCGACTACAAAAATGTTCACAGAAAAAAAAAGTGGTAGACTCTACCTAATAAAGCTATACAGAAAGTAAGAAAACTTTATTAATAATTTGCAATTTGTCCCATCAGCATCCAGAAGACTAACAGGGCAATGGCCACATCACGCATAGGTATATGCTAGGAAACGGAGTGTTCCATTGTGCATTCCGTTTCCTATACGGTGAGAGCGACCTGTCGCGCTGACTGTATAGGGAACGGAAAAATGCTTCCGGTACATGCCCTTAAATTTTTCTTTATTCCGATCGTTTTGATTTGAAGTTGAGCCAAACGTTCAAAGAATCATGTAACAAACGATTCATTTAAAAAAATATTTGCTGAGGCGATGAACCTGTGCTCCAGTCCAAGATTTTCCCTATTCTTCACATTTTCAATATTTTGACGACTTTTCGAGATTTTCAAGAGAGATCTGTGATAGTGAACCTCTGGCCAGAGAGTGAGTTGAGTACCGAGTGGAACGAGTTTAACCAGCATAAGGACATTCAGTAGTAAGGTAGTATTTGAAGGTATTTTGTGAATATCTTTTGAATCTTTGAGTCTACTAATACTCAATCCAACAATTGGAGATAACAAGTATGAAGAATCGAAGGTTCATCACCTGAGCAAATATTTTTTTAAATGAATCTTTTGTTACATGATTCTTTGAACGTATGGCTTAACTTCAAAACGATAAGAATAAAGAGAAATTTAAGGGCATGTACCGGGAAATATTGAATGATAAAGACACTTAACACCTTTTAGGCGAAATTAATTTGAAAATAATTGAAAAAAGAATTGATATCCAGAAAAACAGTAGATAACCATTTATAAAGGAATAATAAATCTAGCATGACTGCAACACCATTATTGAGATCTTCATATTAGTTTTTCAGATTTCAAATAATATTGTAAGCATTTCCCCACAAATATTTCCAAGTATTTCTATGAATATCACTAATCATAATAGTAGGTTAACTAGTTGAATTAAAAATCGAAAATTACTCGAAAACTATTAGGTTTAGGTATAGGGACACCCAATGAAGATAGTTTCGATATTAATTTTTACGTTCAACAAGGTACAGAAATACTGGGTGTGCCATTTGAAATAAGAAAGCTTTTGACCATTATTTGTAGTTAATGTTTGAACATTAATTATGATCACTCAGTATATTCCAGAGATAAATTTTTTTCTTCTGCATAAGGGAAGCCAATATGTGTCTACACGAAAAAACATTGTCTGTCTCGTTGGCTCGAAGGGTTCATTTATTCATTGCAAATCAAAAATACTCCTTTTTTTCGATTTTTCGCCATTTTCTCTACAATGGTTCTTCTAAGGCATAAACTGGTATTTATTTTATTTATTCAACTCATCATTATTTGAGCTTGCCATTCAATTTTTGAATTCATATATAGGGCATTCCATTTAAAAAAGTGTAACTATGGTCTATATCTTTGTTATCGAACACCCTGTATATGTGAAAACAATTTTAAATTGTGCATCTGATTGTCCTTTACATTTCACGAAAAAAAAAATTCCAAAATGTCTTCATTTACTGCCTCAAAATGAGAACCGCGTCTGGGGTGGGCCACCCTGTATAATGAAAAATTACTTAGAAAAACCGGGATTACCTTTATTGCATATATCGCACGTATGAGATTTTTCCCCAGTATGAGTTCTCATGTGTTTAGTTAACTCATTTGATTGGCAAAAAGCTTTCGAGCATACAGAACACACATATGGACGTTCACCAGTGTGGGTTCTTATATGTGCTATCAAATTGGATCCTGCAGAGAAGGCCTTCCAACACATTGGACATTTGTGGGGTCTTTCGCCTGAAACAGTTTTTCCATCATTTAGATGTTGGTCTCGACAATGTTGATAAACATTCTGACAACATGGTTAACTTGTAGTAGGATCAAAGGGTTAATAATTTTTCTGCGCTTCGGTAATATTCAATATCCAAGAAATCATCCAGATTAATCTTGAGATTTATGTTTTTTTCGTCAAATTTTATGGGATAAAATTAGAAATAACTCGAAAACGAACGCGTTATATTCAAAAAACATAGGAATACTTTTATTTTCTGAAATGATTCATTTCGTCGAGAATACCAGGAGGAATATTGAATAAGTTTTGATGGAGGAATATGCACAATGAAATATGAATAGAGTAAACGATTCACCAGAATTCAGTTCGGCAGATATGAAAAGAATAGTACATTGTTTACCGGGTAGGAAAAGCGTAACATTCCTAGACGGCTTGCGCCACGACACAGCAACACAGAGTCCAGGAATGTGGCTTTTCCTACGAGGTAAACATACTATTTTTCCGCAAATCGTTCAAAATTTGACCGATATTAATTAATTTTAAAAAATCGCGAATTATTTCATTCATGAATAAATGGTGCTGAAATTAGTAATGAAATTGGTTACGTTACAATGGAAACGTATTCATGTTGCATTGTCAAAAATGACGTATATAAATTTAATTGTTAGTGTTTTCGAAAATGAAATAGTGTGAAATGATAAGTGATGATGAATTTTCCTCCAGACCTGGTTGAGGCATAAGAATTATTGCCAAAGAAATCACGAAAAAAGTTCGAATATGCATATGTACTATGTAGAACGCTAACAACTGTAAGGAAATATAATTTTTCTTCAACCGGGCCTAACAAACTACTTTCCCGCATTGTTTTCGATTCGGAAAGTGTCACTTTCCCGCACTAGTGCGGAATAGAAAATATGTGTTGAATTTGAGCATAATAATACCTTTAACATGAAATCTCTTAATCTACTTACTCATTTATTTGGTTAGATATTTCAAATTATGCAGTTTCATCCATGTCAAACTAATTATTAATGCAGATTTCCGTTTGAAAATTATTGCATTTTCAAAGAGAACTTGACGTCCTTCAGAAATTATGACATACATGTTTCTGTGTATTTATTTCTATGTCAAGGTCTATGATTTTCCGCATAGAATCCCAAACTCCTTAATTAATGTGTCAAAACGAATATTCGAGTTGTGTAGAACTTCAACTTTCTACAACCGAAAGGTTGTAAAAAAATATTGTTCCTATTTTGAGCGGAAAGTACTTTCGCTCAAGACTGCCCGCTCCGCGTCGTTCGGGCAACGGCAATCTAGTGCGGGAAAGTACAACTTTCCGCCCTTGATAGGAAAATAACCGATCGTGGGAAAAGTAACACTATTTTGACCTGTTTTCTATGCGCAAAGCTCAACATTCCAGAATAGTGGGCAGTTGCTAAGCAATTAGAAAATAACAGTGCGGTAATAATCTTACCGCACTGCTGAAGCGTGCTGCAATGTTATAAATGGATTATAACAATAAAATGAAAGTATGGTTTTGATTTTTATATTGATAAAGTTGTTATAAAGGAAACATCTAATTTATAACGATATTCTTGAACACAAATCAATTGTTGTTAATATTTAAATTTATTGTACAGGGTGGGCAAAATTGGTGCTACATGAACTAAAACTTTTTAACCCGAGGAGATAGAGAAAAATGAATGGCACCTTATAGTCCTCTTTTTTCGAGAAACTGATAATGCCATCAACTGCATTCCTCTATCTTCTTTTGTTTCCGAGTTATAGGCCAAAATTTAAATTTGGGCGATTTCAACTTTGGTCATTATCTCCGTTTCTGTTTATGCTAGGATGTTGAAATAAAAACATTATACAGGCACTTTATTGATAGCAATCCAGTGGCGTACTCTGTTTTTTTCTAAGAGGTTCATTTGCTGAGTTATAACATAAAGTTGTGTTTTTTCTTATGGAAACAGTAGTTTGAAATGACTTAGAAAGAATCGCCACTTTTTTCCCGTTTCAGAAATGTATCATATGTCATACATCGCCCTCAGATTCGTTAAGATATTATGAAAAATATGGTTTGTATATGGAATTCAAATTATTGAGTATTAAGTAGGCTGAATCATAGAATTATGTGTCTCTACGCATGGTGTAATTATTATTTCACAGTTGAATCACTTGCTGCCCCACTATTTTCATTCGCTAAAATGAAACATTTTAACATATCATATTTTTCGTAATTTTGGATTATCTACATAATCCCGCCAACGATTATTTCAAATTTCAATAACTGACAGTTGTTTCAAACAGAGATCACACCATCAAGTATTCAACCGTGAAATAATAATTACACCATGAGTAGAGACACATAATTCTATGATTCAGCCTACTTAATACTCAAAATAATTTGAATTCCATATACAAACCATATTTTTCATAATATCTTAACGAATCTGAGGGCGATGTATGACATATGATACATTTCTGAAACGGGAAAAAAATGGCGATTCTTTCTAAGTCATTTCAAACTACTGTTTCCATAAGAAAAAACACAACTTTATGTTATAACTCAGCAAATGAACCTCTTAGAAAAAAACAGAGTACGCCACTGGATTGCTATCAAAAAAGTGCCTGTATAATGTTTTTATTTCAACATGCTAGCATAAACAGAAACGGAGATAATGACCAAAGTTGAAATCGCCCAAATTTCAATTTTGGCCTATAACTCGGAAACAAAAGAAGATAGAGGAATGCAATTGATGGCATTATCAGTTTCTCGAAAAAAGAGGACTATAAGGTGCCATTCATTTTTCTCTATCTCCTCGGGTTAAAAAGTTTTAGTTCATGTAGCACCAATTTTGCCCACCCTGTACAGTTTGTACAATTTGTAGAATTTATAGACGTTGTAGAATTTATAGACGTTGTAGAATTTATAGACGTTGAGGCAGCATGGCTAATTGTTTGGTTTATCTCGTTTCGATCATTTTCATTCGAAGTCGAGGCAGGGGTGTTGAATATTTTATTAGCCATTATGATAAAGTGATTCGTCAATATATTCTTCCGCCACATTGGAAGATTTCCATCCTCCGTGGCGCTTCAAAGGAAGAATATCAGCTCCAGCATGTACGAAATGTGTTGCTGATGATCTTCGGAAACAATGTCCTGTATATTCTGTCGGATTTGGCAACTGTGAATAACTCGCAACAATTTGCGGCATTTTTTCAAATTGATTTATTCCAATGATTGTCTTCCATCCTTTTCGCTTGTTGAATTAAAAAAAAAAGGATTTTCAAAATCATAAGGTCTAAATGATACGTTCTTTCTATAAACATTTATATAAACAGGTTTCGTTAATGATGAATAATCTAGGTTTATCTGTTTTTGTTTCTGGTATTTTCACGAGCTTTTTTGAACCCAAATCTTCTATATCCTGAACTTTCATTCGGACAAGCTCATCTCGTCGACAGGCTCCTGATGCTATTCCAAATATAAGAGCTACCTAAAAAGTAATCAAAAATTGTATATTTCGTATTTTAAGTACCTAATACTATTTTTTCTATAGGTATATACTTACCATGTCATCTGGGGCCTCTAAAATGAATTTCTAAACTTGTTCCTGGGTTAAAATTTTGGATTTTTTCGGCTTGTATCCTGTAGCTTAAGGTTTTGAAATTAAAATAATAATAATAATAAGAGGCAAAAATACAAAGATCTTTTGTTCGAGCTTGGAACTTTATACCCAGGTCATAAAATTAGGATGGTCGTACTAATCATAGGATGTCTTGGTGGAATGAGAGTCAACTAGGTAGATGAACTGAAGATTATCCCGGCCTGTAGACCACTGTGCGAGGTATTGGCGCACAGAATGCAAAAAGCAGTGTTGCTCGGGTTACTTCATATCATCAGGTCTCATGAACTCTAGAAGCCACTTGCAGCTCATCTCTTTTGTTAAGGAACGCTGCGAGGGCAGGATGAAGAACTCCTCCATTTAAGTGTGAGGGGTTTTTAGTGAGTAACCAAAGAAGATCTTGGATTCTTACACTACCGAGAGTGCGGACCCTCTCGGGCCCATAAAGGGTTTCCCCCTCACATGGACGTAAAAAAATATATTAATAATAAAATTAGGATTGTCGTACTAATCATAGGATGTCTCGGTGGAATGAGAGCTAACTGCGTAGATGAACTGAAGGTCATTCCGGTCTGCAGATCAATGACCGAGGCATTGGCGCACAGAATGCAGAAAGCAGTGTTGCTCGGGTCACTTCATATCATCAGGTCCCATGAACTCTAGAAGCCACTTGCAGCTCATCTCTTTTGTTAAGGGACGCTACGAGGGCAGGATGAAGAACTTCTCCATGGAGAGTATAAGGGGTTTTTAGTGAGTAGCCAAACAAGATCTTGGATTCCCACACTACCGAAAGTGCGGACCCTCTCGGCGCCCATAAAGGGTTTTCCCCTCACACGGACGTTTAAAGAAAATAAAATAATAATAATGACAAAACATCATCCAACAAATGGTTGTCGAAGGGTGAACTGTTTCCTGAGACGGAAGGTTTTATGATGGCTATACATGATCAAGTCATCTCCACCAACAACTACAAGAAATACATCATGAAGGACCGTACAGTGCCAACAGATATGTGTAGGAAGTGTAATCAAAAATCCGAAACAATTCAGCATTTTACTTCTGGCTGCGAACAATTAGCCAACACTGATTACCTCCACCGACATAACCAAGTGTGCAACATCATACACCAGAAGTTGGCGCTCAGGTTCGGACTTCTCAACTTCTACAAGCCGTATTATAAGTATCAGCCGCTGCCTGTGTTGGAAAATGACTCTTTTAGACTATACTATGATAGGCCTGACGGTGACGAATAACAGGCCGGATATAGTGGTTTACGACAAGAGGGTTAGGAAGGAAATTTTGGTGGATGTAGCTGTGCCCAACAACAACAACATGTTGAATAAGTACCAGGAGAAGATATGCCAGTACACAGACCTTGCTTTCGAGATCAAGGAAATGTGGCACCTAGAGAAGGTTGATATCTTTCCAGTGATCATCTCGTCGACTGGATTGATACCTAAGAGCTTACACGATAGTCTGAACAAATTAGAATAAAATATAAACAGCTACATTGAAATGCAAAAAGCTGTTATTCTCAATACCTGTAGAATTGTTCGTAAATTTTTGTCAAGTGTATCGTGATCGAGCCTATTCCCTTTGATTATTGTATCTGGGAAAGGTAAATTTATCCGGCCGGGTGCCGAGATAGTGAATAAGTCCACGATCATAATACTAATCTTTATTTCTTCAGTTCAATATACAATGCATATAACAGAAGAAAACGTCAAATGCTCTCAGTTTTTGGTACTGAGCAATATCAATATTATTTTTAACAAAGTTGATCAAAGCATGGAATAATGTGCCCACAACGTCGAAGATTTCATTGTTTTAGCCAATTTAGCAAAATACGCCATCAGTACATTACATTATCAGAAATGGATACACTGTTGAGTTTTCTGCAAAAATCCATGAAGGGTTGGTACGCAAGTTCATACTTCTCTCTGGATTTCGCCGAAAGTAAATTAAGCGCGGTTTCTACTAGTTCAGGAGGCGTGCAACAAAACCGGCGTGAAATAGTTATTTCTCTTTTTCAGTATCGTAATGAGTTCATTACAGTACTAAAAACAGTGCTGTAATGAACTCATTACAGCATTGTTTTTAGTTATATTTTTCGTTTCGTGGTTGTCAACAATGACTGCCGATCCTATAAATTTTCAACACACGTCAATTTGGAAATGTCAATTTCGTAACAGTCACCAACTGCCAAGATACAAGACAATACAATACAAGTCATTAGGATGAGTTTTTCATTGAATTTCAACAGCATTTCACGAAATTCGACTGAAATAGAGAAAATATCGTCTAATACTCGTTGCAGAATGAAATTCCAACACTCATGCGTTCGTAAACACGCTCCTTCGTTGCTCGTTTTCGAATTTCGTATTAGTATTGGAATAGGAGGCTGTACAGAGACATCCTGTATATCATGTGTATGATGGGTTGTCTGAAAACCAGGCGCTCCATTTTCGTAGGAATCCGAATGTTGTGGGAAATCTTATCACTTGTCCATGTGTGGCGTTATTCCTTTTGTTCTCTAGATTAATTCAATTATTTCACAAGTCGGCATCTTCTTGAATAACGAATCTTAATTTATGAGTTTATTACATTGAGCCTTTTATTGAGTTCATTTGATTGATTAACTTGCTGTCATAACGGTGAGGGTACCACTAAAGCTTGGTCAACGTTTTTTAGGTAAGATTAATGATTTTGTAGTTTGAATTTTGTGAATTATGTGATAAACGTTTTTTAGATTCATTAAATTGAGGATTTCTGTATGTGAATCCATTATTCGGAAAACCCCGTCCCAGCACAAGGCCATTCTGCAACTAGTTTATTGATGACAGCGATTAATGGTCGAGATATTTTAAAGCATGAGCGGAGCGAGCGCGTTAATGTTTGAGACCATTAATCGCTGAATTTATAAACGAGTTGATTACAAGATTTTTGCGTCGACCTCATCACAATTGAATATACATTCTGTAATGAAATGAATTTTTATTTTGCATAATAGATAAATTCGACATAATGTAAATTTCCCTGTTCATTTCGATATACATAATATATAATATTTATGTTTCCTATGAAACAATTCGAAAAATATATAGAAGTAATATTGCACATGTTGTGACATTCTGAATAGTTTACATTTAGGTTGCATTTATATTATTACCTATGATATCCGATGAGGAACGTGTGGAGAAAGTGGAGGTTGAAGTATTATTTACTTTGCAACTTTTATCACATGAAATTTCTTCTGCAGTCTCTATTTTATTTTGAATGTAGTTGTCAATTAGCGCGTTCGGCAATAGCATCCGAGAGCGGACGGACTTTTTAGTCACGTTATCACAGACTGTACAGATTTGTCAGATTTTTCTGTAATAAACGAACAGTCCGGAGCGATTTTTCTGTTTGCCAGATATTAAATTAGATCCCCCACACCGACGCGGGATCAAAACATGTTGCGGGATATAGAAGTACTCACACTCAGGCGTAGGGCGGGGCCTACGAACGCGGGACTGCAGCGTTCTATATTCGTAACGCTGCATGCAGTGTTTTTTCCGCGTTCCCGCCCTTCCCTCTGTGTAAATTAATATACGTACCTAGCACGTACAATGTCGTTCACTGAAAGTTTGATTGAAAGTAAACAAATTTATTGAAATTTGCTTAGATTGCTTCTTCAAAAAACGTAGTTCTTGAAAAAACTCAATGATTTATCTGGACTTTATTTGAAACTAGCTGGCCCGGCGAACTTTGTTTCGCCTAAATGATTCCTATACCATAGCCATCTTTATCTTAAGAAGGCCGTGCCTAAACTTACTGTGGATTTCACAAATCGTTATCACCAGTGATCAGAGATCAACGGCTTGGTTAGATTTCTGAACTGTCAAATCGAGTTGATTCTAGATCAAGCTCCCATCACCGGTGATAGGTATGCTTTGTGAAACCCCCGTTAAAGTTGTACAAACTTACCATTGCTATTTTTTCAAGCAGGAGATAAATTAAGCATAATAAAAGTTCCGTCAAATGTCATCTGTCAACTGTCAAATGTCATCTGTCAATAGTCATCTGTCTATTGATAAATGTCATCTGTCAAATGTCATATGTCATCTGTCAAATTTCATCTGTCAAATGTGATCTATCATATGTCAAATGTTATCTGTCAAACGTCATCTATCAACTGTCATCTTTTCCATGGATATGAGCTGTCACACAAAACAGAAATACAAAAATCATATTTAAGGATATGCTATCGACTTTTATTATTATTCTTCATCATCGGTCTCCCGGTCTCAGCTTAAGCTGGTATTATTTCTATGAACCAGTGAAAAAACAATTCAGTTCCTCCCACTGGTTCAGGAATTTCCGCACGATGTGACAGGTTTGCAATGCTACAGCCTGTTGTGCATATCCCGCGATCCTCTGGGATTTCTCTTGAACGATTCCTCCAGGTGAAGTCGTTATAGAGGGAGTATCTCCATCCAGGAAGTGGTTTGTCCTCGCAATGGTTCACGTAATTAAAAGCTCGCATTACTTCAATATTCATTTCGCGGCTCCACTTGATACGTGCGTTGCGAGCTCCCCTGCGGGCAGTCCTCCTCACGGTGGTCGAGCCAGCAGGTGGAGTGGCAATTTCATCTTCTGCCATGATATCGGCTTTCACCTCCCGTTGCTGGCCTGATATTTTCTCCATTTTCATGGATTTGCCACCATTTACCCTTGGTGGCCCAGGTAACTCGGGCCGTGGGGACGTCACCCCCATGTGGCGTGGCAGAAACCAAGCCACACCCGTGCGTTATTATTATTATTATTATTATTATTAGGGTGAAGCTCACATTGAACCTCTGAAGAAGCCTCACAAATGTGGGCGAAAGCTTAGGATTAAATAAAGAGCTAATAAAACCAAAAGGAAAAACAGACTTCATTAAAACCCGACAACCTTATACTCAAAACAAAAATAATATGTCAAATACTAATTATGGGCAATTTTGAATTCAGCTATTTCCGCAAATATATTTATTACCCAAAAATAAATCAAAAACATTTCAGAAATATAGAGAAAAGATGAAAATGGACAACTCACGATTGATGCTGATCGTCACAATCCGATTTACTTGACATTCCGGTAAAAATTCACTATTCCACCAAATTACACAATAATTGTATACATCGCCATCTAGTGGCGATAATATCAAATACAGTATCTAGTCACTGTACGCTACAGTGACTAGATAAGAGCCATTAACCGTAGCGACACCTAGTGGCCTTATTCAAAAGGAGAAAAACCATTTCCTACATAAGCAAACCGTAGCGACACCTAGCGGCCTTATTCAAAAGGAGGAAAAGCATTTCCTACATAAGCAAATTTTTCATCGAATTTTTCAGAGTTTCAATGTATTTTATAATAACCAGGCCGTAGACGTATCCATAAATGAAGTTTCATAACAAACAGTCCATCCGATCTCGAGTTATAAATGGTGTAACCAACAGCTCTCTTTTATATATATAGATATCAAATAACCATAAACGATTTGTATTATTAGGTACCTTGAATAAAAAAAAATATAATAATTTGAACAATGTTCAGTAGCAGGAGAATCCTTATTCTATTTAATTAATTAAATTTAAGTTAATTATTATTGAAAAAAGTGGCAAATTTTTCACGGACTTCAAATGCCACATTTGGGGCTCTACTAGGGTCATTTTGAATATTTGTGAATGCGTCCATTGTATTTTGTGGTGGATCCACAGAAATATAATAAATACTAGAACGCTAATCAGGTCTGCATAACCTGGCACCTCACAGCGCAAATTGACCTACTACAGAGTTTGCGCAATATTTGAACGTGTCATCAGGACAGGTCTTAAAATTTTCGACTTCAAGAATGTGGTATGAATAAGTTGTCAATATCAACATTTGCAATAATGATAAAATAGCTGTAGTATTTTTCATATTTACATAAAATGGGTTTCTCCTTCATTTTCGCAAAAAAGAACCATGCACTTCATTTTGTCTATAATTTGTCACAGCACTCGACTATCAAAATTTACTAGTAAAACTCAAGTACAAAACTAAACTAAAGACTATTAGTACTACACAATGTTCAAGAAAACAACGAGGAAACACCGAAACCGGAGCAGAAAAGGCAAGCGAATTTGTATGAATGAATAAACAGGAAAGCACACAGCAAAGGGAATCAACAAATCCTAAAATACGACACTGATCTTTTTCTGATGTGAAGTGTGTTTGTTTTCGTCGCGTAGCGGTGTTGCCGAATTCACTGGGTTTCACAATAAGATATATTCCGAACTTCATCTGAAACCATAAAACTTGGCAACGACGTGGCAAGAAAAGACGAGCTGCGCATGTACAAGTAGTAGGTGATTATTCGCTATGTGGGTTCATTTTACTGAATCTCGGACGTACCTTATAGCGTTCTAGTGTTTATTATATTTCTGTGGGTGGATCCAAAAATTAAAAATATTGATCATCGCATTGTTTTGAAATTAGGTAATCATGTAAAATACATGTTGTTTTCACAATCAAAATTGTATACGGATACTTCGATAGCATCCCATAAGAATTGAAACAAAATTGGAAATGTGATGAATAACTCGAATACATGAATCCTCTATAATATGAAAGAAGAGTTTATAGTAATTGCTTTTGGTAGGTATCTCATATCTTGAAACGATTCATGAATGGAATGTTGACAGGGTCAGGATTTTTTTTCTGGAAGCTTAGTGCAACAATGTTTTCTATAATATATTTTCAAAACTAAACGAAAAATAATATTCCGTTATAATCAAGTATTGAACAGACATAAAATATGTTGTCACATGTATATGTTACGGACAATGTAAATAATTGGGCATTGTTAATAATGCCCGGGCAATTTGGAAAGTGCCCAAAAGGATATGACAAAATGATAAATTATGTTGCAAATATTACATTGCCCGGTCATTATGTATAATGCTTCAAGTCAAGTGGGCAATTTAAAAATCATTTTTATTCATATTCCTTATGAAAAATAACAAATTTTTACATGCCTAACTGACAAAGTAACAAAGAAAAAATAACAAATAAAATTTCACATGCTCGCAAACAAAACGGGTGGCGATGAAATAAGTAGGTACAAACAAAACTTGAGTCCAAATAAAAATAATGTATTAGATATGTACGTGATTACAAAATATTCCCACAAAATGTCAATATGTAGCAATACATAGAGGGTGTTTTCAATAGAGCAGCTTCCACTTTGGTGATATTTCGAGTTACATAGCTTTTTTTCTTTAGGACACCTGCACTCACGATGCGTTTTTACGGGATTTTCGAGCAGCCAGCTTCGCAAGAAGTTGTAAACAGTCTCCGTGGATGGTCGACAGGACTTTCCTTAAGCGGCCGAAGCGTCCGAAGCGTTTCGAGACTCTACGTTCTTGAACGCGGAAGCTTGAATGGACGCTACATCGCTCAAAGGTCCGGTTGGAAGCTTGAAAAGTCACGCGTCCAGATGAGGTCGTGAAACGCTCGAAAAAGAGGCTTCGTGGATGGTCGGCATTACAGCCACATTGACTATAGCCTTGGCCCCCTGTCTTGGATGACAATCTTGCACATTGCTACGAACAAAGCATATTTTCCACGTCCTGATTCGCACGTTCTACGGCATCCTGCTTTTGAGAGTGTCTGGGCTTCCCATGCACCATCTTCAACTCGGGCCACATGCTACATGGTTCGCTAATAGTACTGTTAGCGAATTCTCTCCCATTATCACTTTGCAAAATACTGGGCGTACCAAAAATTGCAAAAATATCCAAAAGCACACCACTTGCACGTGGATCTATCATTGCTGTCAATTAATCAGGTCAATTTCTAGTTTAGCTCCCCCTCTCCGATTTTTAAAATATTTTGTCTCGTGATTGTAGATGTTGAAAAGATACTACAGTTTTAATTTCAGCATTGGCAAATGAGTAGTTTCAGAGAAAAAAAATAAAAAAGATTGTGAATATTTCCACCTGCGTTTAGACTTTATATTTATTTTAATCGCATCGGCAGTGTAAAATGCCGTAAGGTGATTTTTTCTCGAACAGACGGTGTTGCCAAATCTCAATAATTTCTCAAATACTAAGATAGACATAGAACTTTCACACATGGCAGGTGGATTTTCAAGAGATGAGCCTTTAGATATGTTCCCCGATGACGTCGGCGCTGTTTTCGTTCTATTCAAACAAGGGTATGGGCTCCAGCAAGGGGGGGGGGTTCAGGGGGGGCACGGCCCCCCCTGAGATTATTATGGCCTTATCGTTTTTCAGCAGTTGGGTTGGGTAAGTTCAAGTTAGGCTTTAGACATTTATCCCCTTGTCTCCCAATGACGTCCGCACTGTTTTGTTCTATTCAAACGAGGGTATGGGCTCCAACAAAGGGGGGTTCAGGGGGGGCGTAGCCCCCCCTGAGATTTTTATGGCCTTATCGTTTTTCAGCAATTAGGTTAGGTTATGTCAGTTCGTTATGGCTTAATTTAATATATTCTGCAATAATAACATAATTCAACTGATATTATGATGTAAACCTCGAGAAATCAACGTTACATTCGGGAAATGACGTTCGAATAAATTCAACATATCGTTGATGGGTTTCGTTTTGGTAGAAAACTTCGGTTACAAATTTTGAGCAATAAAGATGCAATGATTCAACGTGGCAATAAGCATCGTACAAACAGAATTTTCACGTTTCAAATCACGTAGGTAATCGTTACTACGGAGATCAAAAAAAATAATTCGACAGTTGGAAATTAAAACTTCATTCGAGTTAAATAGTAATTTGTGAGAATTTCTTCAAGTGTGGAAGAAGGGGAAGATTTGAATATGTGTGTTTCAAGTTGCGGTTACAATACAGAAAAGAGGATACCGAGAATGTGATCGCATTGTCTTGTCATTGTCTTTCAAGGATTTCAAGGTAAATTTTTGAAGCAATCACATCTAGATTTAATGAAAATATGCTTCATGGTCAACATATTTTTATCAACGGATACTGTCGGAGAATTTCGAAAAAATAAATTATTCTTGAAATTTTCAGAAACCATAGACTCGAGAAAATTTGAAATATTCATTGATTCAGCGCTAATGAAATTGTATATTTTTCTAATGATTTTGAATTCTTTTCAAGGTCATGTCCTTGAAAAAATAGGTCAATGACCTAGACATTTTTGGCAAATTTTGATCTTTTTAGACTATGCAAGACTAATTCTTTTCGTAAATTGTCGTTTTTTCAAGGAAATCTCTAAGAATCTTACCCACCCAGCACCCCTATTCACTCCAGATCCCGTTGAAAAAACAGCAAAATAACTTGTTTGCCAGCATTGAAACTAGTAGTAAATCATACCAAATCACTCGTTTTTCACGAAAAAAAATTAAAACATCGAAAAATCGAGGGGGACCTAAACTAGAAAATTACCATTAATCAAAGTGCCCAAAGAAATAATAGCGGTATTTATAATGACCGGGCAATGTGGGAAATGTGGGATAATGTATCAAACTGTATGTTACATACCTCTGTAAGTCTATGTATAATTTGGTTTAGTTTTATTCCCCTGTGAACAATTTTTGGATCTGGTGCTATAAACAGGAATGAGGTAGTTGGAGATTTTTGAAATCACCGCAGTTATTCATACAAGTATAGGCTATACCATGTCAATATAATTCTTAATAACGGTTCAGTTTCATTTTGTTTCATTTCAAAAATATAGTAAGTTATTTCTCAGACACATTTTATGTCGAAGAAAAATTCTTTCATCTTCTGGATCTTGCCCAGAAAATGATTCAATACTGTACTCTGGACTGGGCGTAAGAATGGTAAGCAGCCAGAGCAGCACTACCATCCTGATAGTTCTTAATGCACTATAGCACTATCGTGCTATGTTCGGTGAGATCCTGTCAATATGCCCGGACAGGTTTTCAGTAGTTTTTTTTCAGGTTCATCATTAAGTTGTTATGAATCACTCATTCAAATTTTTCAAATCATTCTTAAGACTCATATTACACCCATTTTTGTCTTCTGCTTGACATATTATTGAAGTATCATATGCAAACATTATGACATCTTTGTCGGTATTGTGAACTAGATCATTAGCATATAATATATAGAGTAAGGTCCCCAAGATGGAACCCTGTAGCACTACATTCGTTACATATTTGGAATCAGATGTTATATTTCCTTCTTTTCCCCTAATTATTGTCCTTTGCGTTCTTTCATCTTCAATGCTACTCCTCTTATTCCATATTTCTCCATCTTTGCTAGCAATTTCTCATGATTGACTCCATCAAAGGCTTCCTTCAGACCCAAACACAAAGCTGATTTAGGGATTCAATGATGGAATTTAATGCCTGATATTCACAGTGGATTTACATTTCCTGTAGCCATATTGTTGTTTCACCAGTATGTTATAAGTTATGTGGTCAAATAATCAAATATTTTTTTAGTTAGACAGAATAGATATACGTCCATAATTGTCAATATTTTTTCTATATCTTTTTTTATGTGGATTTCACTAATGCTTCTCTCAATTTGTGTGGGTATATTCCTGCTTGTAATATCTGGTTGATTATGTCAGATAATGGTTCAGTTATTATTGATGCACGCTTTTTCAAATGTTTTATTCTTTATTTGTAGTATACAGGGTGTCCCACGGTCGAGTGCCTATTAGACGTTTCTGGAGAACTGGACATATTTAAAATCCGAAAATTGGGATTATGATATTGTTGGAAATTCTCTACAGACCTAAAATATTTTTGGAGCTTGAGCACTTCCGGTTATACCAGGAGTGGAAATAAATTTGTTCAAAAAATATTTTGTTCGATTTTTTCATTTCTGATATGATTGGGTATTCAATGCTGAATACATTTCTGTTGCTCAAGCTCCTAAAATATCTTCGGTCTGTAAAAAATTTCCAATAATATCATAACTTTCGGATTTCAAATATGTCCAGTTCTTCAGAAACGCCTAATAGGCACTCGACCGTGGGACACCCTGTATTTTTATTATTATTCATACCTTAATATAAAGCAGGGAACTTCCTTCTCGCCATTAGTCTATACGCACGCGTAAATTTATTAAAAGCCAGCCAACAAATAATGTAACCGCATGGAATCTAGAAAGTTAATTATGTTTTCATTACACTGCACTGAAAACCCCTTTCATAACATGTAGATTTAGAACATCGAAAATGACTCTTTTCCGTGCGGCCGCACCGCAAAAAGTTTTACGGTGCGCTGAGGCATAGATGCATCCTATGATTCCTATGCTGGGACACAGACAAACGATTGCGTGACAGTTGACGTCAGTGTTTTGAATAATTTTTGTTTCACAATATCGAAATGCTTTCTGCTGAAAATTTTTCCCGTGTTATTGTTTTCAGAGAGGTGTAATGAAAAATATCGTTCATTACACGTCCAGAAAGGCTTTTTCCGTGCTTGCACCATAGAAATCATAATATATATACTTACTTAAGTATATTATGATTTCTATGGCTTGCAAGGAAAAAGCTGCCAATTTTTTCCTATTCGGTAATTGAATTGAAAAATGCTAATCTATACCTGAAAGATGGATTTATCTACAAGGTTGATCTGCTGGCACACTAGTATCGACTAAATTCAAACAGTTTCTCGAATCAGAAGATGTGGGACTACATCTGATTGCAACTGGAATTCCACGAGGAAATGGAAAAGTGGAAAGTCATGAGAACCGTATTCAACGCCATGAGATCTATTCTCAATGAGAAGGAGGAGAAACTATGGTTTAAGTACTTCCAAAAATTGAAAAAGATTTGAACTCGACAATCAATAAATCAACAGATATCTGAAATCAAGAGGTTTATCACAAAAATAACTGTTTACCTGTATGGGTCCTCATATGCTTCTCCAAATCCTGAGCTTGTACAAATCCTTTTGAACAAATTGTACATTTGAAGGGCCTATCATTATTGTGCATTCTCATATGAATTTTATAATTGCCACCATGCATAAATTCTTTACTGCAAACAGAACATTTATATGGCATGTCCGTTTTTGAGTGAATTTTCATGTGTCTATTTCTTTTTGTTGTATTCAAAAATATTTTGAAGCAAACTGAACATTGATTAGGATTATCTTCAGTCCGTTTCATTCTTTTTATTTCATCTGATCTCTTCTCACTTGAGATATTTTCAGTCATTTCATCCTTATTCTGAACAGTTATTTCGGTAGAAATGTGTTGGATATTTGGTTGAGATGGAGGATGATGCATTGGTTGAATTGATACAGAATTGAGCACCTGAAATGAAACTTTATAGAATATAGGGAGAACATTTTTTTCAAGTGAATTGAGATACACAAAGATGATGTAATAGTATATTATTCATAAGGAGGAGAAGTGTCACTTTTCAGGGCGAGCTTGAGTTGGGTGATTGAAAGCGAGCCATGAAAAGTCACTTCTACTTCTGATGATAAATGTTATTTAATTTTCAAACATTTTGAAATTCATGGAAATCTGAATATCCACTTAAGGATTGACATTTACGATCGTTATAATTGAATGAAAAATGGAACATTTGCCTAGTTACGGTTGTCTTGCAAAATTCATTCTATGCATAACAACCATAGAACTTATAGTACTATAAGTTCTTTGATAACAACACTTTCTCTGCCGCCAGAGGGAATAGTAAGCCATATGTAGCAACTTTCCGATGATCCTGTCAGTCGAAAAATGACATAGTTATCATACGTTTGAAAATAAAATCATTTCTGTTTGTATGCTTTTTTGCGCCTAGGATTGACTTATAAGAAACAGGACGAGGCTGGTGGTACATATAGTTCGATTTAAAAAATTGAGGAGAAAACATGTCGCTATAGTCATCATTATATGATTGTTCTAAATTCAGTTGCTATAATATTGACAAGAAAAAAATTGAAATTTTAAGATATTGCTTTCTGAACTATTCATCCAAAATATTTGCACATAAATAATTTTTGTCTTCACGATGATCTTTTTTACTTGGCATGTCTCGTGATATACTCGGCAAAAATTGATATTGCAATTTTCCCCCTAGAATGTCCTTTGAACATCAAAATGCGTCTAGTATTTAGTCACCTAGGTCCACAACGTTCTAAATTTCAATAATTTCTGTGAAGTAGTTTTGGAGAAAATTCATTATGACAGACAGACACGCCAATAATCCTGTATGGGATACGATCTTCATCAAATTTTTCATAAGCCGTCGTGCCGGTATCTTTCTACTGAATTCTGAGTTCCAATTCTATCGAATCGGTACTTTTCAAATGATCGGGTTTGAATTAATTCAAATTGGGATTTTGCCCATTTACTTTACTACCTCTTTTCTTTCGAATGTTATTATTGATTTATTCATTATTATTCACAAGAATACTAAATGTATAAAACAAGAAATATAAAAATGTGACTAATTTTTAAACCATCAATTCTTTACATGGGGTGTCAACTAGTTGAAACAACAATGAAGCATATAATAATAATATTTATTGATCCTTTCAGACAAAATGTATAGGACAGTTCAATGATAAACAAAAGGAAATTCAACAAAAACCATCGATTCAAACTAAAAAAACACGAGTGAAAATTGAACTACTTCACAACTCTATAAGGTTCTCATCAAGATATTCATTTACAGAATAATAACTTTTTTTAACAATAATTTATTCAATATTTTTTAAATTTGTTCACATCTTTGCGCTTTATCATAATAATAATAAAAGAACAGCACGGGTGTGGTATGGTTTCCGCCATGCCCAATGGGGGATGACGTCCCCACGACCCGAGTTACCTGGGCCACCAAGGGTAAATGGTGGCAAACCCATGGAAATGGAGCGTATACTAAGCCTCGGAAGAGAGTCGCTGACTGGGAGCGCCAGGGCGTGTCCAGAGCCGACGCTGGGCATGACAGCATGCGATCCGTCGGTGGAAGGGTGCTGAGGAAGCGGGCCCCTGTCATGCAAACAAAATACAGCATCACCAGAACATCGAGAAGTGGAATCCCAAAACATGACAAAAGATCGGAATGCCACTTCAGCTGCTGGCTCGACCACCGTGAGGAGGACTGCTCGCAGGGTAGCTCGCAATGCACGTATCAAGTGGAGCCGCGAAATGAATATTGAAGTAATGCAAGCTTTTTACTACGTGAACCATTGCCTGTAACGATAAACCACTTCCTGGATGGGGATACTCCTCTTATACCGAGTTGACTTAGAGGCATCCTGAACTCCAACTGACCGAACAGAATATTGCTGATCGAAAAAAACGTTATAATGAGAAAGAGCTACTTGACAAGACTGGAGCTAGATGAGATCAAGAGAGAAATGGACTATACGCTATACAAGCAATCAAGAAGAGATTGTTGGAAATTAGAATGAGGAGCCTAACGAGCCGTTAGTGAAACCATCGGAAACGGCACAGGACCTCTTTGTCACGCAAACTGCCAATCAAAATTGCCCACAATATCAACAGCTTCACGACATCTTTCACAGTAAGCTGCTCATTATGAATCTTGTGATCCACTCAACCGCCCAATCCTGCCAAATTTGAATTTCAACTCTGAGGCTAAACATCACATCTAGTTAGTCAACGAAATACTGGCAGAACATCTCAACACGCAATGCACGTTGGATGAAGTCTATCTATCTTTGTACTGCGATGCTATCACAGTCATTGAACAAAATGGGCAGAAGAGCTACATGCCTAGAACCAATGAATCGAACGTCAAAAGTGAAATTCCAGCTTAGAAAATACGATTAACCTCTTCCAGCCCATAGGCACATATGTGTACGTTTGAAACTTATCGGCCTCACATTAGTGCATCCCTACCAATCGCCGATTTCAGTGGCACATATGAGTCCACATTAACTGCTCTCATATTCCCAATTGAAATAAGCAGCAAAATCGCTTGTACGACCTGCAAGTGTGCCTACACGAGGTTTCGCGCCCTCTGTAATGAATTCCTGGGTTTGTGTCATTTCTGCAGTTCTCTCTCACGCATTTTTTGGGTGATTTACGTGAAATAAAAATGGGTAAGTAATCTATGACACTTCTCAACCTCGTCTATGGTTTTAGTTTTATTCAGAGTGATTCTATGCGCTCAGAAACTGTTTCAACGTTGATGTACACGTATGCGTACAATGGGCAGATGTGGTATATGATTTCCGTCAATTACACTGCCTACCTAGAATTCTTTCTGTTGTAGATTTCTTGTCAGAAATATCGACAAGGAGTTTTTACGGTAATGAAAAAAGAAAATATCAAAATTTTGAATTCCGTCCATCATCCTGAAAATTCAGATTTGGAAGATGTAGATATTGAAGATGAGACACAGGATGATAGTGGTAAAATTGATGAATTTGATTTATCATCAGACAGTGACAGCGAAGATGATTTACCTCTCAGCGAAGTACAAAAAAAGCTTCTCCGTCAAAAAGCATCCGATGTAGGTAGATCCTGGCTCACAGAGAAAGACAACGAATTGCTCAATAACTGCCCGCAGTTCTTAGGGCATGATGAAATAAATATAACAGGGGAAACACCTTCGTCGTTTTTCATGAAAATGTTTCCTGATGAACTATTCGAGTTGATATCCGCTGAAACGATACGATTCGCGGTCCAGTCTGGCAAAGAATTCCATACAAGCTCAGCTGAGATAAAACAATTTTTTGCTGTGAATATAATAATGACTTATATAAAGTATCCATCATATAGGATGTATTGGTCATCAATTCCTGGGTTGAGATTGGGACTCATTGCTGATATAATGTCATTGAAGAGGTATGAAGAGATAAAGAAATACCTACATTTCATTGACAATGAAACTATTAGATCAGAAAATAAGGATTCATTCATAAAAGTTCGTCCACTGCTGGACATTTTGGGTAGGACATTTTGGGAAGGTTGCTCAAGGACAGAATTTATGGCGATAGATGAAATGATAATTCCATTCAAAGGCCGAAGCAGATGTAAACAGTACATCAAATCCAAACCAAAAAAGTGGGGTTTCAAAGTATGGGTACTAGCCGCCTCAAATGGATATGTTTCGAAATTCGAAATGTATCAAACTTCTAAAGACAAACCCAAAACAGAACTTGGGGTAATTGGCGATACGGTAGCACGTATGTGCTCAGATATTGAAGGAAAAAACCACAAAATTTTCCTTGATAATTTATTCACATCATTTCCATTGCTCTGTCACCTGAGAGACCGCGGTATATATGTGGTTGGAACTATTAGATCCAATAGGATTGGACAAGCCAAAGAAAAATTGGTCAGCGAGAAAATTCTGCAGAAAAGAGGCAGAGGGAGTAGTTCAATAACAACTTCTTCTGATAACATTACTGTAGTTCGATGGGCGGATAACAATATTGTGCACATGGTTTCAACCTTCGTTGGTACAGAACCGCAAGATAAAATACAAAGATGGGACAAAAAAACAAAAACGTACATAGAAATTGACAGACCTCAAGCCGTAATACAGTATAATAAATTCATGGGTGGAGTAGATTTAGCCGATCGAATGATAGCTCACTATCCTCATGCCTTGAAAAATAAAAAATTTTACATTCGAATAGTTTATCACTTCATGAACGTAGCTCTAGTAAATGCCTGGATTCTCTATAAAGAATCGAAAGGTACAAAAATATCTCTACTTGAATTCAAGGCTTCTGTAGCAGTAAGTTTGATACAAATGAATGACAGCAGTAGAAAGCGAGGGAGGCCACCGAGTGTAGAGTATCTACCGAAAAAACGAAAGTCTTGGCAGAGAGCTCTATCAGAAATGCGGACTGATGGAGTAGGACACTATCCGGAAAAACAGGAGCGCAAGAATGCACCTCGCTGTCACGACCTCAATTGTAAAAAGCGCACCAGATACGCTTGCAAGAAATGCAGAGATCCAGTTTGTCCGGAATGCATGGAAAATTTTCATGGACAATGAAGAGCCCTATCGGACCATAAGACACATATGTGGACAGTTTTTTGTTTTCATTTTTCTCATATAAAAAACATTTTTTCATTAATTTTGGCTGACATGTAATTAAAGTTGGAAAGTTTACCATCAAAATAAATTTTTTGTTCTCGATTTTTTTTTCAAAAATAATTCGTCCCTGAAGAGGTTAATACAAGACGTAGATAATCTTCGAGGACAAGTAGATGTCTTGAATGAGTTCCTGAAGAATGATAGGTCTCACAAAGTGCGAACAATAATAAAACCGCACGGGTGTGGTGTGGTTTCTGCCATGCCACAGGGGGGGGGGGGGGGGTTGACGTCCCCACGGTCGAGTTACCTGGGCCACCAAGGGTAAATGGTGGCAAACCCATGAAAATGGAGAATATATTGAGCCACGGAAAAGAGTCGCTGCCAGGGGAGCGCCAGGGCATGTCCGGAGCCGACGCTGGGCATGCGATCCGTCGGTGGCAGGGTGCTGAGGAAGCGGGCCCCTGTCATTCAACAAAATACACCAGAACATCGGGAAGTGGAATCCCAGAATATGGCAAAAGATCGAAATGCCGCTCCACCTGCTGGCTCGACCACCGTGAGGAGGACTGCCCGCAGGGGAGTTCGCAACGCACGTATCAAGTGGAGCCGCGAAATGAATATTGAAGTAATGCGAGCTTTTTATTACGTGAACAATTGAGATGACAAACCACTTCCTGGATGGAGATACTCCCTCTATATCGAGTTCACCAAGAGGCATCCAGAACTTCAGTTAACAGAAGGTAACATTGCGGATCGTAAAAATGTAAGGGAACGGGGGGTCTTATTCCAGTATATTTTGGACTCAATTATTATTTATTGTGTCGACATGTTTCGGCCCATGGCCATCATCAGAACACAATCTAAAAAATATTCAAAAATCAATAGATATTAAAAAATAGACCTTGAATAGATGTCAAATAGAAACAATTTAAGTCTTCGAGGAACCGGTGTGCTGTCGAGGAAGGCCTCCATTATTCAAAAAAACAATTTCGTTGTGTGCAGTTTTTTAAGACTGGTTAGAAAGTTGTAATTCTTACCGTAGTAAGGAAGACCCCCACAATGATAAACACACACAGAACCTGGAAAAACAAAAAAGATGGATAATGTGAGGTAACTCACAGTGAGTCCTAATTCATATTAAAAACAAACTTCATAAAAGCCATCCTGTTAGCTGGTCATCATCTACATCTAGTGTTAAAATAAATTAAAAATGTCAAAATACAACAACATAACACGGAGAAATAACGAAGAACGCATGCGGGTGAAATTGTCAAATCTGAGACAAATGGTCTACACCGGAGTAAGCCGACGACACGGAATGTAGGTAAGAGGTGTTAGAGGGCAAAAGTAATTGCACTTAAACAATGTTGTTAAATATCGACCAAGGAAAACAAAGGAGGGAAGTATGCGACCGAAGAAGCATTTAACGTGTCGAACCTATCATTTTTCGAGTGTTTAAAAATTTCTAACTCTTCCATCACACACTGTCTCAAACCATATGGGCAAGTATGCAGCAATTCCGCGTCATCAGCAGGACTGAAGGGATGGCCGGTCTCCCTCAAGTGTACCCCAAAGACCGACTTGTTATTAGAGGAAGACTTGCTACTTTGTAGATGTTCGCGAACCCTTGTACTTATTGCTCTTCCACTCCGCCCAATGTACACGGCGGGACAGCTAATCTCCCCGCAGTTGAGTTTATATACTCCACTCCTCTCAAGTTTAGGAACAGGTGTCTTGTTCCGAATCAAATTCTGGCCCAAAGTGTTCGTCGATTTGAATGCTATCTTGACGCCAGCATGTCGCGTTAATACATCAGCCAACTTTTTAGATATGGGTCCAAAGAACGGGAGACTGGCATATTTAACGTCCGTTTGTGATGTCGCTGGGTCCGTTTGTAAATTGTCATGAGAGGTGGTGGTTTTCTTCCTTATCAACCGGTCTACAATATGGGGATCAAATCCGTTTTCGGATGCGATGGATCTGATGACTGCGATCTCCTCAAGGAAGCATTTTCTCGACAATGGTAACGACAAAGCTCGGTCAATGTAAGCTGTGAAGGCTGACAACTTATGCCCGGTGAAATGGCAAGAATCCGCGTGTATGGTGTGACTGGTGGTGGTTTCCTTCCTGAATACAGAAAATACGATCCGGTTCGTGACTCTCTTAAGTTTAAGGTCAAGGAAATTAATCTGGCCCTGCTGTTCTATTTCCAATGTGAAATTAATTTTTAAATGTCTATTATTGAGCCAAATGAAAAAATCGTCTAAAAGTTGGGCGTTACCATTCCAGCATACAATAATGTCATCAACGTAACGGTACCAGAACGTGATATAAGGTCTAAAAGGGTTATCGTCAATAAAAACGAGACTTCTTTCGAAGAATGCCATGAAAATCTCTGCTAGGAGCGGCGAAAGGCAATTACCCATGCTAAGTCCGTCAGGTTGTTCATAAAATTGACCATCAAACTCGAAGAAATTCTGTCTCATCACCAAAGAAACCAGCCGATAAGTACTCTCGCAAACTTCGTTAGACAAATCGGAACGGAAAAGAAGATCCTTCAAGATTAAGAGAGTTGAATGCTCAGTTGAAGACCCTAAGAAGAGAGGTTAGAAGATGGCACAAGGAAATGCATACCCAGGGCCTGAAGATTCAAACAGCCAGAGAAGTTTTACTTTGTAAGTTGTCTGAGGAAGAGCTACGGCGAGTTTTCAGCAGTGTTGATAGTAGCATCAAAGATTTCCTAGCTAAAAAACAACGTTTACATGATCGTAAATTAGATAAATTAGTTTCTGAACACGAACAAGCGAGAAATACAGAACCGCCCATACCAGGCTTTAGATTTCATGATAGAGTGTTCAATAACACCAACGTAACTTTCAATGAAGATGAGTTGAATTTGTTAAGACTCGGTTTGAAGTTCTCATTACCAACTAATAATAAGTCTAACATAATCGAGAGACTAATTGTGGATATTTCATCTATCCTAAGGAGTTTCAAACTGGAGAATATCGAAATAGTAAAGAATGAAATTTTCAACATATTACTCAGGTTCACATAACATTACTAACAGGTACAAAACCCTTTTTCGTTCTTTAAGATCAGTCAAGTCTAAGATAAAAGAATTTAAGTTGTTTATAACAAAAGCAGATAAAGGAAACTGCTTGGTGATACTAACCTTGGACGAATACATCCAGAAAGTAAAAACCTTTTTATCGGATAATAATTTCGTGCTCCTTACCAACGACCCCAGCAGGAAGTACAAATCAGAATTTGATACAACTCTTAAAGCTCTCGGTCCCTCCCTCACAGACAATTGGAGGAGGCTGATCCCTATGAATTTTCACATACCACGTTTATATGGACTCCCAAAAATACATAAACACGGTGTCCCAATACGTCCTGTAGTTTCGTACTCTTCGAGCTTGGCTTATAGGTTGTCTAGGGAATTGAACCAATTTTTATCGTCCAACCTCAATTTCTCACCCGAATATAGTGTGAAGAATAACCTCGACCTAGTAAATAGAATTAGAAATATAGAAGTCCCAATTGGCTCTATCTTGGTATCATTCGATGTCGCGAATCTATTCACTTCAGTTCCTGTAAAACAAACTCTCTTAATCTTGAAGGATCTTCTTTTCCGTTCCGATTTGTCTAACGAAGTTTGCGAGAGTACTTATCGGCTGGTTTCTTTGGTGATGAGACAGAATTTCTTCGAGTTTGATGGTCAATTTTATGAACAACCTGACGGACTTAGCATGGGTAATTGCCTTTCGCCGCTCCTAGCAGAGATTTTCATGGCATTCTTCGAAAGAAGTCTCGTTTTTATTGACGATAACCCTTTTAGACCTTATATCACGTTCTGGTACCGTTACGTTGATGACATTATTGTATGCTGGAATGGTAACGCCCAACTTTTAGACGATTTTTTCATTTGGCTCAATAATAGACATTTAAAAATTAATTTCACATTGGAAATAGAACAGCAGGGCCAGATTAATTTCCTTGACCTTAAACTTAAGAGAGTCACGAACCGGATCGTATTTTCTGTATTCAGGAAGGAAACCACCACCAGTCACACCATACACGCGGATTCTTGCCATTTCACCGGGCATAAGTTGTCAGCCTTCACAGCTTACATTGACCGAGCTTTGTCGTTACCATTGTCGAGAAAATGCTTCCTTGAGGAGATCGCAGTCATCAGATCCATCGCATCCGAAAACGGATTTGATCCCCATATTGTAGACCGGTTGATAAGGAAGAAAACCACCACCTCTCATGACAATTTACAAACGGACCCAGCGACATCACAAACGGACGTTAAATATGCCAGTCTCCCGTTCTTTGGACCCATATCTAAAAAGTTGGCTGATGTATTAACGCGACATGCTGGCGTCAAGATAGCATTCAAATCGACGAACACTTTGGGCCAGAATTTGATTCGGAACAAGACACCTGTTCCTAAACTTGAGAGGAGTGGAGTATATAAACTCAACTGCGGGGAGATTAGCTGTCCCGCCGTGTACATTGGGCGGAGTGGAAGAGCAATAAGTACAAGGGTTCGCGAACATCTACAAAGTAGCAAGTCTTCCTCTAATAACAAGTCGGTCTTTGGGGTACACTTGAGGGAGACCGGCCATCCCTTCAGTCCTGCTGATGACGCGGAATTGCTGCATACTTGCCCATATGGTTTGAGACAGTGTGTGATGGAAGAGTTAGAAATTTTTAAACACTCGAAAAATGATAGGTTCGACACGTTAAATGCTTCTTCGGTCGCATACTTCCCTCCTTTGTTTTCCTTGGTCGATATTTAACAACATTGTTTAAGTGCAATTACTTTTGCTCTCTAACACCTCTTACCTACATTCCGTGTCGTCGGCTTACTCCGGTGTAGACCATTTGTCTCAGATTTGACAATTTCACCCGCATGCGTTCTTCGTTATTTCTCCGTGTTATGTTGTTGTATTTTGACATTTTTAATTTATTTTAACACTAGATGTAGATGATGACCAGCTAACAGGATGGCTTTTATGAAGTTTGTTTTTAATATGAATTAGGACTCACTGTGAGTTACCTCACATTATCCATCTTTTTTGTTTTTCCAGGTTCTGTGTGTGTTTATCATTGTGGGGGTCTTCCTTACTACGGTAAGAATTACAACTTTCTAACCAGTCTTAAAAAACTGCACACAACGAAATTGTTTTTTTTGAATAATGGAGGCCTTCCTCGACAGCACACCGGTTCCTCGAAGACTTAAATTGTTTCTATTTGACATCTATTCAAGGTCTATTTTTTAATATCTATTGATTTTTGAATATTTTTTAGATTGTGTTCTGATGATGGCCATGGGCCGAAACATGTCGACACAATAAATAATAATTGAGTCCAAAATATACTGGAATAGAATAGAATAGAATAGAATAGAATAGAATATTAATTTTATTTCCCAAATCATTTACATACACTAATATACAAAGAAGAGGAAACAAGTCAAATTTACAATAAATGAAACCCAATAAGAAATCACTATCAAAAGAAAAGGATATTCAGTATACCAACCTATCACAGTAACTTCTGAATTCAGATACTGTGTATGGTTCACATTCAACAATTATAGAAAAAATAGACTTTTTGAAAACCTTTAACTCATTCAAACCTCTGACAAATCTAGGTAAGCAGCTGAACAGCTTTAGGCTCATATAGAAAGTACCTTCTTCGGTAGCAGAGTATCTGTGAATGGGAAAAAAGTAATCATGCATTCTACGTGTAGCGTTGGTATTCCTAAGGTGCTGAAAATATTGTTTATTCTTGTGGAAAAATATCAAAGTTCTATATATATACAAGCCGATCATTGTAAGAATGTTATTCCCTTTGAAAACACATCGACATGACTCTCTGTATTTCATACCCAATATTGTTCTCAAAGCAAGTTTCTGAGAAACAAACACCTGTTCCGCCGATGTACTTCCTCCCCAAAAAATTATTCCGTACGACATAACAGACTGAAAGTTTGCGAAATAAACAAGCATTAAGGTTTTATCGTCGACTTGGTTCTTTAAAGCTCTTAACATGTATATGGTAGAATGTAGTTTGTTCTAGAGTAATTCGCAATGTGTTGACCAATTCATGTGGCTATCAATATGTATTCCAAGTAGTTTTGTCTCTGAATTTGTCTGGACCGTACCAGAGCTGAATGTGATGCCTTTTGGAGGTATCAAGTTTGACCGACTATTAGAGAAAAATAATATGCTTGTTTTGTCATTATTGAGAACTAGACCGTTTTCAGCACACCAGGCATCAACCACTAGCATTGATCGTATCAAATTGATCACTGTACCATCAATATCTTTAGATCTTACTATAATATTAGTATCATCCGCATAAAGATGTGTTTCTACTATTGATTGAGCTATGATGTCCTCTATGTTTGGATCGATGTTGATGTTTGCGTGGGTGTATAGTTTGAGCAACTCTTCCATCTGTGACATCTTAAACAATCCCGCTGATTGGAAAATATCGGGGAGGTCATCGACATATACCAAAAATAACATTGGCCCTAACAAGGTACCCTGTGGTACGCCCATGATAATGGTTTCCTCAGAAGATCTCTCGACACCATTATCGCCATTCAAAACTACCTCCTGCTTTCTATCTCTGAGGTAACTATCAAAAAGTTTGAGTGGTATACCTCTTATTCCGTGTTGTTCGAGTTTCCGGAGCAAGATCTCGTGGTTGACGCGATCAAAGGCCTTCGAGAGGTCTATAAAGAGTCCTGCTGGTACTTCACCCCTTTCAAGGGAGAGTATAATATCTTGAAGAAACTCAAAAATTGCAGTCTCTGTACCTTTGCCTTGAGTAAAGCCATGTTGCCTTTCCGACAAAACCTTGAATTTTTTGCAAAAACTTAGTAATCGATTTACTAAAATCCTTTCAAAGATCTTAGCGAATGATGTTATGAGACTTATTGGCCTATAATTGGATAAGTCGCGCTTATCCCCTTTCTTGTGACATGGTCTAACAATCGATTTTTTTAGCACATCTGGGAAGATCCCAGATCTGAACGAGCAGTTCATTATGTGGCATAGAGGTTTGATTATAAGTGTAATGTGTTGCTTTATCACTGTCATTGGGACTTCGTCATGTCCATAAGACTTTTTGTTATTCATAGATTTAACAGTAGATAAAATCTCCGGCTCTAGGATTTCAAATAGGCAAAATGAATTTGTTATTCGGGGTTTAACGTGAGCATTGATGGTTTGACAGGTGTTGAAGTTACTAGGTGAGGCATTTGACACATTAATAAAAAAACTATTGAATTTGTCAGCCAATCGAGATCCACTTGAATCTATGTCGATAAATGTTGTATTCACTGATGAACTCCCTTTGTTGGTTATTTCTTTGACAACATTCCAGGCTGTTCTGGTCATGTTTTCGGAATTCTTTATACGAGTCGAATTTAATAACTTTCTATCAGATATTACTGCAGAATTATAAAGGCATTTCACCCTTTTATATTTTTCAATACACTCAGGTTTATATTTAGATATAAGAAACAGTATATCTAGTTGTTCCTTCAAAGATCGAGTTTCTGAAGATAGTTCGTTCACTCTTCTTTTCGAAAAGTTCACCGACCTTAGCTGAAATGCCGTCTTAAAAATGCCGTTGAACCTCCCCGAAAATAAGTTCCACAATTCATCAACATTTTCATCCGATAGATTATATACTACAGACCAATCTGTTTCCAAAAGAAGTTTCTCAAAGATCTGATGGTTGTTAAAGCTATATGATCTTATATTCTTATATATTGCAGGTTTACTGCACTGTAATTCAGAGAAAGAAGTGAATTTTTGACCTGAATGGTCGGATAAATGTTCCTCAATGATAAGAGCATCTCCCTCAACATTTGAAATAATATTATCCAAACACGACATAGAGTTTTGTGTTCTTCTAGTAGGATCCTTAAAAGATACATTCAAATTATATACTCTCAAAATGGAAAGAAAAGTTTTCGAATCCTTTGAGGCGGATAATAAATCAATATTAAAGTCGCCTGCGATAATGAATTTTACCCTCTCATTATAACATTTTTCAAGAATCAATACTAACTTCTCAAAGAAAACTTCAATATTACTCAAAGGGGCAGTATTAGGACGGTACACACAAATTATCAGATATTTCTCGGAACTAATTACAATATGACTTGCACAACATTCGAAAGAACCTTTGCTATTGAAGTTTTTAAAGTCCTTTCTATCGCTGAATTGCAAACCCCTTTCGAGGAAAATGGCACATCCGCCGTGTCGGCCTCTTTCCCTGCAGTATGAGGAAGCTAGGATGTAATCGGGCGGTGTGTATACTGGCAATTCCTCTTGTGACCTCCAATGTTCTGTTAAACATAGTATATTTATGTGGTGGCTGGATAAAACGTTCTGCAGCTTTAAAAATGATGTCGTTATTGATTGGATGTTTTGGTGTAGTAAGCACAATCTCGTTCCTTTGTTTACTTTATTGTGTTGGCCAGAGCTGTGTCCTTCCGAAAAAAATTTCTGAAGTTGAAATCCCTCAGAACTACCCCATTTGGCCATGATTCTGGTTTCACTAATTCAGCGAACAAACTTTCAGAAGGTACTCCAACGCTGAAAGTCGAATTGCTGCCTTTCGTGGGAAGTTTTTTCACTTCAAATCCACTGTTACCTGTGGAATCCTGGAGAAAATCCATTATGTCTTTTTCGGTTACGTCATGTCCATATATTTTTCCGACGTACAACCATTTCTTCCTTTGTGCTCCTTTGATTTTAGACTCAGGTGTCACTTGTTTAGATCCTGTACATATCAGGAGGGAATTTTGTTTCCTATGTTTTTTCTTACTTACAGTATTCCATTGGAATTCATTTGGCACAGTATCGGTGGTAGGCCTCTGAGCATTCGTCTTGGTTTTTTGTTCGTTATGAACCGGCCGATTAGTTTTAAGCGATTGCATAACCGGTGGTTTTTCCGTTGCAGGGATGCTGAGCGTTTCAATCGGTATCTGTTTCAGGTTTATCGCCGACCTCGATGATTCACCGGCGGGATTCCGATAAGATGGATTTTCGGAGTGATTCCCATCATCTGCTGTCGCTCTGGATATCTGATAAGATGGAGTTTGGGATGTTCTCCCACGATCTGAATTGATATCAATGTTTTTATTTTTTAGGTAACATATTTCTTCATTGAGATGAAGTATTTGATGCGTCTGGGATTCTATGAGTTTTCTTAAATTTTTAATTTCATCCTGGAATACTGTAGTGATTTCACTTACGATTTCTCTTTTTAGGGAGATAAGATCTTCTTTAGTGGTGATATCTTTATTTGATGAAATTTTCAATTCAACATTCTTCGAATTGGCACTTGATTGTTCACAAATGTCACAAATCCACTTCCTCGAAGTATTCGCACGGATCTCGTTGAAATTGTCTATCGATAATTTGACACACTTGATATGAAAATTGTTTTCACAAACTTTACAATCAACCGAATCGTCGTATCTATCAATTTTTGCATTGCATTGAGAGCAACACATACCTCGACCGTGCGGCATGATTGCTCGCATGAATAAGACCCCCCGTTCCCTTATGGTTGAATCCAGTAGGATGAATTTCAGAGAATTCTCGTAAAAATGTTATTATACGAAAAAGCTACTTGAGAGAACAGGAATTGGTTGAGATCAAAAGAGAAATGGGCTATACAATAAATCAAGATCAGATTGTCGCAAATCATAATGAAGAACCCCGCGAGACGCTGGAGAGACCAGCAGAAACGGCAATAGAACTGCCTGTCACCCGAACTGCTCACCAAGACTGCCCACAATATCGCCAACTGTATGACAACTGCTTTAGTAACCTGGCGCAATACGAAACTACTGATCCGTTCTACCGCCCCATCGTTCCAAAATTGAAGTTCAACTCTACGGCCAAAAATAACATCGAGTGGCTCAACGAAATATTGGCAGAACACCTCAGCACTCAATGGACGTTGGAACAATTCCACTTATCTCTGTACTGTGCTGCCATCACAGTAATCGGACAAAATGGGCAAAAGATCTACATCCCTAGAACCAGTGAACATAAAGTTAAAAATGAAACTCCGTCCTGGAAAAAAAGATTAATGCAGGACGTCGATGATCTTAGAGGAAAAGTTGATGTCTTGGATGAGTTCCTGAAGGATAGATAGATAACTGTTTTTTATTGATGGGATCAAATTTCCATCGACCTAAGTCCTTCAGCCAAATCCTGAAGGATAATAAATCGCGTAAAGTATAAAACAAAATGCTGAAAATAGCCACATCCGCAAGGCTGGACCTGGAATCTCCACGACATAGGGAGTTGATAGTTGACCTGAAAGATCGCTTGAGACAACAATATGAAGCGAAAGGAGCACGCCTACGAAGATACAACGAGTTAACAAAGCAGAAACAACAAAACGCTGAATATATGAGAGACAGAAAAAAAAAAGTTCTTCAGAAGTCTTGAAAAGCCATCCGAAATCACGTCCAATCAGCAATGACGAATTTCGGCAATATTGGAGTTCTTTATGGTCGGAGAGTGGTCAATTTCAGAGAAATACTACCTGACTGAGGGACATTGAACACCATGCATCCGAAATCGTTGAAATGACTGATATTTTCACAGTCGAGGAAATTTCCAACATTATCAAAAACACTAGTAACTTGAAAGCGCCAGGACCCGATCGACTTCAAAACTTCTTAAACAGTTTCTAGCATGTTTCCCAAGTCGGGCTAGAAGACCCCTTCAAAATACCAGCTTTCCTCACTCAAGGCAATACCTACATGCTCCACAAAAAAGGAGACCGCAACAATCCAGAAAACTGCTGTACAAGCTGTTCACGTCGCTTGTGAATAATGCGATATATCGCCATTGTTAAGCCCATAATATTCGCGAAGTAGAGCAGAAAGGCTGCTCCCGAGGATCTGCAGGATGTAAACATCAACTCACTATAGACGCTGTAGTGCTTGAGCAAGCCCAAGCGAGAAGGGGGAATGTAAGTCTTTGTTATATCGACTATCAGAAGGCCTTCGATACGGTGCCCCACGATTGGCTTGTGAAAGTACTGGAGATTTATAAGATCTGCCCGAAAATAAAAGCCGTGCTCCAACATCTTATGAGTACATGGAGAACGAATATTCTCATAAACAACATCAATGCTGGAATCGTAAAAATATCTAGGGGGATATTTCAGGGAGATGCCCTGTCACCGATGTGGTTTTGTGTGGCACTGAATCCTCTGTCTACTCTTTCGAAGAACACCAACATAGGGTATAGACCAGCAATGAGGAATCCGCGAAAACTGTCCCACTTATTGTTGTATAGATGACCTGAAACTATTCGGCGAGAACCAAAAGCAACTTCACTCGCTGATAGATATAGTGCGCTCCTTCAGCAAGGACATTGACATGTCTTTCGATCTCGATAAATGCGCCATAATTATCAGGAAGGGGAAAATGGAGAATACTCAGGAACAATTTCAGAGCATCCACAGTATGTTGCCAGAAGAGAACTACAAGTATCTGGATATTCCTCAAAATCAAAGGATTGATCAAACTCGTTCAAAAGCTGAGTTCACTGCAAAATATAAAAACAGGGTAACCAAAGTGCTCAACACCAAGCTGTCTGCTAGAAACCAGATCGATGCCTTGAACTCATGGGCTACGCCTGCTCTGACCTAGACTTTCGGTGCCTTGAAGTGGTCAGACACTGATCTGATTGAGTTGGACCGACTCGCCTCCGCCTAATGTCAAAGTTCCGATGTCTGCACACCAACGCATCGGTGAAAAGGCTTAATCTACCCAGGAGAGATGGCGGACGAGGTCTGTTGAACACTTAGACAAAGTGTCTAAGGTTGAACATCTATAAACTCTGCAGAACCCAGTAGAAAAACTTGAGGCAGCGACTGCTCGAGTCTGAAGATAGCCTGATGAAATTGGTGACAACAGAGGATAAGGGATACACACCTCTGAACCTACAACACAGAGAATTGGCATTTGATATCACCACGAGAAGCAAAGATTTAAGTATGTATATGACGGGAACAAGCTCTGCTCGGCAGATTTCCCAAACACCCTGAGGGGGAAAATGTCGATAAATTAGCTTCTTTGTCGTGGTTGAATGCGGGACAATTGTATCTTGAAACTGACGGCTATCCAAGACCGTGTTATAAGAACTCGCAACTATAAGAAGCGCTGTTTGAAGCTGAACGTGGAGGACGAATGCAGGAAGTGAGGCGCAGTTGGCGAGTCTATTGAACATATAATCGCAGGTTTTCGAGTTCTTGCCGACAATGCATATCTGGGCCGACACGACCAAGTGGCAAAAATTCTTCACCAGCAGTTGGCTCTTAGACATGGTTTTTTGGATACTTGTCCGCCATATTGTAAGTATCAACCTGCAGCAGTGTTGGAAACGGACGCAGCAGTTCTCTATTGGGACAGACTCATAACAACGGATAGAACAGTGGACTACAATTGATAATTGATGTGGCAGTACCATTGACTCCTCATAACATCGAAAGAACGGAGTCGGAAAAAATAACGAAGTACGAGAACTTGGCAATGGCACTGAATGATATGTGGTAATTTTCGAAAGTCACTACTATACCATTAGTGATTTCGGCTGAGGGAGTCATGTCCAAATCATTTAAGAAAAATCTTCAAAAGATTGAAATATCCCAGATGATCGCGGGATATGCACAGCAGGCTGTAGCTTTGCAAACCTGTCACATCGTGCGGAAATTTCTGAACTAGTGGGAGGAACTGAAATGTTTTTTCACTGGTTCATATAAAAATACCAGCTCTAGCTGAGACCGGGAGACCGATGATGAAGAATAATAAAAAAATATCAATGGATCAAAACCTGAACTGGGGTTTACACTGCGATGCTTTAATTTCCAAACTGAATTCCACCATCTATTGAGTTATGGACTTATCTGCTGGGGGTGCAAAAGCATACGAGTGTGATATTGAACAATTTTCGAGTGAATTGCCGCCTAATTTCTCAGGCTCAGAAAGAAGGTGTATCATATATACTCCTATCCTTAAAGAACCCGACTTCTGTTTTAGAGTCTTCTGGATTCATTCATCATCACATTAGGATAAGTGCACTTTCATTTATTGGATTGTTCAATATCAATAATCATCTGAAATTTATTGCAATAATCATCTGCGATCATTTATTGGTGCCTATTACCATTGGATACCTTAAATTGATATTAAACAATTCAAATTCAGTCTATTCTCTCGCCTATACTCATCTGATAACTATTTGTGAATTAAGGACGCCGTCCGCAATGAGTAGACAAAGTAATCCGATAGAGGCGCCACCGTGCATTTTATGGTGGAATATTTAGCGCAGTTTCCTTGTTTCCAAACATCCTCATACCCAAAACTACTTTTCACTATATTACTCATTGGCAGATGGCAAGTCGGCTCGTCGAAATATAAAAAACGTTGACAGTGTTGACACTGTTGCCGATAGTGTGGAACTTACTTTATGTATTCGTTGTCCTAGAATATCGATTATCATTTGATTTGGAAATTCAGGAAGAAATGATTCATGAAATAGTTATTCCAAAATTATATTTTTTGGAATAAAATTCAGCATTGATATATCCGTTACAATCAATTCCAAGGATGGTTGAATAAGGTGAACTTAGAGATCGATCATACAGGGTGTCCCAAGTTCGAATGCCTATTAGACGTTTTTGGAGAACTGGACATATTTGAAATCTGAAAATTGGGATTATGATATTGTTCGAAATTCCCTAAAGAACTGAAATATTCTTGGAGCTTGAGCACTTCCCGTTATACAATAAGTGAAAATAAATTTGTTGAAATTTTTTTTTCCCATTTTTCCGTTTATGATATGATTGAGACAGAAATGTATTCAGCATTGAATATGCTGAATAAATTTCTGTTAGAACCATTGTATTGATTCGAATAGTTTTCAAAATATCGAAAAAAAAAACCTGAAAAAAAGTCAAATATTCATCGTTAGTATTATGTTCATTTTTCATATTCTGAACATCCCGAGAGTAAACCGTTCTTACAAAGTCGAAGTAGAAGAATGTGGAAAGGTCTTGCATCTTTTGAAATTTATATCATCACTGGGTGTTTCAAATTTTGTGTCAAAAACTGTGGTCGAAAATTGGCCATAACTTCTGTTTTTCAAATTTGAACCCTATCAATTTATGATTGCGTTGGATTCTGCGAAGAAAAATAGTAAAAGATGTTCTTGCTCCTAAAGTCAGTAGTTTCTGAGTTATTTGAGATTTTCTGGATTTATGTTGTACGTAGAGTCAAATTCATCTCATCTTTTGCATGAGACTATTCTGTGACCATAGAAAATAAATTATCCCATTAATAATTCACAACTGACAGGTCTTATTTTCGGCATAGATGCGTAGAAATACCTGGTGTAACATGCGTTTCACATGCGGCTGATGGTCGGTCGAACTGATCATCAGTCGACGGTATTTGTTTTCACATGGATGCGTATCGTCAGTCGCTGCTATCAAAGACCATTAGCGCTATGGATTTGGAACGTGACACTGTTGTCGATTTGTGCGAGAACCGTCCGATTCCCGCACGAAGTATTCCGTATTCCGAAATTCTCATATTGGGAATTCTTTTTATCATAAGAATTCTTTGTTTGAAAAGTTATATGGGAAATCTGCTCAATGATTGGATCAAGTTTTATTGAATTTTAAATTCCATTCCATCATCCTGTATTTCAAAACCCAAGGACCTCAGACGAAAATATGAGGAGCGACGACATTATCGACGATCAATCTGTTGATGAAACATACTTGCTTCTTGCTGTTGTCATCGAAAAAGATTTTTGAAATCTTCCTGCAATACACAGATCTGAGCCGCATCCTCCCAATATTCAAATCTATATTTTTATAATTTTCTGAGGATGTAAACCAGAATTTCGCTTTTTTCATGACACTAATCACCATTTCAGTTTCTGAATCAACTTTTTCCTACCCATTCGTGAAGACGTGAAAAATCCTCGAAATATTCAATAGCATGCGCAACACCGCAATCGCACACGGACTGATGGTGCGTATACATGTGAAAGCCTCCTTTGTCGGCTCGAGACGACGACACGCAAACGCAGCGGGCTGGACCGGTGCTCGTGCTTGTTCCATCGGTCGACTGATGATACGCATGCATGTGAAAGGATTGCAAAATTCAGTTCAAACGCCGGCCCCGACTGACCCTCAGCACCGACCATCAGTCGCATGTGAACGGCTTTTAAAATCGTGACCAAAATTTGTACATCAAAACGGCACTCTAGATTTGAGTTCTCGTTTCACTTCCGGAATAATCCGCAATATTCTATCGGTCGTGGCGCTACTGCGGCAATAGAAAATAGCACGACCCCTCTCGGGAGAAATGAAAAGTAGTTCAAGAACTCAGATTTTCGATCGACAAGACAGTCTTGAACAAAATCTAATCACTGCCAACACTAGGTATTCTATGCATCTATTTTTAGGCCTTATCTTTACTTCTCGATTTTACATCAATGGTTACTAAGGTTTCATTAGGGCACTATAAACATAGGTATGCTGGATAGACCTGGCTCTATGGTTATTGGGTCCAACCATAGACTCGAAAATTACAGGACTCGCAGCATTTTCATCGCCATCTATCGGGGTGATACACCAACATAAACAATAAATTATTATGAATTTGACTATTAGATGCCGCAGCTTTATTCTAACACCACGAACCTAACCTACTTCCAAGGTTTTTCATGCGAGCATGTCCAAAAAAGTCATCGCAAGATATCTCATTCCGAAAATATGCTCATTTGATTACAGATTTCATTTCTTTTGATTCCAGATTTCATTTCTCTCGATTTAAGATTTCATTTCAAACGAAGGGATCTGTAATTTTCGAGTCTATGGTTGGACCCAGAATGGCGGTTCTGGTATACTCCCCTATATAGAGCCTTAAGGCTTGTTCGGACTAGGCCAGTAGATTAGTCGAGTAGCGAGTGATTTAGTAACTTGCCGTGTGCGAACGCCAACAATCGAGTCGAGTGAATTAGTCAGTGGGCGAGTGCAGTCGATCCATTTCATTCTATTTTCTCGGGCGAGTAGCTTCCCCCACCACGCGCCACTTGTCACTGGAACGCCAGTACTGTCACAGGCGAAAGGAAAAGTCAGTCGTTTTTCAAAAATGTTTCATTGGAGCGAAGATATATCATAAAGATTAGCAAGATTAGTTCAGAAATGTCGTGATGAAATGTTCAAATGGGGCATAGTGGACTCAGCGCGGTGCGATAGTGGCGCGACGAGACAGACAGTGGACCACATTTCGAACGAATGCCCGATAAGATCCCTTCCTGGTGGTATCCATGAGGTTTTCTCCTCTTCCCCGGAGGCAGTGGACTGGGTTGAAGGCCTGGATATTCGCGTTTAGATATATTGCAAAGTTGTTCATTTATCCATTTATTATTTATTATTTGTATACAATGTTCTTTTTTATGTGTGCTTCTCATACGAAATACAGGGTGAGTCTTTGACTTGTACATATATTTTAACTGTAGATTCTTTAGGCCAAAACTCGGGCCAAAATAAACCTTTTATTCATTTTCCATTTTTTCGAATTCGGCTCTGTTAAAGAGATATAGCCATTTGAAAAAAAAAATTGTGCTAAATGCGTGCCTGATATTATTCTCTACAAACACCTCAAAGTTCATATTTTTCAATTGAAATTGATGTGATTATTAGATATTCTGGGCGATACATCTAGAAAATACTCAAGCACTAACCTTATTTGAATAAGAATGTTACAAACACGATATTTCCTAACAAAAACGCTAAGTTTTGTCCCATCATTTCTACAATTGAAATGACATATTTCTCACACCAAAATAATTCGATTTTCCTGAAGATTAGTTTGTAAACACTAATAATTTGTTCATATTTTCCTCGATATTCTGGTCTCTGGAACGATCTCGTAAAAATTGGTTTCTCACTAACCTATTTTAACTCCATCAATCATATGATTCGAGGTCAATGACCTAACCTAACTCATCTTCTGTGATATGATATTCCACAGAACTCTAGAGAAGACGATGCCAGATTGCCGATTTTCTCTTCAAACAATAGTATAGGCGAAGCCAAGGGAGCGGTACGTACCCTATCGTTAACGGAAGAACTATCGCAAATAAGGCACTAGTTTTGTTTACTTTTCGCTAAAGGCGTCTAGGCGTTGCTCTTCAGAAACGCCAAACGAGTAGTTCTGATTCTCGCCGATATAGCGCTACGTTCTTAATTTCAGACGCCCATAAGGGTGCGATGTAGCACGGCCTACTCTACTTTTCCCTTCTGAAGGCTGTGGAATGTGGATGTAGCCGCCACGCAAGACAAACCGTGTTTCTGTGTTTCCAACCTCCAACGTTAGTCAGTGACTTCGATTTATTTATTTATTCACAGTTAATAAAGCAAATAGGTGATGATTATGTAAATGGCTTTTGGTGAATTGATGTAGTGTCGTCTGGTGGCGAGTTATATTGTTTTGATAGATTTTTTGCTGAAGGACCGATAACAATGAATTTTCAATAGAAACTGCCTATAAAATGTATAATTTCATGCTTCTTAGAATTCAATTTCATCTCCCACATTTGTGGGATTTCATTATTACATATCTCTACATCAAATGTTTTTTCATCATCGAGATTTTCGTCTTGACAAAGTTGATAAACTGATAATAATTCTGACAACATTGTTAACATTTCGAGAGACCAGAGAAGAAATAATATTCGATGAGATTCAACTCAGGACAGCATTCAGATTATTCTTGAAATTCATGATTTTTTCCTCAAATTTAATCTTATACAATTAGGAATAACTTGAGAACGAAACGTTTTATTGAAAAAACATAGGAATACTTTTGTTTTCTAAAATAATTGATTCTTTGGAAAACGTGAATCGTTCATCTTTTTAAAGTGGTTTTATGGTGTTTATGCGTGTATTGATGGATCCTCGCCAGATGATGTATACGTTCCTACATTATGGTATTTTGATCTTCAATTTACAATGGACCAAGAATTACCTTGTGACTCATTAGACAATATTTGCAGTCCAAAAAGCAACGAGGCTGATGAATTCATGAATGAAAGTATTACTGAAACAGAAGATATCGTAAATAAAGGAGCTAGTGCATCTGTAAGTAAAAAATATCATTTATTTCAAATGAAACATTGGGATACTTTTAATAAATTTGTATATACATATTTAGGTTTTATGCTTTTCCTAAACGTATCATTCTATCTTGCCAAGAAACTTTGCCATTGTTCATAAAATATCTTGAGTAACTTTCTCTATTTTGTTTGGCTTCCACTGATACATTTTTAATAGCATTTTTCCCTAATGGTGTAAGCTGATAACTTTCCTGCCTCCATTCTCCTTCTTCTACGATACAATTTTCCGTATTTTCCTTATTGTAACGTCGTCGTGACCTATATTATTCATTTTGTATTATTCAGTGACCTTATGACAAGTTGTGTCAAAAAAAGATAGACAAAATAAAGAGACTAGAATTGTCACGATTTTGTTTTCTCTCAAGAAAAACTGCTGAATAGACGAATTTAACAGTTTACATTGGTCCTTCGAGCCGGATATGAACCAGCGACCTATGTGATAGCAGTAAGATGGCATTTTCAGCTTTGGCATATATCCGAATAGTATCTGACGAAAGAATTGATGTAACTCTAGTTTTTGGAAAATCAAGAGTATCACCAACAAAACCAATCTCAATTCCGAGATTAGAATTGCAGGCAGCAGTCTTGGGCAGTCGCTTAGCAAATACTGTAAAAAATGAATTGGACATAAAAATCAATCGAATAATTTATTGGACTGATTCTACAACTGTACTATATTGGATAAAAACCTCGAGAATGAATCTTCTTGGACAATTTGAATCTCATAGAGTTGGAGAAATCCAAGAAAATACTGAAGCAAATCAGTGTCGTTGGGTACCATCTAAATTAAACGTAGCTGACATGGCAACAAGATCATACAACGCAACTGGTGGAAATCGGCTATCATTCGAAACTTGGTTTACCGGACCGAAGTTCTTGCAGGAGAAAGAAGACGATTGGCCGAAGAAAGATTTGGACGAAATTAATCCCGAACATCGAGATGTCGTTGCTGTAACTCAAATAAGCACCGAGTATTCTTCTTCAGATATTCCTACACCAAATCCGAAAAGATTCAGTAATTGGATGAAATTACTTCTTTCTACAGCTTGGGTCGTTAGAATTTCAAAATATTGGTTATCGAAAATAAGAATTAACCTTGCAGAAAATAAACCAACACTTGAAGACATCAGAGAAGCTGAAAGATTCATTGTTATCAAATGTCAACAAGAAAACTTTCCTCAAGAAATATCGGCTCTGAGAAAAAATATGAACATTAAAAATCAAAGTAGAATGAAAAAATTATCTCCAAAATTAGACGAAAATGGTGTCTTGGTGTTACAAGGGAGGACAGACCTAGCCCCCAATATGAACATCGCGACAAAACGACCAGCAATTATGCCTAAAGATGATCATATAACAAAATTGTATTTACAATATTTACATGAAAAGAATGGTCACCAAGGAATTGAGACAGTTTTGAACAACTCTCGACAGAAGTTTTGGATTATTGATGGAAGAACTGCTGTAAAATCAGTCTTCTCAAAATGTCAAATGTGTAGACTCAGAAAAGCAACTCCAGAAGTGCCTCAAATGGGACAACTACCTCCAATCAGACTCACACCGAACTTGAAACCATTCACACATGCTGGAATGGACTATTTCGGTCCATTGTTGGTTACAGTAGGACGAAGACAGGAGAAGAGATGGGGAGTAATTTTTACTTGTCTTGCAGTGCGAGCAATACACTTAGAAATAGCTCATTCATTAAGTGCTGATTCCGTCATCATGGCTATCAGAAGAATGGTTGCCAGAAAAGGTGATATGAAAGTGATTTTGTCAGATAATGGCACAAATTTTAAAGGAGCTTCAATAGAACTAAGAAAAGCCATTTCTGAAATAGACGAAAATAGCTTAAGGAATCAATTACTTTTCAAAGGAATAGAATGGAAGTTTATTCCACCAGCTGCTCCACACATGGGTGGAACTTGGGAGCGACTAATAAGAACAGTAAAAGTAGCCCTGTACAACACGGTACTGAAGGAGAAATTAAGAGATGAACTAATACAAACAGTTTTGGCTGAAATAGAAAATATAGTAAATTCTAGACCTCTAACGAAAGTAACTACAGACCCAGATGACTATGAAGCCTTAACACCAAATCACTTTATTTTTGGAGATACTTGTAGAGACAATTTCGGCGTTATTGGAGAGATGCCTGACCTCAGAAAACAATGGAGGAGAGCACAGAGAATTGCAAATGATTTTTGGAAAAGATGGTCGAAAGAATATTTGCCAACATTAACAAAGAGGAATCGTTGGCATAAAGACGTCGAAAATTTGAAAATTGGAGATATAGTTACGATAATTGATGAAAATTTGCCTCGTAATTCATGGAAAATAGGCAAAATTACAGAAATATTTCCTGGACTAGATGGAAGAGTAAGAGTAGTGACAGTGAAAACCAAAGACGGATTTCTAAAACGGCCTGTGACTAAATTAGGAAAAGTGACAGAACATTACGAAGTGGACTTTAGTTAAAAGATGTTTTTTATTTTTGAATTATGTCTTCACTTGAATTTTATTATGCTGCAAGCTTGGTATGGGAGGGGAAGAATGTAACGTCGTCGTGACCTATATTATTCATTTTGTATTATTCAGTGACCTTATGACAAGTTGTGTCAAAAAAAGATAGACAAAATAAAGAGACTAGAATTGTCACGATTTTGTTTTCTCTCAAGAAAAACTGCTGAATAGACGAATTTAACAGTTTACACTTATCAAAAATGTATTGACAGTTACATAATTTGTGCTATGCCTTTTCAGGAAGTTGTGCAAAACACAAATAGCTAGAACTATATATCTTATATTTTCCACCTTTATATTAATCGCAGTGTGAAGGATCCTAAATCTCGCAGCTAAATGACCAAATGCATTTTCAGCTACATTTCTTGCTCTTGATAGCCGATAGTTATAAATTTTTCTTTCATAATTAAGGTCTTTTTGTGAATAAAGTTTAAGCAAGTGTTCATTTAGTGCAAATGCTTCATCACCTATAAATACATAGTTCAAATTTTCAGACGTTTCAGTATTATCGGGTAAATTTAATGTCCCTTGCTTAAGACGTTCATGAAACCTCGTATATTTTATTATCCCTCCGTCCGATAATCTTCCATTTTTTCCGACGTCGACGAATATAAACTCGTAATCGGCGTTCACCAGTGCCATAAGCACAACACTATAAAAATGTTTATAATTGTAATCAGGGGCGGATCTAGGAATTTTTTGAGGGGGGGCGATTCCAAAGTAACACAGTAATAATTCTCGGATAAACCAGCAAAAATTATATTATCACAGAACGAATTCTAATCCCGAGGGGGGGGGGGGGGGGCAAACCACCTTCGCCCCCCCCCTAAATCCGCCACTGATTGTAATATGATGCTCCAGAACCTGGAGGAGGTACAATTCTAATGTGTTTTCCATCAAGAGCGCCTCCACAGTTAATGAACTGCCATTTAGCTTCAAATCTTTCAGAAATAGCCTTCCATTCCTCTTTTGTTGTTGGAAACTGAAAATTTTTTTTTAGACAACTACTGGAGAGAATTCGTCAGGAATAGAAAAAACAAGAAGTACTGGCAATAGTGGCAATATTCCGAAAAAAAAGAAAAAAATGTCAAATGAAGAAACACAAAATTTTTTTAAAGTTTGCACATCCGCTTTGACCCGGGAAGAGAAGCTCGATGAATTTGACGCCGTTGGAGCAAATGTAGCAGCTAAACTGAGGCGCATGACACCAGCACAGCAAATATTTGCTGAAAGTGTAATTCAAAAAGCCTTCACAAAGGGTCTCCTGAATAAACTTACAGAAAATTCTGATATTTTTGATTCTGCCCCTTATGCCATATCATACACAACGTCAAATTCGTCAACTCCAATACCCCAGGTTTCTCCGATGGATTCTGCTGATGCTGGCGTACATCTTCGCAGCTATTATCAACATTTACAGTTGTAATAATTACAATAACTGATTTTAATAAACCGTTTGTTCACCTTCAAAAAATCTTTTCCTAATTCCTTAATTATAATTTTGCAAGTCTCTGGAATTATGTATCCTAAAGCCTGTGGTGAAATCGCCGTAGAAAACTTCAAATCTTCATATGATCTCCCAGTGGCTAAAAACCTTAAAGTTGCCATCAAACGTTCTTCTGGAGAAATGTAACTTCTCATTATGGTATCTTGCTTCCGTAAATATGGTTCAGTTAATTTTAATAAGTATTCAAACGTGTCACAGTCCATTCTTAAATAGTTTCGAAAATCATACGGACTGTTTTCTCTAAGTTCTTTCAAAAGAGACATATGACTATATGTGGATCTCTGTAATAACCATTGCTTCGCCCAAGTAGAACGCTCTCTGCTTTGTTTTTCTATATAATTAGTATAATAACCATATAACATACTGCAAACAATTGCTTTTTTCCTTTTTTCGTTATTTCTTCTCGAAAACATAATAAAAACACAGTACACACTACCCTCAAAAGTTTTAAAATTTCTAAAACTTAACGAGCCACTCAAACCTTTCAATTTCGGAAACTTCTACCCCACTAACCATCACTTTTGAACGTGACATTCAATACTGTCACATCAGAATGTAGATATTTTGTGTACGTTAGTGGGCAAGCGACACTCCAGCGTGTGTCGTTCAGGAGTGACGCTCCGGAACGCCAAATGCTTGATGCGCGCTCCGAAGTGTTCGTGTGTGGGCCGCTATTGAGAATTTCCTTCTCTTTTTAAATATCTCAATCAAATTCGAAAATTTTAATAAACAGGGTGTTGACTCTCAGCTTGGAAGAAGTCCTATATTTTCCAAATACGGACCTGTAATTTTCTGGAAATTCAAATATAAATCGATCTACCTGTGGAAGTGAATCATACTTTCCAAATACCTACCGACTATACTGGTTGGTTAAAAGGTAATGAGAAATCGAAATTTTTGGTGAATACATGGACTACCTTGTATCTCGATTATGGAATCGATTAGACCTATCATATATCGGTTTTTTGGACTCGCCTAGGGTAGGTCTAGTTCCGGTTACCGTATGTTCATTCACCAATGAAACACCCTGTATACCAATTTCGAATTGAATCGGGACATAATAACAAATTTTGTCTTATCATCATCATTATAAGGCCGCCATCTCCAATTTGTGAATTTTGACATAAAAATCATAATCTCTGACTCCGAAACCCCCACAAACCAATTTCGAATCAAATCGGGTCATAATCACAGAACTTGTCTGTTTTTTGCGTACCATTGCATTTTTTCAGGGCAGACCTATATAGATAAATTCCGAGTGTCTGAGATAGCCGATAAAAATATATAAAAAAGAATTGCTCTTCTGAATATACACTTACCGCCTTGAAATTCGATCCATTCAAAATGATGATTTATTTGAAAATGCTATAACTTTCAAATGCGGAGGCTGATTCATTTAAATTTTTCAGCAACTTTTAGATAAAATACTGTTGTTTTAAGGTTATTATTTGGACATCTAAAAGTAATTCAGTATTCGCCGGATATACAGGGGAGAAGAGAAAACAATTTTTTCCTCTTCTTTTGACACACCCTGAAGTTTTATTCTGCTAGTGGATCTGCACACAATTAACTTTATTAAGAAGACTGATTTGTTTCCAATATTTTGTTTTTTTATTTATCGCGATATCTTGATTTGTTTGTGAAATGTGACGGTTCAAAGAAAATGCAACATTCAAATTTTTTTATTCAGTTTTAGCAGAGTAATACACAATTTCATAAATTAATCGAACAACTAAAAAACTAATAATTATTACAAATCAATGACGGGTATTTCCCCCACGAGTGCGAATAACTGCCTCAATTCGTCGTGGCATACCCTCTATTAGATGTCGAATCTCCATCTGGTCAATCTGAGCATATTCTTGGACCAAAGCCTCTCTCAAAAAATTTAAATTACTTGGAGAAGGACTCGGTTACGAACTCGTCTGCCCATCATGTCCCAGACGTGCTCAATTGGATTGAGGTCTAGGCTACGTGATGGCCAGTTCATCCTTTGAATTTCTGTTTCGTCCAAATATTGAGATACAATCCTCGCAATATGTGGTCGAGCGTTGTCGTGCATAAACATGAATTCGTTTCCTATAAACGGTGCAAATGGAATTGCATGTGGATCTAGCACATCACGAATATTTCGGTTAGCTGTCATTGCTCCGCCGCCAACAATGACTAAATCAGTACGAGCTTCCATGTTTATGCCGCTCCAAACCATTACCGATCCTCCTCCATAACTGAGTCTTGTGGAAAAATTTGCTTGGTCGAACCTTTCGCCTCATCTTCGGTACCTATATTCTTTCACGGCCATCTGGAGATCGTAAACAAAACCTTGACTGACTCGTCAGAAAATAAAATCTTACTCCAGTCATCGACATCCAAATGTTGATGCTCCCTGGCAAACCTGTGACTCCTAAGTTAGTCCAGACCAGTTTCAGGTCTTCTGGAGCGTAATCCATGTTCTTGTAATCGTCTTCGAATCGGTATTTCGTTAACAGCTACTTGGCGTTCTTCATCCAAACGGTTTCGAGCCATGACAGCAGTAGTATTTCTTTCTCGCAAAACGTTTAATGTTACAAAACGATCATCTCGAACATTTGTAGAACGTCGTCTGCCAGATCCTCTTCGTCTCGAAAAACTACCAGTTTTATGGAAACGTTGTACAGCTCTCTGGACGCTACACCTTTCAACACCCAATATTCTAGAAGCATAATACTGAGACCTACCGTCTTGTACCAGAGCAACTGCTGTTACTGCATCAGTAGGTGTTGAAACCATGATGTTAAATCAAATACTGATAATTAAACTGCAATTGCCAAGTAACGAATATTTGACAGTTGTCATATTGTGAGTTGGCCACAGCACTCTACTCATTTTGTAGTTTATTCTCCTCCGTCATTTAAATTATGACCTTTTCTGAAATGTTGCATCTTCTTTAAATCGTCACATTTCACAAACAAATCAAGATATCGGGATAAATAAAAGAACAAAATGTTGTAAACAAATCAGTCTTCTTGATAAAGGTAATTGTCTGCAGATCTACTAGCAGAATTAACCTACAGGGTGTGTCAAAAGTAGAGGAAAAAATTGTTTTCTCTTCTCCCCTGTATATCCAGCGACCACTGAATTACTTTTAGATGTCCGAAAAACCTTAAAACAACAGTATTTTATCTAAAAGTTGCTGGAAAATTTAAATGAATCAGCCTCTGCATTTGAAAGTTATAGCATTTTTAAATAAATCATTGTTTTGAATGGATCGAATTTTTAGTCGGTAAGTGTATTAGATAGAGTTATCGTTCCCCATATCACACTCCGTTATACGCTAATCCATGATGACCGAATACCAAAAAACACAAATCTTTATACTTGCTATGTCAAAACTACTTTCTTATTTCATTCTTCAAATGGATTTTTGTATTCTCGCTTATGAATGAAATGTACAATGGCGCTTTCTATAGAAAAACTTCTGAACTGAAGCACGAACTATTTCTCTCCGTAAATTTGAATTTGGCCATTCTCCGCCAATTCCGTATTTCAAGTAGTTTTTCTGAACGAAATTATTTGTAGATTCACTTTTAATAGGAAGATGAACAATTTTCATGGGTCTTTCGTTTGAAATAAAACTATTTTTGACAGAAAAAAATATCAACTGTCGAAATGAAATAGATCTCAATTATTTCATTAAGAACTCCAATCCTTTCTGAGTTTACCCACAAAATTTCAGTTCTCAAAGTGCAACCATTTTCAAATGCAACTTGAAATAAGAACACACTACATTGAGCGCCCACCTCAATTATTCAATTCCCCTCGAATAAATCACCTAGGTAATTGTAAGTTATCAAACGGTCGTTTTCACTGCTCTCGTTAATCGCCTGCATTTATTCATTTTCAGAATAAAAATGAATAATCATCAAATAACGATTATTAATTCACAATAATTCAATTTTGTCTGTCCATTTCTTCGTGAAGAAATTTATTATTCGTAAATATCGGGTTGAGATGCCGTCGATGGAAAAATTAAGGGCCTTTATCGCCGAGTTGGTCGTCAGGCGCGAAAATGCATTCTCCGCTGCCTCTGCACTGCTCAACTTAATCAAGGGCTTGAACACTGAGGTCAATGTAGCCAATATGTGCCTGGCTGAGTTGATCAGGGTGGAGAAGACTTTCAAGGAAGCTATTGATTCAATCGACAAAATCAACTCACAGTTGGAGACGTCGGAGCGCGACGGATCACCTTCAAAATTCGCGGCATTTTTCTAAATTTGCCTGCATGTTCGTGCCACCCATAGCCATTTAGCTGCATCTCCTTCTGTTGCGGCGCCTTCCTCCCCATCGGTTGATCTCCCTATTTCTCGGGTTGAGTTGCTTTCAGGGTAAAATCGAGGAATGGCTTGGATTCATCGCCCTTTTCGATTCCCTAGTGCACCAGAACAATTCTTTGGCGCCAGTTCAGAAGTTTCACCTCCTCACTTCTGCTCTTTCTGGTGAAGCAGCTTCTGTAATTTCTGGCTTCGAAATGAATTCGGCCAATTATCCTCTGGCCTATCAAGCTCGTCACTCGCGTTACCAAAACCCTCGTCGTCTGGCAGATCTTAACGTGAACCAGATATTGGAACCTCAGCCAGCATCTGTGTCCTCTTTGTCACAATTAAAGCAATTCGTCACAACGCATCAGAATGCCATGAAGGCGTTGCCATTTCAGATCTGGCGGACTACCTTCTGCTTTCCATGGCTTTGCCAACGCGTCCCGTGCGTCTGTGCCGAGGAGGTCACCAAGGTCTCAATCACCAGCGACCTCAGCATCTGTTCCTCCGACGTCTATGCGTTCATCATCTGGTCCATCCTCTCGCCATCATGCATACGTACGCTAGTGCACGCCCCAATAGTTCATCTGGTTCGTCGTCCGCGTGTGTGTTTTACTCTGCGAATCACTCCATTCGCCAGTGTCAATCATTCAAGGCCATGACCATCCATCAGCGGCGAGCTTTCGTAATGCCGGCCATACATGTTACGGTCTACCGGAGAGGTATACCTGCGCAGGCATGCCTGTGCAGGTCAACCGGAGCGTGTGTGGGGTTAGACCTGTGCAGTTTTTTCAACCTGTACAGGCGACCGGTGCAAGATCGAAAATCAATATTTTTGAGTGACACCGTACGATGTGCCTGTGCGTGTGTGCATGTACAGGGTGGGGAAAATTGGTGCTACATGAACTAAAACATATGATCATTTCTGAACGGGAAAAAAAGCGATTCTTTCTAAGTCATTTCAAACTACTGTTTCCATAAGAAAAAACACAACTTCATGAAATAATCAGAGTACGCCACTGGATTGCTATCAGAAAAGTGCCTGTATAATGTTTTTATTTCAACATCTTAGCATAAACAGAAACGGAGATAATGAAGATAATGAAATCGCCCAAACTTCAATTTTGGCCTACAACTCGGAAACGAAAGAAGATAGAAGAATGCAGTTGATGGCATTATCAGTTTCTCGAAAAAAGAGGAAAATAAGGTGCCATTCATTTTTCTCTATCTCCTCGGGTTTAAAAGTTTCAGTTCATGTAGCAACAATTTTGCCCACCCTTTACACCGGTCGCCTGCGCAGGTCACACGTCATTTGCTGTCATGAACGTTGTCGCCGTCAGTTGTCTCCACGTCGAGTAGTGAATTATATCGTATTGTCACCTGTATCAAAAATCAATACGCAAAAATGGCACCAACAGATTCTACTAAAAAAGTCCTTGAAGATTTTATTGAAATATATAAAACGCATTCATGCCTATGGCAAGTCAAAAACAAAGAGTACCATGATCGAGACAAAAAAGAAGCTGCAGAGACACGACCGACGTCCGGTATACCTGCACATGCATGCCTGCGCAGGTATACCTCTCCGGTAGACCGTAACGTGTATGGCCGGCATTACAGAGAGACGATTGTGCAGAAACTGCATGTCGTTATTCCATGCTACTGCCGCCTGCAGTTCGGATCAATGCTGTCATACATGTGGTGCACGGAATTAATTATATCGGGTATCAGAATATAATTGTTTCACCAGCATTGCTTATTCGTGTTTAATAAAGTTGATAATTTTTCTATTCGCCTGTTTCTTTCTATTTGGATCTACTGTACCTATATAACAGATTTATTATTATTATTATTATTATTTGAACTGGGGTCGTTTTGGTATATAACAGATACTTGTCTCACTGCGCCTGTAAGCTTTAATCACAATAAACCCACAGAACTCTGGTTTTATCATTTCAACGCTACCGCTTAAAGCCTAGGTAGCATTGAATCCTGTCTCCGGCTGGAAGCAACCTAAGTGGATTTGCTATTTTATTCAAACAAAATACCTATTAATAGTGTATTTCGCAACGAGCGGTAATGTAAGTCATAACACACGAAGATGAATTTTGCAGCACGAGCCGTCAGGCGAGTGGTGTAATTCATCATGCTCATATTCTATTTTTATAATTGTATGATAAAATGAAATTGCCATCCTTTATGCTATCTCAGTCCTATTCATTGCGATCTGTCTTAATTTTGGCTTCACCAATTAATTGGTTGCAGATGATGATTGCAACCAATTTCAGTTGATTATTGATATTGAACAATCCAGTAAGAGCCGTTTCACATGCGACTGATGGTCGGTCCTGATGGTCAGTCGGAGCCGGCGTTTGAACTGAATTTTGCAATCCTTTCACATCGATCGATGGAACAAGCACGAGCACCGGTCCAGCCCGCTGCGTTTTGCGTGTCGTCGTCTCGAGCCGACAAAGGAGGCTTTCACATGTATACGCACCATCAGTCCGTGTGCGATTGCGGTGTTGCGCATGCTATTGAATATTTTGAGGATTTTTCACGTCTTCACGAATGGGTAGGAAAAAGTTGATTCAGAAACTGAAATGGTGATTAGTGTCATGAAAAAAGCGAAATTCTGGTTTACATCCTCAGAAAATTATAAAAATATAGATTTGAATATTGGGAGGATGCGGCTCAGATCTGTGTATTGCAGGAAGATTTCAAAAATCTTTTTCGATGACAACAGCAAGAAGCAAGTATGTTTCATCAACAGATTGATCGTCGATAATGTCGTCGCTCCTCATATTTTCGTCTGAGGTCCTTGGGTTTTGAAAAACAAGATGATGGAATGGAATTTAAAAATTCAATAGAACTTGAACCAATCATTGAGCAGATTTCCCATATAACTTTTCAAACAAAGAATTCTCATAATAATAAGAATTCCCAATCTAAGAATTTCGGAATACGAAATACTTCGTGCGAGAATCGGTTCTCGCACAAATCGACAACAGTGTCCCGTTCCAAATCTAAAGCGGTAAATGGTCTTTGATAGCGGCGACTGACGATACGCATCCATGTGAAAACAAATACCGTCGACTGATGATCAGTTTGACCGACCATCAGGACCGATCATCAGTCCCATGTGAAACGGCTCTAAAGGAATCCACGCGGTTCTCACACAGAAGTCCAGTTTTTCATGAAAGGGATAAATGGATTATTAACCTTCCTTCTATTGAGTTCCAAATTTCACGACAAAAATCCATGCTGATAATATAATTCAAACAAAAAGGTTGTACTCATGGATTGTCTTTATTTTTAGAATCAACTCGACATGTTTCGCCTCATCGGCATCATCAGGAGTTTTGTCACAAATTACCCAAAAATGTATCTAGCATTAAGGATGGATAAGCGTCGCAAAGCAAACAATTTCCTATCCCAATATCCAGTATAAGCAACCTTCACTTTCTTTTCATTTCGATTCTTCCTTCTATGCCTAGTCGACAGAAATTAGGCGGCAATTCACCCAACAATTTGTTCAATATCACACGGTTTGCTTTTGCACTAACAAACAGATGAAAATGATAAAAATTTAGAAGCGATTTACTATTTTGAATCAGAAGATTATTAGGGTTTTCAGAGGTTTTTCGGAGCGTAGGTAATATCAACAACGGCAGAAGTAATAATACTTATCTGTCACGTGTTTACGACAGCCAGAGAGATTCTATTCGCCAGTGATGACAGATCAAGACGGTCACGGCCTTGCAAGGAGCAATTTTGGATGTTGTCGCTAGAAGGGACACAAAAGATGACGTATAGAAATGCGAAGATAACCTACTGCAGCGTAGCCGATCGGCCGATAATCGGAAGGGATGAATCGTGGTATGTGAATATCTGCGAAAGTGGGAAGCTGGCACTGAAACCGCAACCACGAGAGTGGCCTCATTCGAAAGAGGTTGGTCTCATTCCATATAAAGGAGACAGAGCTGACGGAAGAAGGTTTTGGCGTAGAAGGTGACAGGAGCTAGCCATCCCAAGGGATCGAAGATTCTGGCCATCTGACTCAGCACAGTCCGTTAGGTGACTGTCGTTGAAGTCAAGCGGTCAGAGTAGAAAAAGTAATCCAATGCAGGTGGATTGTATACTTATTTTCCTGCGCTGATTAATCAAAGAAACACTAACAAGTTTATTCCAAGATATAAACCAACTTAAGTTATGTTCCTCGTTAACAACCATTAACAAAGACAAAGATTACTGCACTCCCATTATTCAATAATCCAACTGCACTCACCGTAGATCGAAGAGAGAGATATAAAATAACATTTGACTTATACAAAGAACTTTAACATAGCAAAGAAGAGAAAATCAAAGAACATGAATATGAAATGTAGAAAGATATTAGCATTAAATTATACATACTGCGTTCGTTATTACCAATCCGGAGTGGAGCGAGAGAAAATGGAGACAGATCATCTAATAAATACGGATCTGTCTCTCCTCTCTTTCAGCCATAGAGAGAGAGATCCGAATTATTGGATGTTCTGTGTCCGATCCACCACCGATAGGGGATTACCGAATGCGCCTATAGCTAGGAGCATTCTATGCTTCTAGCCTATAGTACTGTAGTATCATTCAAATATAATATGTATACTCTATTCACTTTTATTTAATCACATAGGAGGTTATGGTTTCGTTTTCATGAGTTGGTGATGAAAAGTCTGTGCGCGTACAGAAAATATCGTTAATGACAAAACAACGTTGCCAGTTTCTTTGTTTACATCAAAGTAAAAGTATCAAAGATATTCCACATTTTGTTAGTTCGAATCGATCGGCGATTTTGGGGCGAAATATCGATAGGAAATCGCCTATTTTTCCGTTCTTCGTCGTCCAGAAGAAGTTTCCCGTCGATATGAGAAATTTAGTGCAAGTGTCATTTTTTCCTTTCACGACTTTTGGCGTGAGTACGAACGGCAAATTTGAAATATGACCAAAAATCGATTTATAAGCATAAAGAGGACCAACTGGATGAGGCGAAAAGCTTGTTGGGTGGTTTTATCACCGACTGAAAAGAATTCAATGCTCATAAATGGATGAATTTCGAATACTTCCGTAGGGATTTCCTGGAATCCTTTTGGTCTGAGGAGGTACAAGAGCAAGAACGGGAAAGACTCCGACAGAAACCACAACAGGAATCAGATATGGTTGGACTATTTTATCGTCGAGTAAACAGTTATAGACTGTTCACACCTCCAGTTCCTGATGCGACAATCCTTAAGGAGGTGATACAACTGTACCCTTCTGATGCCCAAAGTCTCTGGATCCTCTTCCAACCAGCGTCGATTGAAAGAACCGCGAGATTACCCAGAAGCAGGATGAGTTCAAAGCAAGGTCAAGACCCAACAAAAGGCGACATCGAGAGGAATAACTAGACTTTCCATAACCATGTGTCATTACAAAGTTTTTTTTATTTCCTCAAGCATTATAAAGTTTTGCAATGTCTCTAGAATTCCTAGATGTTACAATTCTTCCTAAGTTGCACCCACCATGTTATCAGAGGCAAGTCCTTTGGTTGTTTCGCTTATTTTCATTGTAGAATTCCAAACCCACCATGTTTGTCGAAATGAGACTGATGAGCGTCATGTACTTACCACCATAGGTGTTTTCTGCGATGAGCCATCCGCAGATGTCATCTTGCCATTAGTTGAATAGGTAGTCCCTGTCAGCCAATGTATGTTCAGCCTTTTATCCTGAGGGGTGTTGATTTACACCAAGACAAATCAAGCGAAGCTGCCAATCGTCTGCATCCTTTGGCCGAGCCTATGTTCGATATTTATCGAAAGCTGAGGAGAGTGTAGGATTTCTTTGCTTTACATTTTTTTCAGACCAAAGCCATCTGCATCAAGGGAGTTTCCCTCAAGAAAGCCAAAACCAAAATCAATGCTGCAGAAGTGATGTGTCGGTGGAAAGTGTTTGTTGTCACTGGTCGCCAGTGTCAATCATTTTGTTTTGTTTTTTTGTTGATTTGTTTCAGGCTTCATGGATGCAATATTTCGTCACCACTACTGACAGCAATGAAAGATATGCAAGATAAATGAGTCTAAGAACCCCTACTTCAAGGAAATGGAAACTCGTTCACACTTTTTTTTGTGGAAATATTTTCTCGTTTTCTTTGCAGACTCCCGTCAACATTTCCAGAGCGACTGAAGTATCCCCGAATTTCTAGACACCAATAATTCGAATAGAAATATCACGGATTACCAAATGAAAACCTGTACGTAGAAGAAATAAGATTAGACGCCGCCACATTGTATTTCACAGCTGGTGGTCTAGCTACATTGCGGAGTAGGCCAGCTGTCATCGATCGATGGTATCGATTAGAAATCTGTGGAAAAAGGTCTTCGAGGTTAAGGGGTACGAAGAAGGTTTAGTAGAGAGAAGAGTGATTATTCGTTAAAACAACGTGCCCTTGTTGTTCTTCGTCTACATTATAGTTATCCAAAGCGCATTTTGTTCAATACGTAACTTCGTCATCCATTTATATTTGCTAATCATTCTTATTTATAGGTCCATAGTTCGTTGTGTTTATACAAGCACGAGTCAATGAGATCATTACATTCTTTCTTTTCAAGTATATTCTACCAATCGTTCTACTCAGCATTATCCAATAGTTATCTGAAATAGCAATGATGTGCATTGGTCAGATCTGTGTATAATTATCCATGTTCCTGATTGAAAGTCTGATTAATCCCTCTTTGAGCGAAGAGGCAATTTAATCTCCATCTTTCATATTTCATTGTTTTGAATAATTCCTCATAAAATGGTTCGAATGGCTTTATAAATATCACAGGATTCACAGGTACTATTTATGTTCTCATTATTAATCTGATATCCTCTCTTTCAACAGCCTGTAATTTGAAAGGTTATTTCGTCTCCATCTGTATTATTGTTTCAAACTGTAACGCCTACCATCCAATGATATGTATTGAAATGCAAGTACGTTTAGCCTTATTTATATACCACATGTATATCTGTGGAGTTCAGTTCTTAGATCGGCATCGGGGATCATAGATTGGTGAGAAAGTCACTACGTAAACTATACTCCATTCACTTTTATGAAGTATACCGGTTGGCCATGGAATTCTGACACATTTCACCGTGTATATTTTGAAAATGTTAGGTTATAGTCATTCTTCTGTCAGTTGAACAAGCAACGTTGCCTTTTTTACATATATGTCTTGGTAATTAGGTATTTAACAAAATGTTCATTTACTTGGGGAAAATAATGAATTTAATAAAATTATCAGGGTTACTTTTAGAATGCGAAGAGTTCAATTCTAAATAGCACTTCCTGATACTTTGCCTCTGCTTTTTCGAAACTACCTTCGGCATTCTTAGTTTCCAGGCTTGATATTTAATGATTAATAATGAGAAATAAACGTCGGCAACGTCTCCAAGATTTATTCATTGACGTGATGTCATTCACAAGTGCCAATCGATTTTTTCAGGTAATAAAACTCGATAAACCTGAAACTTGGCCAACCGCGATACTTTATGAGAGTGAATGGAGTATACCAAGGAAGTTGTGTAGAGCTTGGAGCAGCTCTCTGATGGTATTCAGTGCTTGTCCGTTGACACCTGGGGTAGGATTCTGTGACACGTTCAATTGCACAACCTCTGGAAATACAAGGTGCGGCACGGAGGGCGGACGTTTTTCAGATGGGCATAACTTTCCCCCACTGAGGACGAGAGAAGTGGGGAAGGTGCCGTTAGACTCGTGTGTTCCTAGCATTTATTTATTGATCAACAGAAGACCAAGAGGACCTGTGCGAACAGTTCGAACGCCTGAAAATGTTGAACGCGTTCGACAAGCCATTCTTCGCAGTCCGTCGCGATCTGCTCGGAAACATGCTGCTGCACTTCGCCCCAGTGATCGTTCGGTGAGGCGAATTTTGCATATGGATCTTCGCTTTCACCCCTACAAATTGGCCATTGTGCAACAGTTACACCCCGGAGATTATGCACAACGAATGAACTTCGCACGTGAGATGGAAGCACTGATCGATCAAAATGAGAACCTCATTTTGTTCATGAGTGACGAAGCCCACTTTCACCTCAACGGCATGGTTAACCGGTAGAATTGCCGTTATTGGGCTAATGAAAATCCGCAACACTTACACGAAAGACCGCTGCACAGCCCACAGCGCCTCCAGCACTGCATCACCGATTTCGGCCACCACATGCCTGATGTGATTTTCCACACTTGACTGTCTCAAATGCTACTTCCTTGAGAATCTGATTCCGTCAATAAATGTGTTTTTGAGTAAAAATTAACGCTTTTATTATTTTTTTAAAACCATCCATCCTCCGTGCCGCACCCTGTAGTTTATCTTTTTGACGACAATTACAAAAGAATGTCATTGTGAGTCTGAAGCAGATATCTGATGTATTTCAGTGCTTGTCTGTAGGCACTGTGACATGCTCGAATACCTTTAGCCTGGACTAATTATACTTTGAGAAACTGCACGAACTGATTTACTGAAGTATAGCACCAACTTCTATCTATGCTCATGACCTGTATGCTGTTTACAATATTCGACTAATTGATTCTAATACTTGCTACATCTTATATACAGGGTGGCCATTTGAAAACGAAACAGACAAGATTACAGACGAAATAAATTTTTTCGATAGAAATGCTCGGACAGGTCGATTTCTGTTTCGAGGGGGACAACTTAAGATGTAGGTTACGGACGCATAGCGCTTCAACCCTTGCTACTACAACCCTCACCCCCAATTTTTGAATAGGGAAGATGGGGTGAGTGATACCTCATTTGAAAGGTATTTTTATACTGATTTCAGCACAGTAATTGTTTTTTCATTTCATGCATTAGTTCTCGAAATATTCTTAACTAAGTATTTGAAAATGAAGTGGTGTTTTCATGGCACTTGTAGTGTTTTTTTGTGAAAAATCGACATTTTGATTAAAGATTTCTATGTCAGTGGATTGGAGGAAGTAAGCCACAGTCATGGTTGTTTTGAAGCTCAAAATGTCGATTTTTCACAAAAAAACACTACAAGTGCCATGAAAACACCACTTCATTTTCAAATACTTAGTTAAGAATATTTCGAGAACTAATGCATAAAATGAAAAAACAATTACTGTGCTGAAATCAGTATAAAAATACCTTTCAAATGAGGTATCACTCACCCCATCTTCCCTATTCAAAAATTGGGGGTGAGGGTTGTAGTAGCAAGGGTTGAAGCGCTATGCGTCCGTAACCTACATCTTAAGTTGTCCCCCTCGAAACAGAAATCGACCTGTCCGAGCATTTCTATCGAAAAAATTTATTTCGTCTGTAATCTCGTCTGTTTCGTTTTCAAATGGCCACCCTGTATATTATATTATTCTACCGAACTGTGAATCTGAGAATTTTTGTTTTCGAAGAACTGATCAACTGATTGGTTTTTCTTTTTGTTTTCCCTCGTATGTGGCACAAAAACGCCTGCCGCATGGACCAATAAAGGAATCATCCCTTGTGTCCAATCAAGTGTTTTATTTATCTATTTCACCTCATTATTTCCCATCCATCATTTCACGGATCTGAATTATCATGAAACTGAATTACTACGACATAACATAGAATTCTACCTGATCACAACGCCAGGCTAAAAGTATTAGTATAAAATCCCCTTTAGAGTAAAATACTCCTTAACGCCACAGTGTAGGATTTCCCTTTTTATCTCCCCTTTGAAAATATTCTCAAGCTCAAAAGGTTTGAAAGACAACAAACTGAAGAAACCTTGGCAGATTCGGTCATGGAAATCTTGGTTTCAAAACTTAAAAAGGGCCAAATCAGTAGTTACGAATTGCCATAGAATTGGACAGAAGAATATCAGTCAAGATCGTCGTAGACCTATTGTTATAAAGTTGACATCGGTATCCTCCAAAAATGAAGTTTTTTGTAATGAGATGAATTTAAAAGGTTCCAAACTGCTAATAGTCGACGATCTCAGTAGGCTAAACTATGAATTACTTAAAACTGTTAAAGAGATGGTCGGAAGAAAAGAAGCTTGGTCTCTTGATGGTAGAATTTTCATTAAAACTAGAGGCCAGAAACACGTCGTCAGATCCACTGAAGAACAAGTATTATGAGTGGAGTAGCTCAACGTCCCTTGCCGCATAAAGGGAATATAGAAATTTGTTTTTTGTCGTTTATTTCTTTCGTCATAATTCTAGTTTTTGGATTGCTTTATTCATTGAAATGTCAATTAGTTGGATGCATTTATTCTAATTCTAATTTGTAAAGTTCATAAATTATGAGGAATTTGAGCAAAGCGTTTTATAATATACACGGTGTCCCAAGTTCGAGTGCCTATTAGACGTTTCTGGAGAACTGGACATATTTGAAATCTGAAAATCGGGATGATGATATTGTTCGGAATTCTCTACAGACGTAAAATATTTTAGGAGCCTGAGCACTTCCGGTTGTACCAGGAGTTTTTTTAAATTCTTTATTGAAGTTTACTATCTACTTTACACAAGTATTAAAGTAAATGTGATGAATTTAAAAATAACATGTAGAAGAACACAACTACTTCTGCGAACTCATACAAGTTACAATCTTCAAATCTTGTACTTTCAGAGGGGTCTCCTCAGGAGACCTAGGAGCAATCAGTAGAAACAAATCAGTATCAGTTATCAAACTTATTGACACTTCTTATTCACAGAACTTCAGTTGAAGTCAATTGGCCATGTTTTCTGTAACCTCCTTCTGTTGAACGGGTTTTCTGCTAATTGGTTTCTTTTCATGTCCTTCCAGATTTTGTTGATATTTTCTGGGCTATTTTTGGTTTCATCATTAATGAAGGAATTTTCAAATCATTATGTAGAGTCATGTTGGAAACGTACCACGGTGCATCTGTTAATGATCGAAGTATGTATTGGAGTCTCTGTAATACATGGTATCCTAAATAAGAGTGACTGATTTTAAACATAAATGCCCAGATTATAAATTGCTCCAAAGAGATGGTGTTTTCATTAGTTTCACTAGTTTATCACAGAGATTTTTTTAAGGCTTGGCTGGCATCTCATCAACACAGGGTGTTTCACTTAATGTTAGTCAAATTCAAAGGGTAAAATATGTATTATTTTGAATGGAACACCCTGTAATTTTTGATCTCATTCGAAAGATCAATCATTCTCCTTTTCAAAATCATTCTCTTTTCCAAAAATGTATAGTTTTCTATCTTTTGTTGCATTAACAACAAAGATATTCGATGTTTCATGTAGTAGTACATTTTTAATTAGTAGTTTTATATGAACGTATTTTGATGCTTAAAATCAGCTCATGCTGTGACCGTTTGACGCATAACAACAAAATCAGCAATTTTGACAATAGTAATTTTGTTAAGTCATATAAGTTACTAATTAAAAATGTACTACTGCATGACACCTCGAATATCTCTGTTGTTAATGAAACAAAAGTTAGAAAAGTATACATTTTTGGAAAGGAGAATGATGGCTCTTTTGAATGAGATCAAAAATTATAGGGTGTTCCATTAAAAAATAACACATATTTTCCCCTTTGAATTTGACCAACATTAGTAAAACACCCTGTGTTGATGATATGAAATGCCAGCCAAGCCTAGAAAAATCTCTTTGATAAACTAGTGAAGCTAGTGAAAAACCCATCTCTTTGGAGCAATTAATAAGCTGAGCACTCGGCTGAGCATTTATGTTTAAAAGCAGTCACTCTTATTTGGGACGCCCTGTATTTGGATATTTGAGGCCTCGGCACATCCCCAGAATTGAATGCCGTATGTACATATTGGTTCAATTATGGCTTTGTAAACCAATACCTTGTTTTGAAGAGATAGCTTGGATTATCTGCCTATTAGCAAGTACATTTGTCGAAATTCAATATTTAGCTTTTTAGCTTGAATGTTTCCAGGTGAGGCGTTGGTCAAAGTCAGGGGTCGCCAACCTTTTGAGTCGAAAGGGTCAAAAATTATAATTTACAAAATTTGGAAATTTTTAAAGAGCCACGACAATTTTTGTTGCCAACAATAAAAAGTACTCGCTCAAATAAAGTTTTATTAAAAAAAACTGATTTTTTCATTCATAGGAAAAAAATATTATTTATTCATGAATAAGTAGTGTTTTTCACAATCATTGTATAAATTCTAATTATTCATATGAAAAATTAAAACAATTTAACATTCATTCACAACTCTAAGTTTTACTTAAAAAACAAACAAATTCAATGGGAGTGTTGCATTGCTTTAGAAAGTTTGGATAGATTTGATTCATAACTCGTTGTTTTAAGTTTCAAACACGCCTCTAAATTTTCATTTGTAAGTTGGCTTCCTAAATTTACTTTTATTCACTTTTATGCAAGAGAACGCTTGGTCGACCTGAAGATAGTCAGCTCTCCAAATGCCAACTTCCTCACCTCACTGTATCAATCAGAAAGATGCCCCAAATATAAGTGCCTCAACTCGCGGCATTTCTTTTATAGCTGTCCACTTTTTTTGTGTTACATACATACATTTTTGAACCTCCAACTCTCCCAAAATGCTTTTCAACTCTGTAAATTTTCCACTCCACAAAGCTTTACTTTTAAATCGACCAATTGCATTTCTAGAGATCCAGTATCAATTCCAAATGGATAAATGTGGATTTCGTTACTATTGTGTTGAGAATATTTACTATGAACGCTAAAGTCGTTTTGTTGGTTTTGAATTGCTTAAATCTGTCAGCAAATTCAAATTTAATTTTTTTATAACTATGATGAAGTAGGTCTTGTCAACAGTTGCACTGCTTTTATTGCGATATTGCTGTAGAGATTGAGAATGAAGATTGCTCTGAATAATGCAAAAAGAATTGATTTTTCTTCAAAACAATCCTTCAAGTCTGCACAATTTCTCATTCGAGGGCTTCCGACAGACTGAAGACGCGGTGGGTGCTGTGTGGGGAAAAGTGAGTACAAGTGCCAGTCCCTGATCCTCGTTGATCGATTCAGAATGATTTCAGAATTTTTTTTTAATAAATGGAAGGACCCCGCACACTCAGGAAAAGCGGGTCCAGTGAATTTTCCCCATTGTTAATTATTATATTTATATCAACCTTAAGAACAATATATCAGTATCAGATTTTCACGGAGGTCTTACATCCGGTTTGGTCTATAGAGCGTTCCAAAATTGCAGCTACGGAAAAATGAATCTTTAAATTTTGATGATAATTCTTCTAATTTTTAGAATTTCATCATGATGTCTTCGGTTCTGAATAACAAGATATCACAGATATTCCAACACCGCCCACCACGTTAAGTTTCGTTATACAGGCTGTTCCATGAAGCTGTATAAGTAACTGAATGTAACTTTATTAGTGACTTTGGGACCACTCTGAGTTTTTCAAAATATAATACCATGATGTATGTCCACCTCTGTAGGAAGTTTAATTAATGTACAAAGAACAGTTGCAAAATTATTCAGGTTTAAATTCGGATTTCATACAATTTTTCTTTGAAACTAATCTGTAGTTGAGATTGCTGTCAACGAATATAGGTTTTCATTCAGTATAATTATTAATAATGATAGGTATTGACGGTCGGTCCAAAGGTGTTTTTATTCAGGAATGTACAGGATGGACATAATTCGGTGTCACTAATGTCCTCATTCCGCTATCTCAAAATCTATTTATTTAGAAAAACAGTATTATCATTCCAGGTTATTGTATCTTTGAGCACTCTACGAATGCATATTTTTTTAAATATTAATACCATAAAAGTTTGTGGAAAATTTCACTCGTGTATAAATAATTGAGAGATTGTTGCCAAATCATTTAGGTTTTAGTTCAATATACACCATTACTGGAGCCAGAACCCTGGGGACATGTTCTCACATAACAAGCGTACTCTGCTTTCTTGGATATGCACGACATAATATGCGAAATATTAGGTACCCATTTACTCAACTCTTGAATGCTATCTTGAATGAAGGAGTGATTATTCCATGACTTTTTTTAGTAACTGTCCTAGATTATGTAGTGGTGTAACAAATATAAAGCTAAAATCTTCAGTCTTTCAACTGTTAAATCTTTCAATTGTTAATCATCAGTCGTATTAATAACCCTATTTTAAGATTGGAATTAATAAATTTCATATTTTGTGCTAATACATTTTTATGTGAATTGTTGGTAATTATTATTTCGAGTAATGGTGTATAATGAACTAAAACTTGAATGATTTGGCAACAATCTTTTAATTATTTATACACGAGTGAAATTTTTCACAAAGGTCGTCATACTTTTATTGTATAATATTCAAAAAATAAGCATCCTTAGAGTGCACAAAGATACAACAACCTGGAATGATTTCTATATGCAGGGTCTTTCACGAGGAACGTCACCCATATTTATACGGGAAACTACTGAACGTATTTTCATGAAATTCAGCACTTATAAGTATTTCACGATGCTGATGAAATCTAAAATATTTTCAAGGCATGAGCACCTCCGGTTTTTCCGGAAATGACGTCAACTTCCGTTTTTCAAATTAGAACACCATTTTTTTTATTGCAGAAATAGATTCCTTAGAAAATTTCAAGTTATTTTGATGTAACATTTTTCAGTTTTGGTTGGAAAATTCTCTCTGAGCGGGAAAATTCGAAAAAAAAATCGAAAAGAGAACTCCGCTGAAACAAGAATAACTTCGAGGTTTTTGGATGGAAAATTTTCATTTTTGGGATTTTTCAAGATGTAAGATTGATGTACCCACTTTAAAAATCTAAATCCGATTCATGATACAGGGGGTGAAAAAATCGCTTTCAAAGTTAGGGATGACAAAATCGTGAAAAATCAATTTTTTCAAATTAGAACCCCATTTTTTTATGGCAGATATTGAATCTACGTTAAAAAATAATGTGAGTGTATGCATCACACCCTTGCCCTAAAGTGGATATTAACTCAGAAAACACTGGCCAGAAAGGGCGCACAGACACCACTCACTGGCCCAGAACCCTTCTGTGGTATAGGAAAATGCACCTATAAGAAGGAGTTTATGCTGAAGGAGAAAACCGAAAGAGAAAAACTCTGGCGGAATCTCCCAGGGATGGATCACTCCAAAAAGTTCCTCCGGAACTTTGAAACTGTTAGATCCAAAAAATATCTGGATCTCAGTAAAAACCAACTTCACCTACTCACTGGCTTTCTCACAGGACATTGTCGCCTAAAAAAGCATCTGTTGAGAATGGGTTTATCAGACACTGACGAGTGTAGATTCTGTGGGGAGGAGGAAGAAACTCCTATTCACCTGGTTACGGAATGCTATGCCATTGCAAGCCAAAGGAAAGAGTGCTTTGGACAAGAAACTTGTAGAAGTGGGGAGTTATCCTCCTTGAAGCCGTCCCAGATTCTGGATTTCATCAAATCTCTGGAACTGGAGGGCGAGCTGTAGGAGGCGCGATGATAACAGCTCTGTCAGGGGGCACAATAGACCTTAAGGTCGCAGTGAACTGTAACCCCTTTTTTACTATTACTATTACTAACTAGCTGGCCCGGCGAACTTTGTTTCGCCTAAATAATACCTATTACCTATACCATAGCCATCTTTATCTTAAGAAGGCCGTGCCTATACTTACAGTAGATTTCACAACGCAATCACCACTGATCGAAGATCAACGGCTTGGTTAGATTTTCTACGATTCCCGAATGACCGGGAACCCAGATTAAAGAGACCTTATTCTTCTTGCCTACCTCATTGAGTTTGTTTCGGCACTCCCAAATCAGCTTTGAGTCAATGACGTAGGAGCTCAGTGCTTTGATAGCAGCTTGACTATCTGTATGAATAGCTATATCGCACTTCTGATAGTTTCTTTCTAGATTTATATCTAGACATCTTGCGATTGCAAGTATTTCCGTTTGAAGGACGCTTGTACAGGAGCCTAACGATAGTGCACACTTGGTACTTGTCCCGTATATCCCAGCGCCAGCTCCTGTAGCGGTTTTAGAACCATCTGTATACCATTTCATTGTATTTTCTTTGAGATTGTAGTTGGTGTATTCCCTTTCCCAATCCTCTCTTTTACTTAGCAGTGTACTGAAGTTCTTCTCAGTGCTTACTTTCTTGATCATAACATCACTAGGAAGGTTTGCAGATGAGGTGTAGTCATTCAGAGAGGACCAAGCTCTCTGAAACCTGACTTTCTCATTGCCTGCTCCTTCTTTAGATACTCTGAGGATGGCCTCATGGGCTACCCTATCAATCACTAGATGTAGAGGTGTGAGGTCTGTGATGATCTCAAGCGCCCTGGTTGGGCACGTTCTCATAGCTCCCGTGATGCACACACAGGCAAGCCTTTGTACTTTATCGAGCATTTTCCTCGTACTTGCCTGACTTGCCTTAGCAAACCAGGCTACTGCCCCATATGTGATTATAGGTCTCACAATCATGACGTACATCCATCGCAGTATTTTTGGGTTACAGCCCCAGTTCCTGCCGCATAGACGCCTGCATGCCATCAGAGCTCTTGTAGCTCTGCCAGTAGCATTATCAACATGCTTATTCCACAGAAGTTTGCTATCTAGTGTTATTCCTAGGTATTTGACTTCAGACCCCCACTCCAAGATATTTCCGTTTAATACTAACGTTTTCATGGCTGGAAGTTTCCTCTTCCGAGTGAACGGAATCAATGTGGTCTTGGTTGGGTTGATGTTAAGCCCCACTGACAAGCACCACTGCTCAATGATTCTAAGGCCCTTCTGCAATAGGTCGCAGAGAGTGCCTTCGAATTTGCCTCTAATTATTAATACTATGTCGTCAGCATAGCCTACACATTCGAAGCCAAGCTCCGTTAGCCTGTGTAGAAGTTCATCCACTACCAGGCTCCATAGGAGGGGGGATAACACCCCACCCTGAGGTGTTCCACGAGTAGCTTTGACGAAGACGGATTCCTCACCCATCGATGTCTCAGCTATTCTCGTCGTTAACACCTCATACATCCATTTTAAGATGGTATTATTCACTCCTCGCCTCTCAAGTGCATCTCTGACAGACACGTGTGTTGTGTTGTCAAAGGCCCCAGATACATCCAGGAAGGCACACATGGCGATTTCTTTGTTATTCAGAGATCTCTGGATGACTTCAGTCAGCTGATACAAAGCGGTCTCCGTTGAACGTCCCGCTCTGTAAGCATGCTGAGAATTGTGAAGTGGTGTTTTTTCCAGATGCTCCGTTCTTATGTAGTTATCTACGACTTTCTCCATCGTTTTAAGAAGAAACGATGTCAGGCAAATGGGTCTGAAGGAACGAGGGTCAGTCCCGTCCTTTTTCCCTGCTTTGGGAATGAAGGTTACTTTTGCCCTTCTCCACTTTTCAGGTATTTGACCCAATGCTAAGCTGCTTCTTGTGATCTTCAGTAGATGAGGTAGGATCTCCTCCACTCCTTTTTGCAGGAGTATCGGAAACACCCCATCTACTCCTGGGGATTTATATGGCTGAAAGGTGCTTATTGCCCATTCGAGTCGTTGCCTTGTGAATATACTCTTAGCAATGTCCCAGTCCTCCTTGCGGGAGTTCTTGGTGTGCTTCATTGCTATTACAGTATTACTTATTGGTTCACTACCCGTGTGTTTCGAGAAGAAGACTGGATCGTTCCTTCTCTCCTTCAGTGTACGAACCGTCTGGCCTTTTAAGCGACATAGTGGGGTTAGTTCCCCCTTTTGCCATGACTTTCTGAAGTCTGGCTGCTGTGGGAGTGGAAGTGATGCTTTCACAAAAGGCTTGAAAATTAAGTCTTTTGGCCTTCCTGATTTCCTTGTTGTACTGAGTAAGTTTCCCAGTGTACCCTTGCCAGTTACTGTCCCGTTTGGCTTTATTAAAGAGCCGACGGACTTCCTTTCGGAGGTTTGACAGGTTGTCATTCCACCAAGGAGCTTCTTTACTTGATCGAGCTTTGGTCAATGGGCAGCTGGAGTGGAAAGCCTCCATCATTGCCTCGCTTGCCTGCTCAACATGTTGCTCCAAATCGTAACAACGGTGTTTTTCCCGCCCTATTACGATTTGATCCAAATTATTCTTCAGATGGCTCCTATAAAGAAACCAGTCTGTCTTTCTAGGATTTCGAATCACGGGTGGCAAGGTAGTATCTCCCTCCACCTTAAACTCGATAATTCTATGATCAGAGAGTGAAGGTTCATCCATCACTCTCCAGGAAGTGACATGCTTCCTGGCAGCGACGTTGACAATTGTCACGTCCAGGACTTCTTCTCTTGCTCTCGTGACAAAAGTTGGTGTAGTCCCTACATTCAATGTCTCGAGATTGTTAGCCAAGAGATATTCAAGCAAGCACTCACCTCTGGTGTTATTGTTCGTGCTGCCCCAAATAGTATTGTGTGCGTTGGCATCACATCCAATTATGATTGGCAACTTTCTGCTATTGCAGTAACGTACTAACCGCTGTACTTCCTCTGGCGGTGTTATTGGCCCATCTCCAGCGAAGTATGCGGATGCTATGACAATGTCTCGGTCAGTGCCCCCAACATTGAGGTGTACCATAATCGGAATTAGGTCCCGAGACATATATTCTGAAACACAAGTATACTTGATATTGCTTCTTATGAGCACACAGGCACGTGGAGACGTTTGCCTTTGGTCATAAACCAGTCTTGAGTCTTTGCATCCCAAGCCCAGGATTTGGCCTTCTTTGTTGATCCAGGGTTCCTGGATCAGAGCAATGTTCAATTGCAGTCTTGCAAATAACCTTGCCATCACCGCTGAAGATCCCTTCGCGTGATGCAGGTTTGCTTGTAATACTCTTGAGAAGATGATTATTGATATTTGGGGGGAGGGATGGTGGGTACCCAGTCCCTTTACGCCCCAACCTTCATCTTCTCCTGTCCCTCCTCAGATTCCTTGTGGGGTATTTCCCTTCCGGAATCTGAGTCGGTACCTTCGGCCACCGGGCAGCTCAGCTCGGTTCCCCGGAAAGCAGAGAGAATCTCCGCTTCCGTTGGCGTCCCGGTAGAGCCACCGGGTTGACCCAGACTTGCGTCTTCCTTTTCTCCCTGCGTTTTGGGTTCCCGGGATGTGGAGGGCATCTCCACGTCCACTGACCCCACCGCAGGGACAATTCTACTCTTCAGCCCTGAGACTGGGATGCGCCCAAACCGGAAGTTTAGGCTGCATTCCACTGCCTTCAGAGCTTCCTCTGATTGGGGATCGATCCCAATCGTGAGGACTGTTCCCTTGCCCTCTTTCTTGGAGTTCAGAACTCTCCATGCCCCAGTATTGAGGTTGGAGTTCTGAACTTCCACGAGTCTGAGGATTTTCTCAGACTCCATCTCTTGGCTTCTTGGAAAGAAGACCGTGATGTTGGTGGGCTTGGGGATGTCGTCTCCCTCTAGCACCACCAACTCAGGCCCCTTCCAAGATTTCAATTGCGGAACTGATCGCTTGATCCATTCCGCAGATCCCTGAGATCCACAGTCTACTAGCATCATTCCATTTTTGAAATGAACGCCAGCAAAGTGGATCCCCCTTTCCTGGCTCTGGCACATCTCCTCCACTAAAATATCCTCTAGGGAGGAAAGTTGCTCGGCCTCCAGGGTAGCCTTGGGGTAGTCCTTAGGCATAATTCCTACCCTGGAGGTTTTCTTTGCTTTGACGGCTGCTGCATAACCGGTGGCTTGCCCAGTTTTTGCTGCAGCCGTCTTCAGCTTCTTTGCTGGAGGCCGCTGCGGAGGTGTCATAAGCTCCGGGCCTCTTTTGCTACTCGAAGGAGTGGTCTCCGGAGCCGGGCGCCGAAGGGCCTGCTCCCTAGCCTCCTCAGGTTTAATACCCTGGTGGAGGAGTCGCAGGTACCTCCGAACTCCCGCCCCACTAAGACCCCTCCTTAGCGGGTCGTCCCTGCCACCCGGTTGTCCCAGTTGGGGCAACTGGAATGGCAGTCGCGCTTTTTTCGGTCTATTGACCTTCCCCTGTGAAGGGTGCCCGGAAGAAGAGGCGGAGGATTTCTCCACCCCTTTTCCGGTGGTGTTTTCATTTTTTTCTCTATCCATGTTTGGTCCCACGAGAAGCAAGGGTCTGAACAGTCCACCTCTGCAGAGCCCCGCATGCAGAGGTAAGGGGTTTAATACAATGGAGTTCCCCCTGGTGCTCCAAGGTTGAAACCAGTGGAGACTAGTCCTCTATCTAGCCACGCATCCCTTGGCCTGGTTTCCCACCGTGGATTTAGAATTTTTAATGAGGTTGTTTCCTCTCGGTCTAGGCGGTCAAGCCAAGACCCCCCCCATTCCATTGGCCCGCGAGACATGACCACAGACAGCCAAGGAATATTGGTATTACAGGATGGTCCCGAGGTGAGCTCGGGATCCCACCTGGCATCGTAATCCTGGTGCAATCCCTTGGCCACGATACTACAGCCGGGACAGGAGAAGTTGGTCCGCGGCAAGGTATTAAAAGGCTACCAGTTGAGTTTTTAGGCACAACGAGCCGATTCTATTTCCCTGCAGGCCTCTTCCTCATATACAGTCATCGTTGGAGGCCACCTCCTATCCGCCACCTGGAGACGCGCCGGGTCGGTACTTCACTCCGTCCAATATACGAGCATTTCACTGCTAGCACATTTTCTATTAGTCGGCCGCCATGTTTTGTCGAAATGACAGTGCGCAGATTTTCTAACCCATCTATGATTGTTATTGTTTATTTTCTTTCGAGAGTTATGGCCACTAAGCCAATGACTGATCAATCAAGATGAATTTACTATTGGCAAATAATAATCTTCACTTGTGTTTGTGTATGTAGTTCTTCAGTTTATTCTGAACAATAATTTAAGTTCGAAGTTAAAGATAACCAGTATTTTCGATCTGTATCTTCGGGAAAATAGATAGCACGATTCAGTTCATTTGCAACGTCATATCTTAGATCGAATTCATGGAACATAATGTTACTTCCTAATGAAATTGACACCTATAATATGAAATATTGCCGTAAGTTACCGATGTAAAATTCAAAAATACCGCCAAAACATCTCGACAAAACATGGCGGACTTTTGACAGTTTTATAGCCAGTTGTCGTCACTGTGGTTATACAGTCACTGTATTGAGCCCCATGCAAATATGCCCTCTTTACTGCTATTGATATTCGTACTCGACGTTAAAAAGTTTTCTACTTGTATACCCATTTTATCAGTGACGTGAGGAAAGAAATATTGGACTCGGGTCTTTCAACTCTTTCAAGATAAAATCTGAACGAGAGCCCAGGAAATCTTTTATTTTCGTACTAGCTGGCCCGGCGAACTTTGTTTCGCCTAAATAATACCTATTACCTATACCATAGCCATCTTTATCTTAAGAAGGCCGTGCCAGTAGATTTCACAACGCAATCACGACGGCTCGGTTAGATTTCTGAACTGTCAAATCGAGTATTCTAGATCAAGCTCCGATCACCGGTGATATGCTTTGTGAAACCCCCGTTAAAGTTGTATAAACTTACCATTGCTATTTTTTCAAGCAGGAGATAAATAAGGCATAATAAAAGTTCTGTCAAATGTCATATATCAAACGTCATCTGTCAAACGTCATATGTCAAACGTCATCTGTCAAACGTCATCTGTCAAATGTCATCTGTCCAACGTCATCTGTAAAATGTCATCTGTCAAACGTCATTTGTCAAATGTCATTTGTCAAATGTCATCTGTCAAATGTCATCTGTCAAATGTCATCTGTCATCTGTCAAATGTCATCTGTCAAATGTCATCTGTCAAATGTCATCTCTCAAACGTCATCTGTCAAACGTCATCTGTCAAATGTCATCTGTCAAATGTCATCTGTCAAACGTCATCTGTCAAATGTCATCTGTCAAACGTCATCTGTCAAATGTCATCTGTCAAACGTCATCTTTTCCATGGATATGAGCTGTCACACAAAACAGAAATACAAAAATAATATGTCAATTACTAATTATGGGCAATTTTGAATTCAGTTATTTCCGCAAATATATTTATTACCCAAACATAAATCAAAAACATTTCAAAAATATAGAGAAAAGATGAAAATGGACAATTCACGATTGATGCTGATCGTCACAATCCGATTTACTTTACATTCCGGTAAAAATTCACTGTTCCACCAACTTGATCTGATAATAGCCTTCCATGTTATTATAAGTTCTATGCAAATTACACAATAATTGTATACATCGCCATTCATAATCTAGTCTAGTCTACCATTTCTGAATTTCCTACCCTTCAAGAAAATGAAATCCACCGTTGCCAGACAACTTCATGGCTTATAACTTCACAACGTTCTATTTTATCGAAACTCTCGTTCTATTTTATTATTGCATTTCTATTGAATACCGTGAAACTTCGTTCTACCATAGAATATTCTTATACCGTTGTTAGGTATTCTGTGGTAAGACCTACTGCACTTTTAACTATTCACTTGACATGCGATTCTGTGGAAGAAAAACTAACCTCCTTTGTCCAAATGTCAATATGGCATTTCGAAGTTTTGAACCAACCATAGATCGCCTTTTATTAATATAGACTAAAAAAGAAAAGGGCTATTTTTAGGGTTTTTCCAGCAATAATTCTAATTTTTCTCGCCGTAAAAACCATCCTTGAACTTCAACGAACATTTTAAAAAAAGATTTGGCCAAATTGGTCGAGGCGTTGTTGAGTTATGCGCTTACCAACACATTTTGCGATTCATTTTTATATTATAGATAAAACCATACTGTTCATACGAAATTTGAATCAAATTTCGTAATTGAATGGTGATATTTATAATTTTTACGATTCAATTGCAAATTAATCTGCATATACAGGGTGAGTCTTTGACTTGTACATATATTTTAACTGAAGATTCTTGAGGTCAAAAGAAACCTTTTTTCATTTTCCATTTTTTCGAATTCGGCTCTGTTAAAAAGATACATATAGCCATTTGAAAAAAAAATTGGGCTGACTACGCCTCTGAAATGATCTTCTGGAATTGATGCAAAGTTCATATTTCTCGATAGAAATTGAGTTTATACATTTAGGGAATACTCTAGTACTAACCTTATTGAAATAAAAATGTTGCAAACACGATAATTTCAACAAAAACAGTTAGTTTCATCGTATTGTATCTGCAACTGAAAACCCACATTTCTCACACCAAAATAAGTTCCTTCTTCGATTTTCCTGCAGATTAGTTTGTGAACACTATTAACTTGTTCATATTTTCCACGAAATTCCCAAACAATATCATGAAAAAAGACTTTTAATTCAGATCATCAGAATTTATTATTAAACAACCTAACCTTATCTATTTTGTATCCATTCTGTGAATGTTTGCACAGAAATTTCAAGGAAATGTTGTCAGCTTTCTGATATTTTCATTGAGGTTAAGGATTTGTTACAAACCATGGAATAAATCACGATACACTTGTGTACTGTGGTATAAATATATATGAATTCTGCCGTTTCCTTCCATCATAAATCGAGTTTGCCGCCAATTTTACCACGCATGCGTCGAGCGAAAACCGAAAGATTGGTTAGGTATCTGGAGGCCAACTATAAACAATAACAAACCAGAGTCTCTGAAAAAACTTTAAACATTATGTGAAGTTCTGAATACATTCAGTGATTTAGTGAATTATTGTTCTAATGTGATTCATTATGTGAAGTGAATTATTATAATCCCAACCGTGTCGAGTTTATAAAATTCCAGGAGGATATTGTTTAGATGAGAACATCGACACAGATTATAAGGTTTCATTTCGGTTTTCATTCATTTCAATTCAATAAGTAGTCTGTATCGAGATTCATCATTCATATCCGAATTTTGTATTTAATCGAATTTAACTTCAATATGGACCGGTAACTATGAATTTTCAATAGAAACTGTGCGCGTTAAATCCTCCTTGGTGTTCAATTTTATCTCCCACATTTGTGGGATTTTCTTATTAAAATATCTCGACGAAGTTGATAAATATTGTGACAACATTGTGAACTCGTTTAGACCAGAGAAGGAATAATATTCGATGATATTTAATTCAGAGACGCATTCAGATTATTCTTGAAATTAATGATTTTTTCGCCAAATTTCTCCGGGTAAAATTGGAAATAACTCGGAAACGACGCATTTTATTGAAAAAAAATTAGAATACTTTTAGTTTCTTAAATGATTGATTCTTTCGAAAATATGAACCGTTTATCTTTTTAAAGTGGTTTTATGGTGTTTTAGCGTGTATTGATGAGTCGACTACCCTGTAAATTTTATGCTAGTAGAGATACTGAATAGGTTTTGATTGAGGAATATGCACCATGAATAGAGTAAAAACTCAACCAAAATTCAGGTCATTCGAAATAACGGTTCCGAAGATATAAACAAAAAAGTGTTTTTTTCATGGATTTTCGACACCCTGTATCTTCGAAACCAAACCGAATCATGAAAAATGGTATAGGAAAAAAGTGTTTCGTTTGATGAGAGGAATCTACAGTTAAAATATATGTACAAGTCAAAGACTCACCCTGTATATTTATACAGTGCGCGGCTAAATTATGGAACAAATTCGATATTTCGCCATCAATGTACTTTAAAAAAAAATCCTGAAAGAGGTCGATTTTTCTTTTCAAATACCGATTTCTGAATGTATATTATTCTAAAGAGGTTATGCCACTGGTTTGGACTTGATGGGGTGAGGTAATCGGTATTTTTTAAATTGAAATCAGTCGAACTTCGATAACTCGAATCATCATGATCTGCCAAAAAAAAATCGAGTTATCAAGACTTCGAGTTATTTAAAAACACTAATATTTAATTTTGGAATCTTGGCGCTGTTGCCAACCATTTCGATTCGAGTTATCATTCGATTTATCGAAGTTCGACGATGTCTTTTGTGATACTCCATCTGGAAGGTCTTTCAATACTACCTTCAATCAATGATAATAAATAATTTGATTTGTTTGTACAGGGTGAACCAAAATTAATATTTTATTTCAGTAAGAGAATATCTTTAATCATGTCTAACAAAATACAACATTCAAATATGATGTTCAATATGCCATCCACCAGTCTCTTGACAATAAGCAAAACTACGGACACATTCCTCTTGCACATTGCGAATAACTTCTGGAGCCATTCTGTTGATTTCGATCGAAAATGTTTTTTCCTGTAGATTTTGCCGCCTATCTACAACTCCGATTTCAAATAATCCCGCACAAGAAAAAATCGAAGGGGTGTAAGATCTGGAGATCTGACGCTTGTGGTGAATGGCATTTTGAACATCTCATTTAAATTTGGTATTTTGTCGGATATATACTTAATTGAAGTTATTCTCTTACTGAAATAAAATATTAATTTTTGTTCATCCTGTACAAACAAATCAAATTATTTATTATCATTGAATGTAGTATTGAAAGAGCTTTCAGATGAAGTATCTCAAGACATCAGTGGCGGCTCGTCAGGGACGGCAGGGTCGGCAATGCCGACCCTATATATTTTATGTCCAGCCAAAATTTAAATTACTCTTTCTTCTGTTGAATTACCAAATTTATTATAATTATTGTATTTCCAAGACCTGTGTAAATAAAATTCTATAAATCATATTTGTATATCACTGATATATTTCAACTTCTTGGAAATACGCTCTTCCAATCTCAACGCCGCGCCGTTTCCGTCTACTCAAATCAGTCCGTGACTCCGAGAATTGAAATATGTACGGGAAGACGAAAGCGCCAAGCATCGAACGCTTTCTAGCGACCAAGTACGGCATGCCGGTCCTGATTCGACGTTTCAATGAAATGCGAATACGAATGAGGCGAAATAATTTTAACTTGACTGTTTTCTGTTGGAATTTTATTCAGATAATGATAAATATTATATTCGCCTCCTAGTGTATGCTTTTTCAAAATCGAAAATGCGATGTTTTCGTTGTTCGTTCCACCTCACAAATTTTAAGAGATAAATGTTGCTTAAAACGAATTTTTGTCGTATTTCGTACTTTTATAGACGAGGATATCGAATATGATAGTACTTATATGAATTTCCGCCCATTTCCACTATTTCCCGAAATTTTTAGCCGAGAAACAAAATGCTGAACAGTAGCCGCTAAACTCTTATAGCAGGCTCAACACATCTCAGGGTCGGCAAATGGGATTATGCCGTACCTGAAATGCCTCGACTCGTATTAGTCGTATTATACACGAGGAACGATCGGATCGGGGATTGTTTTCGTTTGTATTGCGGGATGCGGCTACAGGAGCCTTCAGTGTTCGTTTGTTTGGTTCTTAACGGGGTGAGTGGTTGGATCGTTTCTTCCAGGAAATTAATTATTTTACGCGAACTCAAAAAATTCCTATTCTGTTAGAGATGTGCATAAATCATGTATTTGACAAAAAATGGAGTAAAATGAATGGTGATTATAATGCAGAAAAAAAATAATATGCAAGGCATTTGAAAAAATGAAGAAAAATCCATTTGAAATTCGTCATGTTGATAGTCTTTTTGTGGACTCTATATGCTGGAGATGCTTTATTATAGCTGGGTAGGATACTTTGAAGTCTTGTCTTTCAATCCATATAAAACTGTTATTGGTATATGCAAGGGTTCGTGAAATATAATTGGATAACATAGCCTCTACAAGTATCATTTTTTGTCAAAATGGCCAATATTTCGAAAACTATCGAATAAAAATATGTGAAAAGTATACGAAAGCATGCAGGAAATTTCAGAGAATTGAAAAACACTATTGAATATAGGGTGTCCCATTTGAAAAAACAAAGTCACCCGCTATTCCTCTTTTGTGGGCCACCCGATATATTCGAAAATATTTTTAGGATGTGCTCTTCTTGGAGTATATCAAGTCTGCATCAAAAAATTTTGACAAACTCAGTCCGTTACGCGTATATCGTCCATTGCGGCACTAGTGGGACACCCTGTATATCTGCCGACCCAAGATAAAAGTTTACGAGCCGCCACTGCAAGACATCTATTTCAATTTTAAAAAAATTACGTAAAAACCAGTGACATAACCTCTCTTCAGAATAAACATTCAGAAATCGGTATTTCAAAACAAAAAACGACCTCTTTCAGGATTTTTGTCAAGAGTACATTGCTTGGGAAATATCGAATTTGTTCCATAATTTAGCCGCGCACTTCATATAGTGAAATTTAGAGAAAAACTGGGGACCGATTTCATGATGAAGTTAAATGCTTTTTTTGAAATTTATGGGAACTTGTTATTCGATTTTATAATGTTGTTTTGAGATTAAAAGTACTTTGCTTACCTTTGACTCCTTTTTAAATTTCAAGTATGTATACAGGGTGAGTCTTTGACTTGTACATATATTTTAACTGAAGATTCTTGAGGTCAAAAGAAACCTTTTTTTCATTTTCCATTTTTCCGAATTCGGCTCTGTTAAAAAGATATAGCCATTTAAAAAAAAAATTGGGCTCATTACGTTCCTGATAAAATTCTCTTGAATTGATGCAAAGTTCATATTTCTCGATAGAAATTGAGTTTATACATTTAGGGAATACTCAAGTACTAACCTTATTGGAATAAAAATGTTGCAAACACGATGATTTCAACAAAAACAATTAGTTTAGAAGGATTATATCTGCAACTGAAAACCCACATTTCTCACACCAAAATAAGTTCCTTCTTCGATTTTTCTGCAAATTAGTTTGTGAACACTATTAACTTGTTCATATTTTCCACTAAATTCCCAAACAATATCATGAAAAAAGACTTTTAATTCAGATCATCAGAATTTATTATTAAACAACCTAACCTAATCTATTTTGTATCCATTCTGTGAATGTTTGCACAGAAATTTCAAGGAAATGTTGTCAGCTTTCTGATATTTCATTGAGGTTAAGGATTTGTTACGAACCATAGAATAAATCACGATACAGTTGTGTACCGTGGTATAACTATCTATGAATTCTGCCGTTTCCTTCCATCATAAATCGAGTTTGCCGCCAATTTTACCACGCGGCACGCATGCGTCGAGCGAAAACCGAAAGATTGGTTAGGTTAAATATTATTAAGTCTATGGTTAGGTATCAGTAGGCCAACTATAAACAATAACAAACCAGAGTCTCTGAACAAACTGTAAACATTATGTGAAGTTCTGAATACATTCAGTGAATTATTGTTCTAATGTGATTCATTATGTGCAGTGAATTATTATAATCTTAACCGTGTCGAGTTTATAAATTTCAGGAGGATATTGTTTAGATGAAAACATCGACACAGATGATTATAAGGTATCATTTCAGTTTTCATTAATTTCAATTTTATCTCCCACATTTGTGGGATTTTATTATTAAAATATCTCGACAATGTTGATAAATATTGTGACAACATTGTAAACTCGTTTAAAGACCAGAGAAGGAATAATATTCGATGATATTTAATTCAGAGACGCATTCAGATTATTCTTGAAATTAATGATTTTTTCGTCAAATTTCTCCGGGTAAAATTGGAAATAACTCGGAAACGACGCGTTTTATTGAAAAAAAAATAGGAATACTTTTAGTTTCTTAAATGATTGATTCTTTCGAAAATATGAACCGTTTATCTTTTCAAAGTGATTTTATGGTGTTTTAGCGTGTATTGATGAGTCGACTACCCTGTAACTTTTATACTAGTAGAGATATTGAATAGGTTTCAATTCAGGAATATGCACCATGAATAGAGTAAAAACTGAACCAAAATTCAGTTCATTCGAAATAACGGTTTCGAAGATATAAACAGAAAAGTGTTTTTTTCATGGATTTTCGACACCCTGTATCTTCGAAACCAAACCGAATTTTGAAAAATGGTATAGGAAAAAAGTGTATCGTTTGATGAGAGGAATCTACAGTTAAAATATATGTACAAGTCAAAGACTCACCCTGTATATAATTAGTCTTTTGAATGCCTGCTAAGCTATGCCACGTATACCTGCTAGTACCTACTAGTTGACAGTTGCTGTATTCGCGGACAAAACAAATTCATAAAACTCTAATCATTGTGTTATAATTTTTGTATTATGGAATATCCTACTTCATCTAGTTCAAGGGATTCTGATGACTTACATTGTTGTGAGATATTGAAGAATACTTATTATATGGGGAATGGTTGAACCACTTGAAAAAAATTTGACGAATTGGATTTATTGACTACCAAGGTTCTGGATTGCTATGTCCACTTTTTATTCGTTTTCGGAATCGTATGTGTAGATAAAATTCTTCTATCTATTTTCCCAATTTCCCATGTATTTAAACGGGCACCAGTCAGTGTCAGAGACAAGTTTCTGGACCAATACACAAAAATGGTCTAATAACTCCCGAGGATATTTTGTTATAGTGTTTCATTATGAAATCAGCCCTGATTCTCAAAGATATTCTACAATATTGTAGAATATCTTTGCTGATTCTATATTGAATGGTGTGAGGTAGGAATATCATGAGGCTATGATATTACAGGTAAAAGTTCGAAAAAGAGCGACCAAAAAACCTAGATATTCTATTTCAGAAAATGAAAGTTTCATCGCAATAAAAACAAAGCTCTGACGTGAACTCAGAAGGTTTTGGGCGCTCGTTCATCCATCTTGTAAGTTATTCTATCTCATAGGTAGATCCATATTTCAGAATCTAACGAAAAAACATTTTGATAGCTGTCAAAGAAATCATTGCTTTTCCTTGATGAACTAACTAAAAAATAATAGACTTTTTCTTAAAGAATCACATTGATTTAAGTACCTAAAAGGCCTAACTGTTTCATCCAATTATCCAAAGAAAATAATGGACATGATTAAAGAATTCCTAAAATTCATTCAGACACTGGCACCTAAAATAGAAGCGAATTATACCAAGTATACATGAAACTAAATTTCAAATCAATATTCATCCTTCATTCTTATACTCGTGAACATAAAATCCGAAACAACTTTGTTCGTCCAAATACTCCAAATGCCGCAAGTCGAAGTCAAGCGAATCGAAAGATAAGTTCATGGTAATTAAATAGAGTGAGACACGTATTAAAGGATAGATGTATTCACTGGCAGAAATACGATCTCAACGTGATGGCAAAATAAACAAAACGTGTTGTTTATGAGAGACATCTGTTGAATTCAACCAGATTCAACTCAATGAATAATTCGCCGAATTGAGAAACGAAGTACGTATGAAATAATAATTGACATACGTTTGGGCGCCTCGGGCTAACGCCATCTATTGATGATACCCATCGTCCTCCAACAAAATTTACACTAGAGTAACTAACTATCTTCTCGTTAAACAATGGTAGAAGTAACGGACATTTTGACCAGACTGCATAATGAAACTTTGGGTGGCCATTTGGGAATTACTAAGACGCTGAAATGTTCAATTTGAAAAATTCATAAAAAGCGGCATATGGCAAAATAATCTGTTCTACGCACTATTCCTTTTCAACTTCAAATGGGGAACTATCAAAATCAAATTGGGAACTAACATATTCAAATTGGGACTAATCGAAATCAGATTGGGAACAGACACATTCAAATTGGGAAAAATCATTTTCAAATTAAAAGGACATTCGTGGCTATATAAATCATAATCACGCATGATCAGAAGATCTTTATATTGATGAAACATAAAGAAAAAACTATTAATCTATATTTTAACTTATCAAATATTCAAAAAGTGTACCAAGTACTTAAAAAAAATTATGTTTGTGCTCAAACTCTCATATCCAATAAATTCAAAACAACAGGTATGAACCTCTGTATATGAGCCACATATCTTGTACAAGTACTAACTGTAATGGTTGATATATTTCTTCTAATCAAATTTTTCATTCTTTGAAGACGAACTTCTGTCTATGTTATATGTTTCCATTGTATACCACACAATAACCTTCGTTTTCATTGAATCTGCAGTTTTCTTCTTTATATAATGTCATGAATCTCTCTGAATAAAGACGTTATTTATTTATTTATTTTATAAGGCATGATTTTGAAAAAGAAATTGTAACCTTATCGTCAGTTTCTTACTTTTGATCAATTTGAGAGTTAATTACATATCGAGTAATTCATAGATCTGATTCACATAGGAACGGATGTCATTCCAATATGAAATTGATTATTCCCAATCTGATTTTGATTATTCCCAATTTGAATATGTTAGTTCCCAATTTGATTTTGATAGTTCCCAATTTGAAGTTGAAAAGGTATAAAATTTTTTACAAATTTGTTATATAAGAAGACGAAAAACAAGAGATGTTGATATCTACCGAGAGAGCAGGTTTGGACTGAGGAATTTTCAGATTCACCTAGAAACTAGAGAATATTCTAGTTTCATTTTCTCGAAACATAATTCATATGAAAAATTTCTGGTGAAATGTCTTATTTGGATGAGTTCTACCATCTGTCAAAAGATGGTCAAAAGAAAAGCCTCACCTTAAAATACACCCTGTAGTAGTAGATAAATAGTGTTAAAATTAGTGTAAATAATAATGCGTTTAGATTGATAGAGTATTAACTTGACCTTGTACTAGTTTAGATATAATGGTTGTTGGGAATAGGTCAATTATGTAGAGAAAAACCAATTACTCTATGGCCGACGTTTCGGCATATATTATGCCATCTTCAGGGCTGCTAAAATTACAGAACAACAGGTATGAGATATTTAAAATATTTCCAAGACTTTCTCATTTCAAAATACACTTAACAGTCAACCTAATGCACAAAAAATTATCGGCAATCCGAACATAAAAGGCTTGAATTTGACATAAATACTAAAATCTCTGCTTCTGGAGTTATCACACAAACTGAAATAACATGAAACAAATCACAACATAATTGGGAAGCAAACAACCTGCTAAGACGTAAACTGCAAATAAATGAAAATGCGAACACCAAACTAATTTCTCAAAATCTTGAAATGGTCCACTTACAAGTAAAACGGTCCTCTTTTGTCAAAAACAATGATTCGTCTTTTCGATATTTTAAAGAATCAAAATGAGCTGATGTGGGCTGCATGAAGGATTCAAACATGCTTAGATACTGAACCAAGCGATGTTATATCTATTGGTTATACTGTCTAAAAAAACCCACAACACTTGCAGAAGAAAACAATAAATGTAGGAGCAGATTGTTGTTAAGTCTTCTTTTTCACCCTAGACACAATATGTGCAGACATTGTAGTTTCAAAGTTACAAGAAGTATGCCTTAATAGACTGCCTTTTAGAGTAGATACATTCAAAAGATATGTCGATGATATTTTTCTAGCTATTCCAGATGGCATGGAAAATTTAGTTCTCGACATCTTCAATAGTTTCCATCATAAATTGCAATTTACCTTAGAAAAAGAATCAAATAACAGTATAGCTTTTCTAGATCTAAAAATTATGCGAAATGAAGATAATGTATTGAAAATAGATTGGTATCATAAACCAACATATTCTGAAAGACATATAAACTTTCATTCCCACCACTCTATTGTACACAAGATCAATATAATAAATAATCTAAAATTTCGAGCCTTACATTTATCGGACAAACAATTTTGGCAAAAAAATATACAGTACATTCAATCAATCTTAAAAATGAATAGTTATCCTAGTTCCCTAATTGCAAAAATTCTCAAGCCAGATGGTATTAATGACTCTCTCACAAACATAGAATCAATGGGAGGAGCAAATTTTAATAATGTAGAAAACAACAAAAAAGTATATTTAGGTTTAACATATGTACGAGGATTATCGGAAAAATTATCGAGGGTTTTCCAAACGGAAAGATTTGCTATAGCATTCAAAAATACAAATACAATAAAGAAAAACTTTTTCAGCAAGTTAAAAGATAAAACATCAAAAAACTTGGAATCGAATATTGTATATAAAATTCCGTGCCACCAATGTGAGAGAAGTTATATCGGCCAAACTAAAAGATACCTCAACAAACGAATTGACGAACATAGATATTCAATCAGCAGACCAAATACTGTTCCAAAAACTTCCTTAGCTGAACATGTAAAAGACCAAAATCATACATTTAATTTTGAACAAACGTCAATATTGAAAAAGGAACACACATTATATAAGCGTTTGATATATGAGATGCTGTATATTAAAACAAATAACTCCGTTAACTCAAGAACAGACATATCGAACCTCAACCAGGGATATTATAATATTTTGTCTAGGGTGAAAAAGAAGACTTAACAACAATCTGCTCCTACATTTATTGTTTTCTTCTGCAAGTGTTGTGGGTTTTTTTAGACAGTATAACCAATAGATATAACATCGCTTGGTTCAGTATCTAAGCATGTTTGAATCCTTCATGCAGCCCACATCAGCTCATTTTGATTCTTTAAAATATCGAAAAGACGAATCATTGTTTTTGACAAAAGAGGACTATTTCAAGATTTTGAGAAATTAGTTTGGTGTTCGCATTTTCATTTATTTGCAGTTTACGTCTTAGCAGGTTGTTTGCTTCCCAATTATGTTGTGATTTGTTTCATGTTATTTCAGTTTGTGTGATAACTCCAGAAGGAGAGATTTTAGTATTTATGTCAAATTCAAGCCTTTTATGTTCGGATTGCCGATAATTTTTTGTGCATTAGGTTGACTGTTAAGTGTATTTTGAAATGAGAAAGTCTTGGAAATATTTTAAATATCTCATACCTGTTGTTCTGTAATTTTAGCAGCCCTGAAGATGGCATAATATATGCCGAAACGTCGGCCATAGAGTAATTGGTTTTTCTCTACATAATTGACCTATTCCCAACAACCATTATATCTAATAATGCGTTTAGACTTTTGCCCGCTAGATGGAACACTGTAATTAACTGTACTCACGTGTTCCTGCAAGGGAGTAATATAGGTTCTACCGTTTCAGTTGGTTGCCACCGCAGTATAAGGCTATATGGCACTGATGACGGCTAACAAGCCAGAAACCTGTATGTCATCGTCTTGCTGTGGTGGTGCCACCTGGTGTTGTACTTCGGAAGCTAGATCTCTGCTAGTCCATTTTTCACATTCACATTAGTGTAAATAGTGTATTTATACCGGACGTTTTAACAACCAAGAAAATGTAACAATACACATATTAATGGACTCACCAGGAAACAAAGGAAAATTTGATCAGAAGTCATCAAGACTTGAGAAAAACGAAGAAAAGATACTAAAGTGAAGATTTCTTCGTAGACACAGAAATAAGCAGTATTCAGTTCATGTAAAATGTAAAATTGATGAATATTTAAGTTACAGGTTGCAGTTCTCTGATAAATGTTCCTTCTCCAATACTTTCTGTTCAATCTCTTCGGGCTCCCAAAACTAAAAGTAGAGCACTATAAAGATAGGTATGCTAGATAGACCTGGCTCTATGGTTGATTGGGTCCAACCATAGACTAGAAAATTACAGGACTCGCAACATTTTCATCGCCATCTATCGGGGTGATACACCAACATAAACAATAAATTATTATAAATTTGACTATTAGATGCCGAGGCAATTAATTGCAGTGACTAGTAATATAGCCACTGTAGTCAGCGAGAGTACGTCCAGCTATGTTATTGAGTGCAAATACGAAATTCAAGAAAGTAATTATGTGATGGTCGGTACAGATTTCATTTCTTCCGATTACATATTTCATTTCATTCGAAGGGATCTGTAATTTTCGAGTCTATGGTTGGACCCAAAATGGCGGTCTCTGGTATACTCCCCTTTATAGAGCCTTACTAAAAGTTGTGATCATATGATTGAGTGAAAATTTCTTCATCAGTGTTGCTTCAGTGTATTTTTTGATATCACAAATCATAAAAATTCACTCGTTCACTCATGATATGCATAAGATAATAAGGATATTAAGGGACGATTGCAAAGACAAAACTGTTTTGTCTACAGTGCAATCGGCCCTTAACAACATAATGTTGTTTAATTTCCTTGGATTAGATTGCCTAATTGTTTTCATAAGAATAGTCATCGAATCGGTTGGCTTGGCATGAGAATATTCTGTGACCATAGAAGATGAATGATTCCATTAATAATTCACAAGTGACAGGTCTAATTATTAGTTGTTACTATGGTTTCGTACGAATATTCATAGAATCGGTTTACATTGGATGAATTTGACTCTACGTACATCATGAATCCAGGAAAGCTCAAATAACTAGGGAATTACTGAATTTAGGAGCAAGAGTATCTGAGAGTGCTATCATTATTTTTTCCGCAGAATCCAACGCAATCATAAAAATTAGGGTTATAATTTGAAAAACAGAAGTTATGGCCAATTTCCGATTACAGTTTTCGACACAAAATTTGAAACACCCTGTGGTGATATTTATGAAATTCAAAAGATGCATGACCTTTCCACATTCTTCCACTTTGACGTTGTGGGAACGGTTTGCCCTCGGGATGTAATAAGAAAAATGAACATAATACTGACTATGAATATTTGACTTTTTTCAGGTATTTTTTTCGATATTTTGAAAACTATGTATTTGAATGAATACAATGGTTTCACCTGAAATGTATTCAGCATTGAATACTCAATCATATCAGAAACGTAAAAATAAAAAAAAAATTTTCAACAAACTTATTTCCACTCCTTGTACAGGGTGGGGCAGAAGAACCTATCCGATTTCAAATCCCTTTTTCTCAGAAGAGAGAGCAGGTAGAGTAGTGGGGTAAAAACCGTTAGAAAGCTGGTTTTATGCCATTTGTCAGTAGTCAACATGCCTTGGTCTGGTGAACATCGTGCTTTTGTTATTGAGCGGTTTATCGAATGCGGCGGTTCGATAATTGCTACACAACGTGCTTTTCGAATTCATTTCGGACTCGAGCGTCATGATCCTGTTCCACATCACGCTACGATTAAAGTGTGGGTGTCAAATTTTAGACAGACGAGTTCAGCATTGAAAAAGAAGTCGCCTGGACGTCCCAGGACAGCAACAGGACCTGAAAACGTGGCCAATGTGAGAGCCGCGATTGAACGTTCCCCGCGTCGTTCGGCGCGAAAACATTCGCTCGCTTTGGGGATTTCCAACCGCAGTATTCGGCGAATTTTGCACCGGGACCTCAAAATGCATCCCTACAAAATGGTTGTTGCACAGAAATTAAGTGAAAGGGATTCCTGTGGAAATGACGGTGAAAGTCATGGAAAGCTACCGCGAGCGCCTAAATAAGTGTATCCGCTCCCAAGGACGACATTTGAGTGATGTGCTTTTCAAAACTTAAATTTAAAAATGGCATAAAATTTGCGATATGTTAATAAAAAAAATTTTTTGACAAGCTGAGTGGTTTTAATTTTATAACGTTTTGAAATCGGATAGGTTTTTCTGCCCCACCCTGTATAACCGGAGGTGCTCAGGCTCCAAAAATATTTTAGGTCTTTACAGAATGGGCATTTCCAGTCATTTTCAGAAAAAAATATATTTTGACATATTGGATTCCCGCGTAATTCGTGATTTTTTTTCAAAATTTTTCTTCATCAATTCATACCTACCCTTAAAAAAATATTGAAAACTCAAAAATAATCTACCGAATTCAAACGATCACAAGAAGCAGGAAATCGTGTGACGTCAGTGGCTAGAGAGATTTTTGATTGGTTGTACTCGTCATGACGTTCTGCTGATATAGAAATGACAGCATTGCTAAATCATAAAAAAAGAATTAGCCTGAAAAAGCCCTTGCTTTCACTTTCCTAATAATATCATAATATAATGTTGATTTTGGATGGTTTTTTTTTATCATCATGACATTTTCATTTGTACTCCATAAAGCTTCATAATATTATTCAATTCACGACCTCCTAATTGAAGATAAAGAGGGTTCAAGTAAGCGGATAGGTGAGAAATTCAATTAAAAATAATTATCCCTATTCTACACAGGTAAGAATTGGTATATATATAGGCAGGTCTTCTAATTTAGGAAGCATCAATAATTATTTTCATTTTGAGAAGTGCAGATTAGTGGTAAGAAAAATTATGGATTTGGCAACTGTGTATAGTCGTCAGTCGTTGACGTAACCTAGGAGTATAGAATATAGAATACTCCTAGACTTAACTGTAAGAAACGCCATTCTACAGGGTGTCTAGTTTTGAAACGGCAAAACTTCAAGGGGAGATTATTCAAGTGATTCGCAACAAAAAATGTCATATAACAAATGGTCGAAATCTTGACGGATATTCTTCAATTTAACATTTCTCGTTTTCACGAAATATTTCAATTTTTTCCATGAAATCTTTAATATATCAGTTATGCTTGCAGCTTTATCGAATTCGATCACATATTTGGAAATGGTATTAAATTTTATACAAGAAAAGAATTTCAGTGTGCCAAAAATATTTCTATTGCGGGTTTGGTGAGGAGATGAATATCATGATACTGAAGTGAGCAAAATCAGCCATATTTTTCCAATGGGTTTTTCGTTGAAAAATTATTCATTATGGACATGTTTTCTTTTCAGCCAAAAATACCTCATTTAGTGTACTTTCGAATGACGTATCAACTTTTTTGCTAACTGCTTGTTTTCTGCCATAATATCATGGCTAACAAAATAAAAAGAAAAAGTCGAAAAATTTCAAACCTAAATTTGCTTCATTTTGAAACCCATTATGATTGAATATCGAAGTAATTCTTATGGAAATCATGAATATATCAATGAAATAAGAATAATTCAGAAGAATGAAATAATTTTTAATAATACAGATTTTATGATAAAATGTAGAAAACAGACTATTACTATTTATAACAATTGTTCGAAATGTCAACCTCTTTGTTCAATACATTTAACACATCTTTTTCGAACCAGTTATACTCCCCGATCGCCTCAACTCTGATGAATTCATAAGATTAATCCAAAGCAGCTTAACAGACATATTGGATGAAATGCCCCTGGCTACCATTCAAATGTCTGGTTTCAAAGGATGGCTGCACAGCTCATAATAGCCGGAACGGACGACAGTTGATGAATGAGTATTTTGGGGAGAAATGGATTGGAAGGTACGGTCCGGTAAGATGGCCACCAAGGAGCCCAGACCTGATGCCTTTGGATTTTTATGTCTGGAGCACCATAAAATAAAATGTGTACCGAATTCGCGTTCAGACTCGAGAGGCTCTGATCGGAAGGATTAAATTGTGTTGTGCAGAAATGCGTCAGAAACATTGCGAACTTCGCAGGTTCGAAAAAGATGTGTTAAATGTATTGAACAAGGAGGTGGACATTTCAAACAATTGTTATAAATAGTAATAGTCTGTTATCTACAATTTTTCATAAAATCTGTATCATTGAAAATTATTTCATTCTTCTCAATTATTCTTATTTCATTGATAAATTCATGATTTCCGTAAGAATTACTTCTATATTCATTCATAATAGCAAGGCACACACGAAAGGGAAATCCGTGAGATCTGATCCGCAGTCCAGATTTGTTACAGTTCTGGACGGCAGATGGAATCGCTCCCGCCGATCTGGTCTGTCGGGATCATTGAGATATATGATCCGCGACTGCGGATCAGATCTTACAGATTTCCCTTTCGTGTGTGCCTTGCTTATGAGTTTCAAAATGGAGCAAATTTAGGTTTGGAATTTTTCGACTTTTTCGTTTTTATCTTGTTAGTCATGATATTATGGCAGAAAACAAGCAGTTAGCAAAAAAGTTAATATTTCATTCGAAAGTACACTAAATGAGGTATTTTTTGCTGAAAAGAAAACATGTCCATAATAAATAATTTTCCAACGAAAAACCCATTGGAAAAATATGACTGATTTTGTTCACTTCAGTATTGTGATATTCATCTCCTCACCAAACCCGCAATAAAAATATTTTTGGCACATTGAAATTCTTTTGTTGTAGAAAATTTAATACCATTTCCAAATATGTGATCGAATTCGATCAAGTCACAAGCATAACTGATATATTAAAGATTTCAAGGAAAAAATAGAAATATTTCGTGAAACGAGAAATGTTAAATTGAAGAATAACCGTCAAGATTTCGACCATGTGTTATATCACATTTTTTGTTGCAAATCACTTGAATAATCTCCCCTTGAAGTTTTGCCGTTTAAAAACTAGACACCCTGTATAGTATAGAAATGACAAATAAGAAGGTTATGTTCTTATTATTTATAATTTGTAGGCGTGGTTGCCACATCATTATTTGTATTTTCAGAGAATGAGTACCATATCAACTTTAATGAAAATTAAATTCTTATATAATGTTTCAAAAACATTATAGTGATTACATCAAGTATAATACGATTACTGAATATATTTATGAATAAATTCAGAGATTTCACAAAGACTCGACAACAGCGGCGTGTCTATGTTACTCTGGGCTTTGTCTCCTCCATCACAAACTTCAACCAATCATATTACAAATTGAGCCACTGACGTCACAGCAGAGGGACGTTTTAATTAACGCGTGTTGAAATCACATTTTCAATATCGAATAATCAATCAGTTCTTCAAAATTCATAGTGAATAAATGGTTACAAACTCCTCTTCATTACGTCATGTAAAGAAAGTGCATATTTTGAGGTACTGGAAATCCCCATTTCGAACAATATCATAATCCCAATTTTCAGATTTCAAATATTTTCAGTTCTCCAGAAACGTCTAATAGGCACTCAAACTTGAGACACCCTGTACAGTGCATCCCATTTTAGGTGAGACAGCCAGGTTTCTCGCTTGTTATTTAAGATACAGTCTTGCGGTTTTCACGTTCCTGTCTTACTTTTTTTGTGAAACTCAAATTGGCCTAATCGGATTTTGCATAATGAAGTGGAAAATGGAGGAAAAGTTGATCGAACTTGTCAGGCTTCAGGAAGTGATCTATGATCATTCTTCTTCAGAGTACAGGGATCAGAATGTACGACAACAAGCTTGGGAAGGAATAGCTGCACAATTAAAAAGAACAGGTGAATTAATTTTTCAATTATATTCTTTGAACTTATAATCATATAAACACCTATAACCTATAATCAGATAAACAAAATACATATACAACGTATATATGAATATCAGAAATATTCAATTCAGGATATCGAAGTAAATGCTCAGTTGTGATCTGAATCAAATTTTTAGATTGCATTTTTGCTCTAATTTTTATCATTCTCGTGATCTATTCTGCCTCTGCGAACCATATAGATCTGCCATGGTACACTACCTGAAGGTGAATTGAAAAAATCTTTGAAAGCTTCTCGAACTGTAACGCAGCATCAGGTGCATTCAACGTTATATTGTCGGGTTCGCATGCATCGGAACACAACATGTTATGGAGACAGCAACAAGCAAGAGCAATCTTATCAACCCCTTCCGGCTGTACTGTGCCAACGGAATACTCTCCATCTCGCTACCAATATTCCGAAGGCATTTTCTACTAAGCGTCGTGCTCTTGATAATCTATAATTATACAGGGTGGCCACTTTTTCAATGGCATTGTATTGGTAACTTTTAAACCATAAGAGTTAGAAGGTCGGTCAAATGGAGAAAAAGTTGCATTCATAAAGCGCGTTCGGCATTAGCATCCGAGAGCGGACGGATTTTTTAGTCACGTGATCACAGATAGTACAGATTTGTCAGATTTTTCTGTAATAAACGAACGGTACGGAGCTTTCAGATCGTTTTTTCTGTTTGTCAGATATTAAATTAGTGATTAAAGGTCTATTCGGCCGTAGAGGTAGTCTGGATTCTATTTCAATTCTTTCGTTATAGCTCTCAACACTTCTACCCCTTGGTTGAAATGATTCAATATTTTGAATCATTATTTTTTTATCAAACGACATTTTTTATTTATTACTACACAACAAATAACATAAGACACGAAATTTTAACAGACCGTTCAAGAATATTCGAAGCAGGAAACTCATAAATGCAGTTAAAATCCATTGACAAATGCAGAAAAGTAATTTCTGTTTCTGTTCTGTTGAAAAAATCCGTTTGCTCCGTCGAAATACAGCGAGCAAAAAGATCTACATCCGATTGATCAGATTTTTTTGCCGAACGGTCCAGATGTGTACTCCCCTCAATCTGGATGTAATAAACGAACGGTTCAGATCAATCCGACCAGTCGGATGTCATTGCCGAACGCGCTTATAGAAGCATTGTCAAGCAGTTCAAACAAATCGAGATTATCAGGGCCGGTTATTGAGATATCATAAGAAGAGCAAATTCTGTCATTTTGATTTTTATTTTTTTCCCACTTTATTTCAAATATTATCAAAAAATGTTACAGGAATTTTTTATTCGACAGTAAATTATCCTCAAAATGACATAATCAGATTTCGTATCCAACGTTTCGTTCTTCCTGTGCCACCCTCAACCCTATTTTTTTTCAATACGGACCTGCATATTTTATGACACTTTTCGAAATAACTTTTAACGCTGCATTCAACGATATATCATACAATGTCATTCAAAGTTTATTGTACAAAATGGTGGAAATTTCGAAAACTTAGGTACGTCATTAATGTTCATCTGTTACCTTCGAATAATCATTTCATTTGTCTTTCATCAAATGATAGTTTCGTTTAATTATTATGAATTAGGTTTTTCATCTCTTGAAATTTGTAAATAATTAATACGTAACAGAATCAAAGCAAGAAACAAATATGTTTGAAGTGGGAAAGCTTCATCTCCCACGATGATATGTGGTAATGGGGATCCATTTGGTTCCAGTCGGGAGGGTGCTGATACCTTCAATGTTTTTCTGTCAAGCATATTTCCAATTTCTGATTTTCAAAAAATTTCCCCATCACTATTTCGGCCATAGGAGCCAACATCAATTGCAATTAATGTGTAGTCAACCAGAGCCAACAGAACTATAGAATGACTTCCTTTGTAATTATAGTATGTAGATCCCGCATTCATAGGACACTGATATTAACGTCAATGGCAGCAATGCAATTAGGTAAATTCCATAGTTGGTTGAATCTACTTGACGATTTTCTCCAAATTTCTTCAGTACAATAGGCCTCAAATTGTTCCATATTGCATCACAAACTTCGATTACTATATTTCGAACCATACTGAAACCCATTCTATAATTAAATCCCATACTCCTGAACGAATTTCCAGTTGCCAGGTACCTGAAAATATATTCTGATATCAACTCATTTCGCCGATTCTATTTTCAGCCGATAACGCTAAAACAAAATGGGACAAACTCCGGAGATGCTTCTGCAGAGCATGGAATAGGCGCCTCTCTACAAAAAGTGGCCAGACAACAAAACAAATTGTACCTTGGAAATTGGAACCACAGATGCAGTTTTTGTTACCTTATTTGGAAGGTCGCAGGTACGAGTAAAAATACAAAATATAGTCTCTGAGTAGAAATTTTGTTAAAATGTTTTAGGACCCACGGAAACTTGCAAGATTCGAAAAAGAAGGAAGAAAGTCAGGTTCTTCCTGAAGAACCGAATATAGACGATGACGTGGATGAGCAGGAAATAAAGGATCCTGATGAAGTGGCTGAAGGTACAGTTGAGGTAGAACACAATACAACAGCACCACAACAAACACCTTCGCAAGACCTTATATTGCACGCCGAAAATACAAAATGGAAAAGAATGTCGCTCTCAGAAAAAGAAAATTTGAAGCAAAAAGTATGCAGAGGGATTCTATCCCTTTCGAAAATTTGGACGAGACCGATATTTTCATATCATTCTGGCTCAGCCAGAATGATGAAAAAGTTGGCGAAAGTAGAACAAGCTTCTGTTAAGCTTACAGTTAGCAACGCAATTCTTCAAGCTGAATTGTGAATCGCACAGGCGCTAAGTGCAGCCATTAATTTAACCCCAGGATACTAGTAGGCCATCTACGTCATCTTCCGCATATTCTTTTCCTGCATACAACGATCCTAAGTACATCACCTGAGAATCCTGAGATAGTTCAACGGGGATGTAGACAAACATCAGTTGAGATTACTTCAATGCTTGACTTTGATGAAAATTTGCCTTGAATATCTTTTAATATCGTCACATTTGTTCAGTAATATTTTTTTGAAAAAAAAACATTTTAATAATTTAAATGGCTACTGGTATGTACTAACCTTAAACACACAGCCAGCCTTTCTTCGGTACTAATCAAAAAATTGAATTCGTCTGGAATACATTTGAAACCGATCTGGGTGCTCATTCAATAATTTTTTAACTAATTGATGGAATTCCCCCACTTCCTCTCTTCGTTGATTTATTTGGTGAATCCAATCCCTTCTATGACAATCACCAGCAACTGTAAAAGCAGCTATGTTCTCCATATTCTTCCCATTCCGAAGAGCTTGATGAAGAAGAATCTCTATTTCGCTTCCTCACTAAATACTGCCCGAATAGCTCATGACAGCGCGAATGTCAAATAGTGTGTCTCTAGCGCAATACGTTGAACCTGACCTCACGTGACAACAATGTGTTTTCACCTTAACTGTTTCTGTTTATGAGATACAGGGCGAATTTGGAAATTGATACTTTTCGGACCCCTCCTTTATCTCCGAAATTAATAGAAATAATGCTGAGCTAAAAATGCTGAGATACCTATATTTTTTTCAATGGAACACCCTGTATTTGATTACTTCGTCGAATTCGTTGTTTGTTTCTTTAAAAATGTTGTATAATACTATATAGGATGTTCAGGAATGCTGAAAAACACTTAAATATCTCATAATGATGATTTTATGTTAGTGGGCCATTCAAAAGAAGAATCAATTCGATAATTTCATTTGTGATTTTTATTTATTGGAGAGCAAACAAAGATAATACACTCATAACTACCACGAATAACCAAATAATAAAATATCTACCATTGAAACAAAATTTCAACATTGCATAATATCTAAATTCTAAATAATAAAACTGTTCAAATTGCTGTCCATTTTCCATTATACATAATTGACAAATCTTTTCAATACGCCTGAGTGCATTTAATATTATAAAAGGGCGGTTTTGTAAATCCTGGAAAGCTGCCTCTGTTGATGCACGAAGTTCTTCGGGACTGTTGTGTCTATTACTCTATATTTTATTTTTCAAATAGCCCCACAGGAAAAAGTCTAATATAGACAGACCAGGTGACCTTGGAGGCCACCTGATGGGTCCATAAATTCCAATCCAACAACCCTGAAAATAATTGTCTAAAAACTGCCCGATCAATCTTGAATTATGGGCGGGGGCGCCGTCCTGTTGAAAATGTATGGAATTAAGAAAGGCAAGGGGAACATCTTCCAGTAGTTCCGGTAACACTTCTTCCAAAATTGTCAAGTACTTATTTGCAGTAAATGAACCATCAAAAATACGGTATATGATTTTTGTCCCCAATATGAAAATATGCTACATTAAAACCAAATCGACCCTGTTGTCGTTCAAAAATTAATTGCTGGTTTTCATCATAATAATGCCTTCTATTTTGCCTGTTAAATAGACCAGCACTGCCTATATGTGATTCGTCTGGTCTGACCAAATAACTTTATTTGCAAAATCAATGTCTCTCAGCATGGTTCAAAAACCAATTTCAGAATTTCACACGTCTTGCTGCATCACCAGGATATAAGTGTTGGACAATATTGACTTTGTAGGGTTTTAGCTTACACTTTTTTTGAACTCTGTGTAGCCGTGATCTTGGAAATGCCAGTTTCATTTTCTAATTTTGCAAAAGAAGTCTGATGATTGGCATGAAATATAGCTAACATTCATTTCATCTACTTCTTGATTCTCTTTATTATATACTTTGGGTCGAGGTTTAGAATATGCACCATAATTCAGTAAATTATACTTTAGTGCGAAGATAGTTGCTCGACTAGGTTCATGCCTCTCAGGATACCTGAAAGTTTTTAAATCACGATGCAAGGAAATGTCTTGTTGTCTCGACGTCATACCTGTTCAAATAAAGTTCCAAATACAAAGCTTCGCCAACGTTTTCATTGGATTGATTGAAACATTGTATGATGTCATATTTTCCCTTGTTTTGAAAAACCAAATCTCTTCCAGCCATTATCATTTCTCAATTAACAAATTCACAAACAATTTTTTTAAATATTAAATATTCCTTCAAACCCAAACACGATGAAACACAATAATAATTCATTGCGATGACAGCTAGATCAGATTCGTTGTTTTCTCTCCAATCTCCAATGCCTACTGGATAAAACAATGCTCCAAATGCATAGTAGCCATAATAACAAGGAAAATTGAGCACGCCACTGGCATTATTTCTAATAACTTCGGAGATAAAGGAGGGGTCCGAAAAGTATAAATTTCCAAACTCGCCCTGTATCTCATAAACGGAAACAATTATGCAAAATCCGATTAGGCGAACACGAGTTTCACAATAAAGTAGGACAGGAACGTGAAAACCGCAAGGCTGTACCTTAAATAACAAGCGAGAAACCTGGCTGTCTCACCCAAAATGGGATGCACTGTAAGTACATTCTTTACGCGCACATTTTGTTGATTTTCGGAGTTTTCTCTAGGATAATGATTTCGATATAATCAGGTTATGCTCTTGAATTTTCTTCTGTAGATTGAATCAGAAAATTAAACTTCTCAATATTATCCAATTGTTCATTTTCATCAATCTCCTGAAATAGCCCCCAAAAATGAATCCATTTACGTAAATCTCCATCAAACTTCTTCAGTTCTAGACGAGGTGACTTGAACTTCTCAATAGCAGAATTCTTGACTGAGTCACTATCCTTTTTACAAGCTTTTATTTAGTTTCACCTGTCCCGGTGTCTGTCTGTCTGTCTGTCTGTAATCAAATCTTGCAAGTTAAATATGACACACTTCTAATCGTCCGATTGATTTGAAATTAGGCAAGGTGTACATAATTCTGGTGACAATGCATCATGAAATATTTTTTATAGAAAAAAACAAAATGGCGGCTCCAAAATGGCGGATGAGTTTTGTAATTATCATCCGATTCCATTCAAAATTAATATCTGGGAGTTTTTGGGTTTGACGATGATGATTCTTTTGTCAAAATTGGAAAATTCAAGATGGCGGCTACGATATGGCGGACGAGTTTTGTAATTATGATACGATTCTATTCAAAACTGGTATCTGAGGGTTTTCTGGGTCGGAAATTACGATTCTTCAAAATTGAGGAATTCAAGATGGCGGCTTCGAAATGGCGGATGAGTGTTGTTATTATGAAAGCTTGTCTTAAAAAATGATTTTTTTATTATAGCTTGTTTTTCAATAACTTGCCCACTTATTCTTTAATCAAACAGAATTTTTTGCTATAATTGCTGACTTCCTCACACTCAATAGTCAAATCATTCTCAGACGTATCGTTTTCTAAGAGATATTCAAAAATTTCTCTATCTAAGGCTCGGATGTCTTCATATTTCTGTTCTGAAAGGTGGAAACTTGCCTTCAGTTTCACTTCTGAGCATTTCTTGCTGATGTCAAGAATCTTCCCATAATCTGAAGAGAAAGACTTGCGGAAAACACAACGAGCTTTAAGCGCTTTTTCCATCTCGAAAGTTATTTATTATCTTCTCAGTCCTGTCACGGTCGCCAAATGTAACTTTCTTGAATGGTACAAACTTAAATAAGTGCCGAAAACTTCTGATAATACAAATTTCTCTCTTATTCAAAAGAATGTGACTTTTTTTTCTTTTATTTTTATTCTGACAACTCTCATCCAAAGCATACTGTAAATATCCCACAAAACGCAACAATCATCATCCAATATTGTACTTCCGGTTTCTACAAGTAGGTACTGATGGTGCTGAGGATTCTAATAATGTGTTGCGAAGCTCCCTAACGTCACAGAGCATTAATGTTAGTAATTGTTCTAGTTTTACGATTAATATTAATGTTCATGAGTAATGATTGTTAAATATTGATAATAAAAATTTTCAATTGCGGAATTTTTTCCATCTGATTTCATCATAAGAAAATGGAGTGCTGAAAATATTTTTAACACTAATATTAAAAATATTTTTTACACGCTTCCACGTAAACAATCAATTTTAACATTGCTTGCTGTGATTAAAAGTGTCACTTTTAATTGCAGTTGTACAAAAACACAGTTGAATTAAGATCGATGCCAAATTTGTTTTTATTCGAAAGATAATTTCATGACATTTATATTTTGAAAATAATTTCCGGCATATGTCCTCCGCCACTAGTTCTGAGGAACCACATTCGACCAGACCACTTTTTCGAGAAATTCAGGCCTTATTTCAGCAATAACACAAGTTATGTTGGCATCCAAAGCGTCTATTGTTTCTGGTTTATCAGCATACACCAATGACTTGACTTAATCCCAAAGAAAATAATCCATTGGAGTTAGTCGCATGATCTTGGAGGCCAATTAATTGGACCATTTCTTGAAATAATGTTATCGTCGAATCTTTCTTTCAATTAATCAATTGTTACGGTAGCAGAATGAGGTGTATCACCATCTTGTTGGAACCAAAACAATTCTCGGTCGATACCATTCAAATTTTGACACAAATAATCATTAATCATCGATCTGTAACGATCACTATGCACTGTAACATTAGCTCCAAAGCTAGTCGTGGTGGACATTTTTTTTATTAGTACATGCAATAATCACTGTTCCGATTTAGATCTCTTCAGTATATCCCTGGCACAGTTGAAACGCTACCTTAGGAGTATTTTCTCATGAGTTGAATATTGATATATGTATCAGAGTGTATTTTTATTTCATATGTTTGTTTCACTTATGTTTGATCTCTTCTGTTGAAATGTAAAGATATATTTGTTTTAAAACTAGGTGAATACTGTATTCTGGGCTTGTCCCGTTGTATTCCATACCGAGTTGTTGAATAAATAAATAAATAAATAAACATGATGTTCTTCCCATTAGGAGAATCTCTTAGTATTCCATTAGGTCAGTTGGCCATTTCCTTTGAAGTCATCTTGTTTCGTTGACTTGTGTTAAAGGTTGTATGAGGATATTTGTGCAGTGGCGGATTTACGACTTCAGGGGCCCTACGCTTCAAAACTTTTGGGCGCCCCTCTGAAACATTTTCGATTTTTTTCAAAAGATTTTTAAAACTAAAACTCACCTCTTTAAAAACAAAACATAAAGTCAATTAATAAAATACATAATAACATAATAAGGTATGTATATCAAAATAAAATATAAAAGATGAATAAAAATCTTAAAAAAAGGGAAAATTATCACCAAAATTCAAATACAAAATATCTCGAGAATATCATATTATCTGCAAATTTTTATTGCGGCATCGAGATTAAGGAATAAATAAAATCATCACAAAAGATACAAGAGTATCGTGAAGCTGTAAATCAGTTACGTACAACATAAAATTCTACTTGAAAAATTGATTCTTTCTTATTTTAATATTAGCAAATTCTTTGATTGCAGAATCATAATCGAGACTGCTCCGTTATATCACTTTCGATAGAAAGTATTCCTAAAAACTGCAGTCTATTTTCTGTCATAACAGTTCTATATATCTATATTCATTTTTTATCAATGAAAGTTTGGAAAATGAGCAAAAAATTCTGTCAATTTTGGATGCTTAGCTTTACTTTCCTTGAGCTTTCGTTTTTGGTAGCCGCTCATATAACGTCTGTCAGACATGGCGTCAATATTACATATGCAACTAGCAAGTAGCAACTGTAATGATAAGAAAACTTTTCGAATCTTGTGAAATGAATGTGAGAAAAAAATATGCAGACCTAAGAACTTCTGCACAAGTATTTTTCACTTTACAACCCTAAACGAATCAACATCTGGTCGGCCGTTCTGTAGCACATTCCTAGATTTTAGAGGAAATGCCGACAAATTTATTGAATTACGATGTAATTGTAAATTTTGGAATTCGGCCGCCACCCTTGACGAAATTTATTGCAGGCAGACAAGATAATTAGGGACAGTACGCTGAATCTCGGATGGTGTGTTTTTTCCAACATCTGAGTTTTGCTCTGAGGCTTTTGTTATTCAATTGCGTCTCGTGTAAATGTAATAATTCGCAAGTGGCCTCTGAGCTTCTTATTAAATATAGTACAGTCTGACAATTTTTTTCACACTTACAGCTTACAGACTGAATTTTCATTCTAGAAAAAAAAAATATTTTTCGATCGCCGGGGCCCCTATGAACCTCGGGGCCCTACGCTGCAGCGTACTAAGCGTACCGGTTAATCCGCTACTGTATTTGTGTGTACTTCCAGTCTAGAATGATGTTTTCTCCTCCTTGCTTTTATGACATCCTGAACAAAGGGTATTTTCTGATCTTCATGGAGTGTTTGATTAGTAACATACCAATATACCATGGTGCGTTGGCTATCATACGCAGTATCTTAGACTGGCATCTTTGGATGATTTTGGTGGACATATGCCGGAAATTATTTTCAAAACATAAATGTCATAAAATTATCAATTTCAAATCGATTTTTTTTCATTTTTTCAAATGCAATGCATATAATTTTTTTTCATCATTGTAATCACCATTCATTTTACTTCATTTTTTGTCGAATACATGATATGCATTACTTCAACAGAATAGCATTTTTGAGAGCTTTTTCGAAATGTTTCCCCAGAATTCACATAAACCTTCGAATTTAAATGGCAGATTTGGCTTTTCTGTGGTTATTGAGAACTGTCGAACTATTCCACTCATAATAAGCATCATTTATATTATCATATTATAGCGAAATGAGAAAGTTTTGATTTATCTACTCAAAAATGTGATGAAATCATTTACTGAAGACAGAAACTTGCTTTCTGTACCCATTTTTAAAATACATTTTTTATTTTCTATGTTTCTACTTGAAGAGTCGAATCTTGCAAAGATTTCAAACAAGCTTCCAGCTTGAGAGCTTGAAGATCTGCGTGCGTGCCTGTAAAACTGTGAATATAATTTTTTCGAAAAAAGTTGTATAAGGATAAGAGCGGGCACTTTTTTGTATCCTAAAGTTTCGAAACTCGTTTTTTTGTAGCATTCATAACTTGTACATTCTCAAACTCATTGGTATTTTTCCAATATTTACATCATTTTGTGAATATTCATTCAATCCATGAAATTAATTGAAGCTCCAATGGTGTTCATTCTGAATAGAATAGTTTGACAGTTCTCAATAACCACAGAAAAGCAAAATCTGCTTTTTGAATTCGGAAGTTAATGTGAATGTAGAGGAATAATATGCGCTCCATATAACATCAACCAAAACCATAAGGATCATTTTCCTATATTACCGTAAGAATAACATGAGTGATACGCGAATTCGTGCCTCATTACATTGACCAAAACTATGAAAATACATAGTTATTTACGACATCACATTAGAAACCTGTAAATTAATCAGTGTTTCTCTACAATATTATGCAAGTATCATACATATAAACCTTCCCCTTGAATCACTTTATCTATTAAAAAAAAGCGCTTCAAAATCCGTTGCGTAGTTTTGAAGATTCAAGCATACATAGGGACATAAACATAAGGACATAGGGACAGACAGCGAAATCGACTTTGCTTTATACTATGTAATGATAATATAGCCTCTACAATTATCATTTTTTTGTCAAAATGGCCAATATTTCGAAAACTGTCCAATAAAATATGTGAAAAGTAAGAAAGAAGAAAGAGATTTGAGAAAGACTATTGAATACAGGGTTTCCCATTTGAAAAAACAAAGTCACCCTATATTCCTCTTTTGTGGGCCACCCGATATATTCGAAAATATTTTTAGGTTGTACTCTTCTTGGATTATATCAAATCTGCACCAAAACATTTTGCCAAACTCAGACCGTTACGCGTATATCGTCCGCTGCGGCAATAGTGGGACACCCTGTATAATACCACTAGAATTGAAATTTTGCCGGCAAAATTTCTCGGTTGTAAAATGAAAGTTTGTTGCTTTTCGGCAATTTCGGTGATTTTGGAGAAATGTCATGAGCGAAATTGCCGAAAAGCAACACTCTTGAATATTACAAGAGAGAAAGGACCCCGCACTTTTTGTATGAAAAGTGGCGACCGGTCAAATTTTCTGAAAGTTTGATATGTTGTTGTACCCGACTCAGTGACCAAAAAAGTCAATGGGTCCAACCCAATCCTATGGCTAGTTTTCTAAATATGGGGTGTTAAAGTTGAAAATTGCTCGAATTTTCGGATTTATTTTTCAATTATTAAGTGTTAGATTGGATTTCTGTTGCGTACACACGTTTACTAGATGTTCTAGTAATGAAATTAGTGGATACGAATAATCAAAAATATTTATATTTACAGGGTGATTCACGAATATATGACGGTAGTTTTTTGCCAAAATTCACTTTTTCTACTGTGACGTCAGCAAGGCATATTTCTGAAATGTTCTTATCGATTTAGTATTATGACGACAAAATATTGCACAGTGCATATTTTCTATACAGGGTGTTTCACAGAGAGAACCACTAGACCTAATCATTTTTTTTAGGATTAATTCGAAACCCTGCCTTTTTGAATTGATTTTTGGGAAAAGTAATACCACAAACATATGTGTGTCTCTAATCTCCGAAATATTCATAGTGGTTTATTCATAGGAAGGTATTCTATTTTGAGAAAAGTCCAAAAAACATGAACACCCTGTATTCGAAAATTTCCTCGGTCAAATGCAACTATTTTTTCACTATATATTGATTCCCACAAGATCTCCAGAGGTATGAATTCTAAATCCGATACTATGACCAGTTTTCGAGATACAGGGCGTTGAAGTGGAGAATAACTTATTTCATCAGTTATTTTTCAAAATTGAAAAGCCGGATTGATTTTATGTTGCGCCCATGAATTCAGTATGAATATAGATCAGATGCGCAAAAGAAGGTTCAGTTCAAATATTTACTGTTACAGGGTGATTCAAGAATAAATGACAATAGCTTTTGCAAACACTTTATAATTCTACAGTTTCGTCACAGAGAAATTATTCCATGAAGTTAATACCTAGCCGTTCACAATTTTCAGTCTGAAATACTTCATTATGATTACTTTTCATACAGGGTGAGCCATAATTTTGGTATAAGATTATTTTTAAATCACCTTGTATATTTATTTATTTAAAAATTCTTACGGTTATGCTTACTTGATATAATGTTAGACAGTTATTCAAAATTCACCAGAAAAGTCCTCTTTCGAAGCATATTATTTATGGCTCAACCTATACCTATGAAAAGAAATCATAATGAAGTATTTCAGACTGAGAATTGTGGGTGGACGACTAGGTATTAACTTCATGGAATAATTCCTCTGTGACGAAACTGTAGAATTATAGGGTGTTTGCAAAAGCTATTGTCATTTATTCTCGAATCACCCTGTAACAGTATATATTTTAACTGAACCTTTCTTTGCGCATCTGATCTGTACTCATACTGAATTCATGGGCGCAACATAAAATCAATCCGGCTTTTCAATTTGAAAAAAAAAACTGATGTAATCATTTATTCTCCACTTCAACCCTGTATCTCGAAAACTGGTCATAGTATCGGATTTAGAATTCATACCTCTGGAGATCTTGTGGGAATAAATATATAGTGAAAAAATAGTTGCATTTGACCGAGGAAATTTTCGAATACAGGGTGTTCATGTTTTTTGGACTTTTCTCAGAATAGAATACCTTCCTATGAATAAACCACTATGAATATTTCGGAGATTAGAGACACACATATGTTTGTGGTATTACTTTTCCCAAAAATCATTCCATAAATACAGGGTTTCGAATTAATCCTGAAAAAAAATGATTAGGTCTAGTGGTTCTCTCTGTGGAACACCCTGTATAGAAAATATGCACTGTGCAATATTTTGTCGTCATAATATTAAATCGATAAGAACATTTCAGAAATATGCCTTGCTGACGTCACAGTAGAAAAAGTGAATTTCGGCAAAAAACTACCGTCATATATTCGTGAATCACCCTGTGAATATAAATATTTTTGATTATTCGTATCAACTAATTTCATTACTAGAACATGTAGTAAACGTGTGTATGCAACAGAAATCCAATCTAACACTTAATAATTAAAAAATAAATCCGAAAATTCGAGCAATTTTCAACTTTAACACCCCGTATTTAGAAAACTAGCCATAGGATTGGGTTGGACCCATTGACTTTTTTGGTCACTGAGTCGGGTACAACAACATAACAAACTTTCAGAAAATTTGACCGGTCGCCACTTTTCATACAAAAAGTGCGGGGTCCTTTTACCTGCTTAAATTTCATCTCGAGTGGTATTCGACATGACTAATTCACGAGAAAATATGGTAGTATGGTCTCATTGGTCACGTATTGCGGTCTTTGACAAACAAGTATTCATCATAGACTAACTGAACGTTGTTTGTTTTTTCTATGGTACTCAATTTCTAAGCTATCTATGAATTTGAGAAACGTCAAAAATTTTGTCGCTGAAAAACCATAAAACCAACTTGTTAGTTTTGCCCGTTTCCATGTTTTATCGATGAGAAACGAGTGTTGCTAAGGAAACTCCCTCACTAAAAATGGAATGAGTGAAATAGTCTATACTCTATGGTATTCATTCCCGAAGCTATCTGTGAATTTGAGAAAGGTCAAAGGTCAAAAATTTTGTCGCTGAAAAACAGCGTTTTTATTCTTTGTCGATGAGAAAGGAGTGTGGCTAAGGAAAATTGCACACTAAAAATGGAATGAGTGAAATAGTCTTTCAAATGAGTGCTCTTGGTCAAGTGGTTAGGACGTTGGATTAGGATCCGGCAAGTCCGAGTTCAATCCCGAGCTAGGAAATAATTTTCTAGTCTCGGTAGGGGCCACCATTTCACTGTTGTGTCAAAGGTGGCGTAAGGACACAGTAACAAAGCTTACACAGAACACACTGCTTACTCCGAACTCGGCACAAGTTACAAGCTTCGAAGCTTGCACAGTACAACTTCAGTAGTTCGGAGACTCGCCAGCCCGGACACTCCAGTAATTCGGGCACTGCTATGATTCGGGCATTTTGAAATTTTCACCTCAGAAGTTCGGGCACGAGAACATTCATATTATGCAAATCAATATAATTTTCTTGTCTGAACAAGTACAAAACAGTTGGATGACAGTTGTAAAACGCCAAAGTGCGCCGGCGATATCTATCTTCATTTGTTTTTGGTATGATCAGTATGGTGCTGACGCAATTGCTCCAACCAAACGACCACATAAGACGCTTTCATTCGGATAAAAGACTGAAATATTACATTACCCCGATGTAGGAAAAAGTAATCGTCAAATTGCAGAGGAGCATCATTTCAGAAAAATTTAGAGCCGCAGTTGAAGAGAACCAATTAAGCAACGTATACTGCTGATGAGTCGGCAATTTTTTGGAAAACTCTACCTGATAACACGTGTGTCCATTGATATGAAAAATCAGCACCAGGACGAAAAATTTCGAAAGACCGTTTCATTTTATAAGAGGGATTATTTTTTTCAATTTTGATTGATAAATTTTATTTTTGATCATTTGTGAGTTGCTGTGATTGATAAATTCAGAGCACTCCAGTAATCCAGGCGCCTCGATAGTCCGGTTATACTGTAGTTTCAGAGGGGTCCCCTCAGGAGACCTAGGAGTAATCAGGATAAACAATATATCATATCATATCAATCTTAATTTAAATTCCAATTCGAACGCGTTTTATTCCAATTTAAAGTTCTATCACTCTAAAAAACACCCGATATCATATCAAAATCATTACACATTAGATTTTTAAATGTGCTGTCTACATGTGATCTATTCTATATTATTACGAAGCATATTCTGTTTTTAGTGTTTGAAAACAAGTTTTCTAGTCTATATAAAGTAAAACTAGCCTACTCAGATAAATTCCAGCACATATAATAAGGTTGATCTTTACCTGATTATGTAGTAAGGGAGCTGGATGCAGAGTCCGTAGGGTATCAGGATACGTTGTTGTACTATATACAACATTTGAGATATTATAATTTCCAATTTGCAATGGAGTTTGAATGGTAGGTTGAGCTGTATAATTCATAGAATTCAAATTTCCTTGTTGTATTGATTGACTAGTCTGAATATATGGTGAATCTTGAACATAAACATCAACAACATCACCATTACATTCAACAAATCTACAATTATTTTGGGGCTGCATTGTATCCAATGTGTTTTGTTGCAATTGCTCATGTTGAATATCTTGATGCTTGTTTAGTATATCTTGTTCTCTAACTGAACCATCATGCTGATTCAATTCAGTTGACACAATCTGCTTTTCCTTAGTTCTCACTTGACTAGTCTTATCAATGTACGTTCTCAATATAGAGTCAGACTTCTCACACAGTTTTTTGAACTGAAAAGCAATATGTAGCTTAGCACAGCACTTGTTACATATTTGGGCAGGCAATTCATCATTCAACCAAACCTAGAAATGAAGAGAAGCTTTCACTCATTTTCATTTCATATTCAATTGTTATAATCTTAATGCAGATCCACGAATTTCATAATTTGAGGAACTTGAACCAATTGTAAAAATTACGAATTAATGGATCACTGCAGCTCTAAAGTGAAGTCAGGAGCTTTTGAGTGCACAGTCATACCTGTAGGTAGCTTCGCATTTAAGAAACCAACAGAATGAAATTTGTGATAGCTATCGAAAAAAATTACATCAGCTTCGAAGAAATTGTCCATGATCTCATATGTTGTGTTACAGAAATATTGGAAATTATTTTTTCGATACTTCGCAAGAATTTTATATGGTTCTGGTAAAAAGCGATCGATACAAAATATTTCATTCCGCTTGAACGTCATTTCATATCAATCGAATATGTTGTTTTGAAATTTTCGGGTAAATTTAATTTTGAACGCCGATAATTACAGAGCCCCTTGTAGAATTTGACCCATTAGAGAACTCGACCGCGGCATTTGAGATACGAACCTACTATGAAAATGTCAAGTTTCTAGGTTGTTCTGTTCCAGAGTTGTTCAACAATTTCACTGTTGGGTCGAAAATTAACAGTGCTGTGCCTAAGGTTGCGTAAGGACACAGTAATAAAGCATGCATAGAACACAACTGATTCTCCGAACCCGTGAAAACTACAAGCTCAGAAGCTTGTATATTCTGAGGGGTCTCCTCAGGAGACCTAGGAGTTATCAGTATTAATCAATATCAAAAGGATGGGCAGACAGAATTCAATCTCGGATTCTCGATCAGTGTGTCAAAGCTGGTCAATTGAGAGTATTGAGACACCATTATCATAATTCTAAAAATACAGACATGTGATGAAATGATGTAGCCCTATTTGAATAGAACAAGTGCTCGAAAATAAAGGATAAAAAATATTCATCGTTCACTGTGAGTATATGAATTGAGTTTTATTTCCAGAAAACATTATTTTTTTATTTCAGGTAAGTATAATTTTCAATTGACAGCGCTTTTGGCTAAACAGCCATCATCAGTACAAATATGTAGATATGAACAAATTTAATTTCAAAAAAACTGTTAAAATTATGTCATTGGCAATAAGAGGGGAAAGCAATTATTACCATGAAATTTCTTTAATTGAAGTCAAGTGGATGACATGATATAATTTGTTATTTGCTAGGCGCAAAAAAAATGGGCTCTTCCTATTGCTCAGAATCAGTAATTGGATACCCCTTCCTCTTTCTGTACAGAAAAATGAAAAGTAGCTGAGGTTAATGGTTCTGAAGTACTGAACAAGTTAATCCATACTTCATAACTCTCACAGGACTACAAAAGTCCATCCACCCAAAGGACCAATTTCTGGAGAAGTTACTCTAGAACTGATCTGGAAACCTCTTGTTGCTGCCTTTACAGGAAGCAATAGCTACACATACTAGGTATTGTCAGGGATCTTTTATGTAGACTTTTCCTGAATGATAACAAAACTACAAAGCACATACATAATCAGTTTTCAGACCCTATGCTCAAGCAAACTTATTAAGGAGGAGCATGATAAACTACCACCATCTGGGACTGGAGAGTAAAATGAACCAGCATATTTCTTCTGACAATGGGTATCGACCAAGGGTCCTTCAGCCTACAATAATAATTATACATGAAACCTCTATTCTATATCTATGCATAAAACTGTATATTTCGATTCACAAACTGTTGTGATACCAATTTTCAAAGAACGTCAGGAATAATTGAATAAAAAATGAGAAAGGTGAAAGAGGAAAACTCCAGCAAATTGAAATTTGAAATAAGGCAAGGTGCTGTTAAGGTGGGCGTTCAATGTAGTGTGTTTTTATTTCAAGTTGCATTTGAAAATGGTTTCACTTTGAGAACTGAAATTTCGTGGGTGAACTCAGAAAGGCTTGAAGTTCTTAGGGCCACTTGCACCGTATTGTTTCTAAGCGTTAGTTAGTTAAGCGTCGATTAATTTATTTAATCCAGGATTAAATATTTGGCTTGCACCGAGGCTGAATGTAACTAGATTAAAGTTAATCCACAAATCTGGTTATTTTTACGTAAATTGGTACTTGTGCCTATTTTCACGTTGTTTATTTTATCCCTTTCTATGCTTTGACAGTTTCGATGTTTAGACATTTTTTGATATCGAGCGTTTCGCAAATTGAAAGAGTTTGTAATAACGAATTTCTTTGGTAAAAACCGATGCAACATTCATTGCACAAGTAGACATCTTTCTTTGGAATATTCTACGTCCTTCACAAATGAAAATATACCTGGTTCGAAACTCTAATTGTCGAAGCACTTACCACTTCAGATTTGGATGTAAAATATGATAGACTCATGGATTCTCTGTCGTATAAAAGAGGAAAATAAAAAAGAAATGATCGAAAAGCATGAACAAACCTGATTTTCGATAATAGGCAAACATCTATAAGAAAATATGTGATTTTTTCAATAAACATGCATCTAGGAAAATTGTTAATATTTATTCACTTTCATTTCAACACATTGGTAATTATATTGGTTCCGATTGAATGATAACCATATGTCACAGTGAATTAAAGAATAATTCTACATATCAGAAGAACTGTACCTCCAACTTTATTAGGCATGTATGGATTTGTTCAGTTCAAAATATACCTCGACCGTTAATATTTAGTTCAGTTATTCATTCTTGTGTGTGCTTTTCATTTCACACCAATTTGATCTTTCATATCTACGCCTAGGAAAACCAAAATGTATAATTTCTAGTCATTATTCCTTTCAATTTGATTTATAATCAAACATCATTTTTGAAGCAAGCCTGACTTGTGTCATCCATGAATGTAGGGTTAGAATTCAAAGTTTATCGTTAAACTTCCATTTAATCCTCCCAATTCGGAGGATTATCTTTAAGCGTTAGTTAGGGTTGTTAAACTAGGATTACGACACGGTGCAAGAGAATCATAGACACTTATCGAGGTTTTGCATTTAATCTGAAGTTTTGTCATACGGCGCAAGCGGCCCTAAGGGCCACTTGCACCGTATTGGTTCTAAGCGTTAGTTAGTTAAGCGTCGATTAATTTATTTAATCCAGGATTAAATATTTGGCTTGCACCGAGGCTGAATGTAACTAGATTAAAGTTAATCCACAAATCTGGTTATTTTTACGTAAATTGGTACTTGTGCCTATTTTCACGTTGTTTATTTTATCCCTTTCTATGCTTTGACAGTTTCGATGTTTAGACATTTTTGATATCGAGCGTTTCGCAAATTAAAAGAGTTTGTAATAACGAATTTCTTTGGTAAAAACCGATGCAACATTCATTGCACAAGTTGACATCTTTCTTTGGAATATTCTGCGTCCTTCACAAATGAAATACCTGGTTCGAAACTCTAATTGTCGAAGCACTTACCACTTCAGATTTGGATGTAAAATATGATAAACTCATGGATTCTCTGTCGTATAACAGAGGAAAATAAAAAAGAAATGATCGAAAAGCTTGAACAAACCTTATTTTCGATAATAGGCAAACATCTATAAGAAAAAATGTGATTTTTTCAATAAACATGCATCTTGGAAAATTGTTAATATTTATTCACTTTCATTTCAACACATTGGTAATAATATTGGTTCCGATTGAATGATACCATGTGTCACACGTCACAGTGAATTAAAGAATAATTCTACATATCAGAAGAACTGTACCTCCAACTTTATTAGGCATGTATGGATTTGTTCAGTACAAAATATACCTCGACCGTTAATATTTAGTTCAGTTATTCATTCTTGTGTGTGCTTTTCATTTCACACCAATTTGATCTTCCATATCTACGCCTAGGAAAACCAAAAACTATAATTTCTACTTCAGTCATTATTCTTTTCAATTTGATTTGTAATCAAACATCATTTTTGAATTAAGCCTGACTTGTGTCATCCATGAATGTAGGGTTAGAATTCAAAGTTTATCGTTAAACTTCCATTTAATCCTCCCAATTCGGAGGATTATCTTTAAGCGTTAGTTAGAGTTGTTAAACTAGGATTACGACACGGTGCAAGAGAATCATAGACACTAATCGATGTTTTGCATTTAATCTGAAGTTTTGTCATACGGTGCAAGCGGCCCTTAATGAAATAATTGAGATTTATTTCATTTCAACAGTTAATTTTTTCTCTTTCAAAAATAGAAGAAAATGAGCCAACTGATGCTTCTGTTTTATTTCAAACGGAAGACTCATGAAAATAGTTCAACTTCCGATTAAAAGTGGATCTACAGATAATTTCATTCAGAAAAACAACTTGAAATACGGAATTGGCAGAGAATGGCCAAATTCAAATTTTAGCGGGAAAAAGTTCCTGCTTTACCCACATTTTCACTAATTTCATAGTTCAGCGAGTTTCGGATAGAGAGCACCATTGTACATTTCATTCATAATTAGGCAGAATAGAGATAATGTTAGTTCTATGGAGATATTCCATAAAATGCACGGTGGCGCCTCTATCGGACGAGCTTTCCTACGCGCTTCAAACGGCGACCTTAATCAAGTGAACTCCACTAACCATAGTCGCGTTCGGCATTGCGATCGGATTCGTCTGACATAATTTTATCGTTCGATAATTACGTCTGGATGTAGGGGAGGTAAATCTGTTTCGTTCGGCAATTGACGTCTGAAGTATCCGGATATATGGCATAAGAGGTTTGTGTGAAGAAATGGCGACAAGGAACAGATGGTTTTAAAAAAATCTTTTTCCTGCTCTGAATCTATGTGTTAGCAGAGGGAATGTGAACAGGGTACCATACAATTCTGCGTATGATACACGAGAACAGATAAAAACCTCTGAAAAAACTCCGTCTCCCCGTGTATGTACTGCGGGACAGAAACTAAAAAATCGTCGACCGTGCCAATTGCCACTAGCATTTTATTCCCAATTCAATAAATTAAAAAAAAGAAAAATATGCTTTTGGCTATCAGCCAACAACAGAGTAGCCCTTTTTTTCAATTTATTTTTAGTTAGTAGATTTATCATCTCTCACTCACAATCTGAAATTTTCACGAGTTCAACTTTGTCACTTTTTGTTTTTCTGAAGCATTTTTAAAGATTGCTAAGAAGAGATTGTTATTTTTGGGCATTCAAGTACTCAACTTTTCATCCACTTAACCAACCTTATGCCAATAGCTTCATAAAACATTTATTTAATTCTAGATGTGTTTGAAACACCATATATTGGCAGTGTAGAATTGTCTCTTCTTCGCCCAAGCCCTGCCAGCGTACAGAGGCACGATCAGTTCAGCAAAATTATTGACTTTCTCTTTAATATTTACATCAGCTTCATCCTCATCAAACAAAAAATTGCCATTTGCCACTTCCAGCCATAATACAATAAACACCTCATATAACAAGACCGTCCCGGGAAATCTTTCAAAATGACGTTTGTAGTTGTAAACACAGTTATCTGTGGTTGTAAACAAATACTTGTCAATTTTTTATCTAGATCGTTCGATTATTCCAAATTTGTCAGACATATCTGCAGTCACGTGCCAAAAAATCTCTCTGATCTGTGATGTCAATGCCGAACGCGGCTCATATTCCCTTCTCATTACTAGACATTGTCAGAAATGACAATGAAGTGTCAGAAGTTTTTTGAATTTCTCTTGCTTTTTTGCTCAATTTTCGCTAAAAATCACCACTTTAAATCAAAGGGAGGTGATCCCCCAACATAAGGGGCCTATAGCGTTCCTCTAACACCTGAAGAATAGAAGAATCATCACTTGGAAGATCGGACCTGATCGAAAGATCCTCCCGATCCAAAAGAGAAATAGGACTTCGTGATATGGTTTTTTTTAGTAGGTGAAGTATTTTTTTACTGCTTCTTTCTCGTTGTTTCTTCTTTGTTATTGTTACAGACATAAATTCAAGATACTTGCATCCAGCTCGATGAACCAGCTTGGTTTCAAGAAGGAAAAGCTCTGTAACATCAGACATCATTTCAGAGGATTCTTTGATACAATATATTCTTTGTCGCCATTTCTTCACACGTACCACAAGCCATAAATTGTTTGATTTAAGAAAATAGTATGTATTGCTCTATTCAAAAGAATATATATTACTAGACAAAAAATTTCATAATTATGAATGACTTTCATTTTTTAATCTTATTTCTCCTCTGGAGAAAAATTCGACGCAACATAAAATTACGTTTCAGAATACCTATAGCTATTTTCACACAGAGTTCCAATTGTCAAAGAAAAATCTTGCGAATTAATCGTGAAATCGAAACGCTAATTGTTTATTACGAATTATTCAGAGAGGTTCGAAACAACGATATTCTACTGTACCTGCACTGATGCACAAGCCATAATTTTCCTAGATACGTTGACTTTGAACAGAGACATCATTTTATCACTTTCAGTCAAACATACACGACATATTTTTTCAAAATCATATTCCATTTTTATTTGTTAAACAAACTTTCTCCAATATTTTTAATATTGGAGAAAGTGAACGTATTGTTGTTCGTTGATAAAAGAATATTGAATTGAATCAAAGTTTGTTTATATATAAATCACAGAACACAAACAATTATTATTAACCTAAGATTAGCATAGATCTGGATAACCAGTGAGTATATGATTCATAGAATTATAAATATAGAAACTGATTTGGCGAATCCAAAGATCAAAGCGCCCTCTTTCGGCACAAATATCCAAACTACGGAACAAATAATGCTTTGAAATCTTCTATGTTCTGATGTTGAATTGATGAATTCACCGCTAGAAATTTTAGGAATATTCAAGTGATACTTAATTATAAGGATATACCATACAGATCTTCATGTTCGTCATGTCGCATCAGAACTTATTCACATTCTGATCATAGTTTAGGGCGTTTAGGCAATGTAAATCTTTTTGTGTTGCTATTTTGTAGTATATTTCCATGAAAATAAATAACATTCAAAACAATAATATATTTACTTAATTTCCTTCGAATACCTCGTGAATTGTCGATCCAATTAGAAGCGAAAAAAGTCAATTTGTATAACAAAATTTTATAAACTCAACTCTGCACTGTCAATAATACATTAATTTACCGAAATTATCCACAAAATCATCACGAGAACTAAGAAAATCACTTAAAAAAATCTGTTTTACATATCAAAACAACGTAGCTTCAAAAGAGGTTACTATATGTAGAATTCCGCCATGTTTGTTTACATTCAACAGCGCCCTCATCGATTTGGGCGGAGTAGAATTCGATAGGTGGCGCTCTGAAATGTCAATGTCATCTTAGCAACGAGTAAAACAAATCAGATTTCGTATAAGCCCTTTGATATTTAAGTGGTTTTATTTTGCTGTTTTAGTTATTTTCAGTGTGTGTTTTGTAAAACTTTTGGTTTTTTTTTATTGTGCTTTAGTGCTTTGTGTTGTTAATCCAAATTGTGACTCCCAATATTTTTATTTTTGGAGTAATAGGTATGGTTGATATTTGTGAAAAGTACAACAAGCGTTCAATTAACTGTTTAGTTTTAGGTCTGATTTCGTGTTTTTATTTCATTTTTGATATAGTCATATCTACAAAAGTTGCAGGGAAGGTACGTTTGTATTGAGTATTATTTGAAATTCTTAATACCGACTTATTTTCTCTTCATTTTCTTGAACATACTTAGTGGCTTGACTGTGGTAGTTTTAAGGAAGATATTGCATTCAAAAGAAGATACTTTTTTTTACTAAGACCTGAAGAATATGTTACTCATTTATATTTGTTCACCTTCAGAAATATAAACTATACCATCCACTATTAACTTATAACTTGGTACTAAACCTTGACTAGTCTTCCCTTTTAAAATGTAAGGAACACACGGACATACTATCTTAAACTGGTTTCCCCATTTTTAGTTTCATTGCCCAAGCCTTTCATCGAGATATATTTTCCATAACTCCAAACGCATTTTCAATATTTACCATTCTTCCCATGGGAGGAAATTTATGGAAAGATAAATCGGGATTTTTTCCTTTACGGCTAGTGCAACCAAATACAGAACAGTTTCGATTATGCAACGACATAATTCAAAGTAGGTATAAAACTTTAAAAAAGGTAAACAAAAAATCAAACTTGATCTGCAATGAAGACAAAAAACAGAATAAAAATAATGCAATACGAATTATTTTACTCGTTGCTTCAATTAAAATTTTTTCCGCCAGAGGTCTCATTGAATTCTACTCCGCCCAATAGACCAACCAATCACTACAGATTTAGTTTTGAGAATGATACATTCACCCCATATATCTAATAATTCCTATATGGGTAATAAGCCAATCAAAATTGAAGCTGGGCTTTGGTAACAATCGAGATCTGCGCTTGTGCGGCAATAGACCAATCCGACAAAACAGCTGATCACCTTTTTTTAAGATGGCTGCTGGAACAAACAAATAACAAACATTTCTGTTATAGTGTTTCTCTATTATAACTATCATTTTACATGGGATAATTGAAGACATTGAAGTTGAAAATTGAGAAACCAACAGAAACTACCCTGAAACACTTACCTCGTAACTGAATATCCTCGGTTTGTTATTTGTTTGTTCCAGCAGCCATTTTGAAAAAGCTGATCGTGACAGATCGTTGGATTGGTCTATATTCAGAAAAAAAATATTTTTTTAATTCTATCTCTCTCTGACACATCGTATTATGTATAGTACGTTCCACTTGGCGCTCACAATGCTCACGCTCACGACCGCTGGTTTTCCCATTCCTCCTGCTTGCGATCGTTGCAATCGAACGGGCAAGTGGAACGGGCTAGATTGTGGACAAGCTTCGCACAAGCGCAATCCAGACAATTCATGACATTGTCAATGGAAATAAATTTAGGGATTCTGATATTAAAGTTTTTCATTCATCAAAAACTCAGTTATAAAATCTTTTGGTGAATTTTCTGATAAACTCAAAATCGAATGCAACCTGAAATGTCTTTACGATGCCGTTGTGGGATATTTGATGGGTCGCAACGATTCAGAAAGTTGTACTTCGTCAAGTTCGGATGGAGAGTATAATGCAATTTTAGAAAATTTTATCTAACTTCTCTGAAAATAATAAAATAAATAACCCAACCTCTGAGTCTGGATCTCGAATGCCAAATTGAAATAGACCTTTCCAGAATACGTAGAACAAAGATGAAAGATGTGAACTAAACCAGAATGAGAGAGAAACAGGTATATTTCATGAGCAACTTGTGGGCAGCTTTAAAAGATGCGCAAACCTTAGTGCGAGAGAGAAGAGAAAGAGAGAGAGAGGGAGGCAATGAAATGAGATTCTACTGTTTTTATCGTACCGTGACCCTTACTTAGTAACACAACATTGTTGGGGCATAATAAAATTTTGATTTTCGATGAACAATACAACAAATAACATCCACAGCCAAAAGGTCGACTATCTCCATTCACATTTATAAAGTATACCGGTTGGCCATGACATTCTGACAGATTTCACCGTGTATTTTTTGAAAATGTTAGGTTATAGTCATTTTTCTGTCAGATGATTGAGCAATGTTGGCAATTTTTGCTATTTTTGATGTTAATTTACCGTATTTCAAAATAATAATCTAAAATACAGGGTGAATTACGTTCGAGTAATGACGTCACCGCCATTTTATTTTAATGGAACACCCCCTTTTAGTCTCAATTTCCGGATTACTCTAGCTGAGCTGATTCCAAAAATGTATCACATCTTGATTCCAATTGGTACAGGATGGACGAAAATACAATAGTTTTGTATGTGCTCATAAAGTAACGCGTAACATTCTTTATTAGGTAAATTAACAATATTATCAAAAATACTTATTGTCTAGCGGACAGAATATGCTGGAGTACCTGACAATAAGTATTTTTGATAATATTGTTAATTTACCTAATAAAGAATGTTACGCGTTACTTTATGAGCCCATCCTGTACCAATTGGAATCAAGATGTGATACATTTTTTGAATCAGCTCAGCTAGAGTAATCCGGAAATTGAGACTAAAAGGGGGTGTTCCATTAAAATAAAATGGCGGTAACGTCATTACTCGAACGTAATTCACCCTCTATTTGAGATTATTATTTTGAAATACGGTAAATTAACATCAAAAATCGCAAAAATTGCCAACGTGTCGATCATTTCATTATGATCTTCTTCAGGGCTAAAATATAACATCGAGGAGATACCAGAACAGCGACACTAACTCCTAGGAGCATAGAATGAATGGAGGGAAGGCTCCGCTACAAAAATGAACTGCCAAAAACGTCCGCACTTGTCAGTTCGCCGCAAGGTCACGAGATGGCGCCAACGTCGTTAGTGGCTCCAGCATGGCTATAACGATACATATTTAAAATGAAATTCGTTTTGACAAATTTATTTCCGATCATAGACTTTCCATATAATTGCGCATAAATAATTGATTAGAATGCGGTGACATGTCAACAATATTGTTATGATTAATATTTGGTGTTATTTTGAAGGGTGAGACTTAAAAAAATTCTTTTATTTAAGTAACGTGCAGGTCTTCTTCTAGAAGCTGAAAAAAACGGAGATGGAAAAGTCGAATTTTAATGTAGTAAGAATTTGTTTCGATTTCTTCATATGGAACAACCGGACGTCATTTCAAGTCAATCAGAAGGCGTGATTATTCTTTCTTCAGAAATTTTAAATGCGTCATGATCCCACCGAGGCCTTTTTGGCTAAAATAGGTAATAATAAAATTGTTCAATATGTTTTGATACTTGTCAATAAAAATTCAACCTGTTTACCTTGTTTTTTCATTCAATAATTATATAGTACATAGCATAATAAATCACACTATATCAATTAAAAATATTATACTTAGCAACACACGTTGAAATGAACAAAACCATCAGGTAAATTAGATAGTTAAAGCCGCAGAAATTTTTTTTTTATCGAAGCCGATTCAATTCGTATATTATAGTAACTTACTTCAAACAATAATCGAATTCAATACAATTTGTTTCGACCTCCTTTAGTCCTTTCAGTCAACAACAAAAAGTTTTATTATTCAATCACTTTGGTGTTGGTCGTAAAAATGTATCAATAAAAATGACAACCACATAATATTCTTTGCAACTGTAGCGCCACAGAACAAGACATATGTGACATATATCCCTATTTGCGATCACATCGTTATCTATCGGGCGTCACACGAAACTCTAACCTCCGCCGAAATTGGAAGTTCAAAATGATCTGTCGATCGTATGAAGCCTTCCCTCCATTCATTCTATGCTCCTAGCTAACTCTTTCAACATCACCATAGAACTTATAGTACATGGAATGCCATTAGCATAGAACTTATAGTACATGGAATGCCATTAGCCTTGCTGCTCAGCTTAAAAAAGTGGATAAACATCTCCAGTTGGAGGAATACTTAAGTTTCCATGTTCCCATGGATACGACTTGTCATACAGAATAGAAACACAGAAATACTATGAATTTAATCGTCAAGATCCGATTCACTTGGCATTTCGGCAAACATTTCTGTGTTTCTGTTCGATGTGACAGGTCGTATCCATGGGAACATGGAAATTTCGGTATTCCTCCAACTTGAGATGTTTACCCACTTTTTGATCTGGTAATAGCATTCCATGTACTATAAGTTCTATGGCCATTAGCCTTGCTGCTCAGCTTAAAAAAGTGGATAAACATCTCCAGTTGGAGGAATACTGAAATTTCCACGTTGCTATGGTTACGACTTGTCATACAGAATAGAAACATAGAAATACTATGAATTTAATCGTCAAGATCCGATTCACTGGGCATTTCGGCAAACATTTCTGTGTTTCTGTTCGGTGTGACAGGACGTATCCATGGGAACATGGAAATTTAGAGATTCCTCCAACTTGAGATGTTTACCCACTTTTTGATCTGGTAATAGCATTCCATGTACTATAAGTTCTATGAACATCACACATAAATTAAAACACCGGTATGAGAAGTGACAAGCCGCCGCACTGTCACAAACCAACGATGGGATGATATAATCTATCTTAACTTTGATGAAGGGTCTATTATCAGATTTTTGTTAACTGAAAAGTTCTGAAGTTCGACAGTCTCGTGGAAAAAAGCTATGCGACTTTTGAAAATCAGATTTGTTTTTTGACAAATTTTTACAAGTATCAACAGAAACATTAGGTGATCCACAACGATAACAAAATTCAGATATTTTGAATATACACTGACTATAATAATTCCCTATTTTGTGACAATTCCAACATTTCGATTTCATTACTTCTAGATTCAGTATCGACACATCTCGAAGATTCTGAAGAAATCTGATAGGAATTAATTTTAAATTTTTTAGCTGAAAAATTCTCATTACCATCATTCTAACTGAAGGCTGACCCAAATTTTGAATGAACCGAATCACGGGTGTTGTTATTCATTAGAAATTCATCATCCTCTAAACGTATGATTAATATATGAAGTTCGGAAATTGTAGGAGTTTCAACAGTTGCAATAGTTTTTTCGTAAATATTTCAATGTAATTACATAGTGGGTATTCCTCTCGAAGTAGCAACTTCAACAATAGATATAAATTTGGGGGCACGGCAGTGCCCCCGCCAAGTCGAGCGCGAAGCAAACACTGCCGTACCATACTTTACTGGAACCATTTCGCCGCATTTTCAGGCTCCTATTTGAGAACCTCTGGATTAGACCAGAACGCTGAAACTTTCGTCATCCAGTGAGCTATAATCACGTACTTAAAATCCAAAATTTCAAGTGTGTAGGTCATTCAGTTCCGAAGTTAAGCGAAGGCAAAGTTTCGCATTTTCGACACTCACTCACTCATGATCATCAAAATAGAACTAGTACTTCCCATGAACTCAGAGAGCTGAAATTTGGTACAGAGTTAGGGTTTAATGGCCACATAAAGGTAAAACTATAAAAACTAGGATAATCGAAGATCTGGAGTACCATTGTTGTCACGTCACTTGAACTCACGTGCTATCACGCAAAATCACATCATTCTTCGCAAAATGTGCAACCACAATAATGCATGGAAGTTTATGCGCTCAGAAACGCATTGTTATCATACTCAATATGTGAAAATATACCTACTGTAGAATATAAATTGAAAAAAGGATAATAATCGGGTGATCAGTCTTATGTTTTTTACTGTCTCATTCAAGGAAACGATAGGTTTCCGAAAGCTAGGCCGGAACAATGAATGAGACAGTAAAAATTATCACTGTGTATAAGACTGATCACCCGATTATTATCCTTTTTTCAATTTTTATCATCAGATGGGTCTGTGGTGAGATGGGAAGGGAAAGAATTATATCCGGAAAAAATCGGGTAAAAGATGGGCTATATGGACAAGTTTGGTATCAAACTATAGGTTTTCGAGGACCCTGAATTCAATAAAGAATATTTGGAGGCTCTTTCTACCATAGTTCAGAACCGGAAAAGAAGAAAAAAAGAAAATTAATATTTTTAATAAAAAATCTACTCCTAAAAAGAAAAAAATGTGTCAAATAAGAAAATCAAATGAAATAAATCAATATGCCCACGTTTCTACAAAAAGAAGTGAAATCCCACCAAAAACATTCTGTAAAAAACTAGCCAAGTCTCGATGGAGCTGCTTGTTTATCTCTAAAAAGTAATGAAATCTAGACAAAGTCGTGCCAAGTCTAAGGCTCCTTACAGAGATTTCTTTATTATTATAGTTAATGTTGTGTGACTTGGCCGTTGAAGGGTACACAAGGGTACAAAACCAGGTGCTCCATGACACCATTGCACCAATCTGTCGCTAGAAACGCTACCCATTGACGGTGGAAAATTGCCACTTGGAAAACGTTGATTCAATAACCAGTCAATGGAAGGCTTGATAAATCTACGTATTTCAATAATACTTATGTGTAGGCGAGCCTGAAACAAACAGTATAAAATTTTTTTTCCAGTACAGCCGGACTTCTAATCATTGATAGAAGACAGACCGTCTGTACGTATATTTTATTTTAGATCGGTTGTCGATTTGACGATCCAAAAAGATGAGATAGAAGTCAGCATTGTCAATGCTGAATGCATGTGTCGCACAATCCACAACAGCCTAAAATGAGACACTTGCGTCCAATTACCAATACCAGTATGGGCTATTATCTCGCTTAACAAACATAGGTTACAACAGATATAACATTACGTGTAAACAAAATTGACTTGTACTCACCAACGTATAAAGAATGTTCAACGGCCAAATCACACAACATTAACTATAATAATAAAGAAATCTCTGTAAGGAGCCTTAGACTTGGCACGACTTTGTCTAGATTTCATTACTTTTTAGAGATAAACAAGCAGCTCCATCGAGACTTGGCTAGTTTTTTACAGAATGTTTTTGGTGGGATAAATAATTAATAGAATAAATTTATAGTCTGCAAATAGATCAAAAGATGGGAGTTCAATATAAATTTTCATATGGTCTTATTTTCTGACGTTACAATTTTTGAATGTGGAAACAAGAGAATAGCAATAAGCGGTAGAAGATGCATTCACTATCAATCTTATTCTATTCTATACTATACTAAAATGGTAACTGGGTGGACCGGCCCGTGAGAATCTGTCCAAAAGTGGGTCCAGAAGAGTCTTAAAATCGCAGCGAAGCTGCGATACCGTGATGAAATTTTTATACGGTCGAAAAGAGGAATAATCGATTTATACGTGGGTGAAATTTTGATTCTCTAGGCGAAGTAGAAGTATTTTAAAAAAATTCGCGAAGTTCGCGAAAAAATCCGACAAAAAGGGTCATTTTAAACTCGATAAAACTTTTTCCACAGATATCCTGACCGTGATGTGAATATACGGATCGAAAGAGGAAAAGTCAATGCAAAATAGCTTGGTATTCATTTTTTTCAAAATTTTCCCATTTCTTCAGGAAACTTGATCAAACTTTGACATTTCGCCTATAAAATCACCCGAGTTCTACCGATGAGGATAACTACTTAAAAGGTAGATCTGCTGGCCCATACTAGTTCTATTTCTACATTATACTAAAACGGTAACTCTGTGGTCCGGCCCGTGGAATCTGTCGAAAAAGTGGGTCCAGAAGAATCTTAAAATCGCAGCGTAGCTGCGATACAGGAGAGAAATTTTTATACGGTCGGAAAGAGGAATGATCGGTTCGTACGTGGGCGAAATTTCGATCTTCTAGGCGATGTAGAAGTATTTTAAAAAAATTCGCGAAAATCGCGAAAAAATTCGGCAAAAAGGGCAATTTTAAACTCGATAAAACTTTTTTCGCAGATACCCTGGTCGTGATGTAAATATACGGATAGAAAGAGAAAGAATCAACGTGAAATAGCTTGGTATTCATATTTTCCATAATTTCCCCATTTCTTCAGGAAAACTGATCAAATAAGTTTGACATTTCTCCTATAAAATCGCCCGATCAGCAGAGATCACAGAGAATTATTCGACATTGTAGCTGTTACAGTGGCTTTATAAAAGACAGAGGCGACAATAGGGTCATAGAACACGTTTTTGCACAAACATGGCGGATATTTGTTTACATTTGAATGTCGCGCTGTTTGACATTAGACTCGATCTTGAGCTTTACGTTAAGATACATGACAACAATACAATGAAAGTCCGCCATTAGTGGTCGAGAACAGTCCGACCAATCAAAACGTGAACGTCTATTGTCGCCACTGTCCTCTATAAAGCCACTGTAGTAGCTGTAAGCTGTCAGAGTTTGGCCACAGCCTTCTATAGAGAAAGCCCGGAACACAATCTGACAACTGCGCTCAGATTCCGCGACCAGATTCCTACCTGTTTGAAAGGTTGATCTGCTGGCCCATACTAGTTCTATACTATACTAAAATGGTAACTCCGTGGACCGGTCCGATGGAATCTGTCGAAAAGTGGATCCGGAAGAACTTTAAAATGAAAAAATTTTTATACGTTTGAATACAGGAATAATCGATTCATACGTGGGTGAAATTTCGATTCTCCAGGCGCTGTAGAAGTTCTTTTCAAAAATTCGTGAAAATCTCGAAAAAATCCGGCAAAAAGGGCAATTTTCAACTCGATAAAACTATTGTCAGAGATATCTTGGCCGTGATGTGAAATATACGAATCTAGAGAGGAAAGGTCAATGCAAAATAGCTTGGTAATCATATTTTCCATTATTCCCCATTTTTCAGTGAAATTGATCAAGCTTTGACATTTCGCCTATAAAATCACCCGATTTGCAGAAATGTAGAGTTAGAGATAAAGATAACTACTTTGGTTTGGGTTTATTGGGAAGGCAGTCAAAAAAACGAGGACTCTTTTTCCTTTGACTCGAGCTTTCGAAATATGTTTATTCCTTCATCAGGAGCAGCTACAATAAGAAAAAGAATACACATTTTCTACTTAACTTAGTTGAGGTTTCGTTCTAGGTGTTATTTAGAGTCCTCCTCGTTTTTTCGACTGCCTTCCCAATAAACCCAAACCAAATTAAAATAAAACAGTCGATAACCAATCAATTATATAAAGATAACTACTTAATAGGTAGATCTAGGGGCTCTACTAGACTAGTCAATGATTAACAAAAATCACACTGTTTATCGGTTATGAAATTAAAAAGACTTATCATACAGAGTGTAACAGCCAAATGGAATAAATTCGATAACGAATAAATGAGGGGGTGTTAGGAAAAACGCACGGACACGTCGATTTGTAATTTCAAATGCGCATATTTTTCAAGACAATAAAATTATATAGGGTGTTCCATGCGACCGTGGCCAATACCAACTTTCTTATTTCAAATGCAACCCCCTGTATATTATTTATTTTTTGGATTCTGTACAATGTCTATCTTCAACTTTTTCGGAAATATTAAGTGTTTTCAGATTTTTTACAAAAATTGACATTTTAAATGAAAATTATTTTAATTCACAAATTCGATACATTACACTCAATACTCATTTCCCATTTACCTCTAAATATGAAGAAAGTAAGCAAAAACGCTTGAAATGTTGAGTAACGTTAGAAGACAATTCTACACCAAATTAGCATGTTGCCACCAATACGTTCGCGGCGAGCATTTCCTACATCGACATTAATGTTTTTTTTTTAATAGTGTAGTAGGTATCATTTAAATAGATATGTTATGTGTTGAGAAGAACACTTTGGTTCTATGATTTATGAATGTTCTGTGTCTCGAGGCCAGGACTCGAGCAGGAGGGGGAGAACAAGTCAGTTTTTACGTTGCAAGGTTCGGTCGCAACAGGTAGTAGTCGTCGTGGTAACGGTTGTTTGTCGGGTTCGGTTCCAAAGTCACTGTGGCTATATACAGCTACCTGAGAGGGCTCAGGCATATATAGCGTGATTTGGACCACGTGTGTCGTATTTCTGTGTGTAGACTATTATATCTATGTGTATTGAACTTTCTGTGAATAAACTATATGAACTGTGAAGTCTTATCTTTCTCAACCCACGTATCCGCCCATCCATCCTACAATAGTTAAGAAATAATCAGTATTACTTATTAGGTTTTAAGTGTAATGTACCGAATTTGTGAAATAAAATAATTTTCATTCAAAACGTTGATTTTTGCAATAAATCTGAAAACACTTAATACTTCCGGAATAGTTGAAGATAGGTATAGGACATCGTGAATAAATTGTGTCTAGAATTCTCTCTTCAAATACAGGGGGTTGCATTTGAAATAGGAAAGTTGGTATTGGCCACGGTCACATGGAACACCTTATATTATATTATTTTCTTGAAAAATATACGCATTTAAAATTACAAATCGACGTGTCCGAGCATTTTTCCCAACACATTTATTCGTTATCGAATTTATTCCACTCGGCTGTTACACTCTGTATATGGTTTTTTGGACTCGTCTAGGGTATATTGATGAAGGATTTCACGTGAGGATTCACCTACAAAATCAAAAAATTCCGGGCTTTGTAGCAGTGGTTCAATGAGAATCTAACCCGAAGTTTCGCCTACAAATACGTTGGGCATCTCTGAAAATACTTCGTGCTGGCTTAATAAAACATCAGAAATAAAATTAAAATTATATTACCAAAGTAAAATCCATTTTTAAAATTTGTTGAAAAAATTATCATCTTGTAAAATACTAGATATTAAAACTTTATCCCTGAGGGCATCTATAACCTCATCTTGATCCCATTCCAAAGTTACTTTGTGTAGCCTTGGGTCTTTTTTTCCAGTCACTCTCAATATACCTTTAGTCTCAATCAAAGAGCACAAACTAACAAATTCTGCTTGATCGACAGAAAACAAATTACGTTTTGTACAAACTTTCTTATATATATCATGAAGTTTTCCAATCGTAACGTCTTTACTCTTGCATTTTCGTAATATTAACAATAAAGAACAGATAACAATTTTTTGTTGTAGTGGAAAATCAGTATCACAGTCATCGGACAAATTCTGAGTGGTGCCATAAATTTTATTCAAGACTCCGACAACTTCCTTCAAGTCAACTTTCCTCACAGTCTCGACTTCTTCAGCATCAAAATTTTCTATGGATTGAAGCACGTCGTCTTTCTCATCTTTTTCAATTATATCTACAACTCTTCTTGCAATGTCTAGAGCTCTTCTCACATCCCCAGATACTGCAGCAACTTTGCTCGCAAGCATCTGCAAAGCAGCAGGCGAAAAGACCCCTAATGTTCCCGCTTGTTCTAATCTTGATGTAATGATTTCCAGGATTTGTTGTTTTGAGTAAGGGGCAAAGTGTAGAAGTTGAGGTTTCAATTCACAACGAGCTTGCAGTCTCGGCAATATTCTGTCGGTCAAATCCAGTGCATTAGCAATTCCAATTAGAACAACATTTTCTTTAAATCTTGCTGGCCATTCAAATATAGTGTATAATACTGTTTGGTTTTTACTTTCCAACTGATCCATCTCATCGAGAACCAACAAACTGTAAATAAAGAAAAAATTGTAATAGAAAATAAACAACAGAAGACACGAGGTCAAAGTTAACATAGTTGTGTAATCCCATTTATATTTAACCTACAAATGCTAACCTATTTTATAATGTATGTGTGAAAATCAGCAACCTCGATAATAGTACATTCTAAAACTCCGGTTTTCTCCTCGTTGATCTGATTTGTTGGTGGTTTTTGTGCTGGAATATGAGTTCAACTTGTTTGGATGGCGCTTATATAGATGTCGTTTGTAGTCGATACCTCTAGTTTTGGTTTATTGTACAGTGACTCTAACAAGACAGTGGCGACAATGGAGTGACTCGTTTTTTATTGGTTCACGTGACGAAATCCGCCATTAAATTGCTAAATTTCTTTGTTTACATCGTGGATACATAACCTAGCATTCTCGAGCACGCTGCATTATCGTATTTCTCGTCCCTCGTGCGTTCGATGAGTTTAGTTATTTTGAAACATTTGATTTCTTGTGAGTGAGTGTAATTCCGATATTGGAAACAGACATTGTTCTTTTCAAAACTGTTTTAGTTCTGTGAAATCATTTCATTATTTTGTGGAGACCGATTTCTTTTCATTGGTGAGTTACATGATGATATCATGATACTTTTCTTCCTACTCAAATATGAACATCAAATATATACTCCATTCACAATTATAAAATCACAACTCTGGCCTTGGAAATTTGACACATTCCACTCTGTATCGAAGTTATGACGTTTTTCAAAATATTTTTATGTTCCAAGTCAACGCTATGTTGCCCTTTCTACATTCTTAGCGTATTTCTCAGAATGTGAATGAATTGGAAAAGATGTGATGGACTAAAATAATTAACGTTTATATGAATTGATAGAAAGGATTCCTTTTCTAGTTATTTGCATGAAAAGTACAAGAGATCACTGTTGAAATATATTATTTTTCGCCATGGAAGAAAATTGCATTGCTTTCACATAATTTTCATATGCATGCTTGAGAAGATTTAATGTTTATTATCCTCTTGAACTGAAAGTTCAAGACTTGACGAAATCAATTGTTGATTCTAATCAAGAATTCATTAAAAAAAATCAACCCAAAGATATAGAATGAATTGATGGGTAATTACAAGAATCAAAAATAATGGAACATATATCCCTCTACTGGAATCCGAATATGTGATATGATAGTGAGGGTGCATAACATTTCTATTTCTAATATTGGTCCAATTCAAATTTGCCGTTCGTACTCACGCCAAAAGTCGTGAAATCGACGGGAAACTTCTTCTGGACGACGAAGAACGGAAAAATAGGCGATTCCTTATCGATATTTCGCCCCAAAATCGCCGATCGATTCGAACTAACAAAATGTGGAATATCTTTGATACTTTTACTTTGATGTAAACAGAAAAACTGTTAACAACGTTTTGTCATTAACAATATTCTCTGTACGCGCACAGATTTTTCATCAGGTGCACCAATTCCTGAAAACGAAACCATGGCCAGAGTTGTGATTTTATAATTGTGAATGGAGTATACATTGTTGAATACTGGAATTGAGGTATCAGAAAATTTATTTCAAATAAGCCTTTGTACTTGTTAATAGATCATGCTAGGCTGTGCATCAATTAATTGCAGCAATTCTGCGAAGAAAGGCTTTTCAATGAAACATTTCCCCAAAGATCCATTGAGGAGGCAACAGTGGTTGATAAAAATGAAGAGGGATAATTGGAAGCCTACAGATTATTCTTGTTTGTGTGAGGTAAGATCTTAATTTTATTCTCTGGCTGTTCTTAAGTTACAGAACATACATTTTAGGTTCATTTTGCTCCAGAAATGTGGGAGAAAACTAGAGTAGATGGAAAACGGGCTTTAAAATCCAATGCTGTACCTACTCTCTTTTTATTTACACAACCTGCGAAATGTAGAAAATCATCAAAAATAAGAAAACCAATATCTCCAGAAGAACCAAATATTTTACATTCAGGTGAGTACTGAAACTTACGAAGGTAAATCAGGTCATAAAAAGTTACATGTATAATCATGATATTAAGAGATTTCATTTTATCCCCAGATGATATGTCATCAGAAATCCCTGATACGATCAATGTCGATGTAAAACGTCTATCCACTTCCCTAACCTCCATGGCCAATGTGGATGTAAATATCCAATCAACTGACTTGGACAAAAGTGGTGACAATTCCATGAGTAATGTCGATGAGAATCCATCTGCTTCCCAGGTTTATAAGAGTGGTGACAAATCCAGGACCAATGAGGATGAAAATAATCCATATACTTCTCCGGTGGATTTGAACAAAAGTTCTTCGCCTCAGACTACTAGCGATGATACTCCCATACTGTTTGATCTCGGGTTAATTCCCTGATGAGTGGACTGTAATTTGTATAAGGTTCGCACCGGTTCTTGAGAGCTTTGACAATTTCTCTGGAGGACACAATGAAGAGATTTCGTACAAGGGACACAAGGGCAAAGTATGTTCTGACTCACCTGTGGTATGCTGCGTGCTGGATATGATAAGGCCTCAATTGGCTGAAGTAGGTTTTCTGGCTGCACTATAGGTTTGCGGCGCGCGGGTTGCGTTAAGGGCCTTACTTGACCGTACTAGGTAGGTGTCGCGCTGTTCGTAGTTGAACTATTTGTGTCTAGGTTGAGACTGGTTATGGTTTGTTAGTCTGTGTCTCCCCTGAGGTAGCTGTTCAGGTCACAGAGTCACCCCGTGGTGGGGGCATTTGACTGTTTTGCTTCAGAATAAGCCAAAACATAGAGTTGCATCATGCCGCCTTGAGTTGCATTGCGTACAAGGAACAAAGCAGACATAATGCAAAGCCAATTCGATATTTACATTATTATTTACATATATACAAGAATATAAAGGGAATATATACAATTATTTAAATGGGGACCGAACACAGACAAAACATAACATTGGATTCCTCCGAAAAATTAAAGAAATTAGAGAAAATGTACTTACGAGAAAAGTTCAGGGCTAAGAAGTACAAAAATCTTTTCAGAAATTGCACAAAAAAATATAATTTATTGAAAAATAAATTAGATGGTGCTTCAAATGAAGAAACATTATTTTTCAACCCAGACCAACAGTCTGCTTTGAAAAAAAAGAAGTGGCAAATCCACTAAACTAATGAAGTAAACATACAGTTGTTAAGTCACTAAAACTTAAATTTAGCTGTGGGAATAATGGCTATCTAGAACTGCTCAAACAAGGATATCCATTACCATCTTTGAGAACTCTGCAGAGAAGACTCCAAAATTTGAAATTTGATTCTGGCATTCTCCATGAAGTCTTTGAATTTCTAGATTCAAAGGTTCAGTCATTCAGTGAGAAAGAAAGGCACTGTGTTTTAGTGTTGGACGAGATGTCCATAACACCAGGAAGAACTTATGATGTGTCACTAAGTAAATATTTTGGAGATATTACTCTTCCTGAACATGATGGAATGGCAACACACGTTTTAGTGTTTATGCTAGGTGGAGTTGCAACACACTGGAAGCAAGTAGTGGAATACTATTTCACGGGAGATTCTGTGAATGGTGCAGTTTTTGACGGAATCATAAAAGACATTTTCGAAAAGTGCGAAGAAATTAATTTAAAAATTGTGAGCATCACATCGGATATGGGCCCTTTTAATCAAGCAATGTGGAGATCATGGGGAGTGGGGGCAGGTAAACATTCTCCAGTCAAATGCAGCATTACTCACCCAATTGACCAAAACAAGAATGTGTTTATTTTCGCCGATGTACCTCACCTTTTTAAAAATATCAAATCCATGTTGATGATCAACAAAGTAATTGAGCTGCCAGATTTCTTTGTTGAGAAATATAATTTGCCAACAAATACTGTGTTATCCAGTCATATACATGAACTGGTAAAACACGAAGAAAATAATCTTTCCAAATTGGCCTCGAAACTAACAGAAGATCTCCTCCCTACTCATTTTGCAAAAATGAAAGTTAGCACATCTACCAATGTAATGAGTCACTCAGTTAGTAGTGCACTCAAATTTTTGGCAGAGGAATTGGGTAAGAATTGTGGAGGAATGGTTTTATCTGATGACCTCCAGGCATCCATCTGCGGCACCCAGTAAATTTGATATCAACAAATATCAAGAAACTGTTTCATATCGCAAAGAAATGATGCAGCTCTTCTCCTCGATAAAATTTGGAGTAAAACAGATTTGGAAACCCTGCCAGTCAGGAGTACTTATCTCAACAGAGTCAATGCTGAATATACAATCGGTATTTCTAAATGAAAAAGGGTTCGAACTCCTCTTAACTAGTAAATTTTCACAAGATTGTCTTGAAAATCTCTTCTGTGTGTTGAGGAGTAAACAAATAGTTCTCAATGCAGTACAGGTGAAAAATAATTTGTGTGTCGCAATATTTAAAAAGTGCATCCTCTAGTAGTTATGGCGACGATGACAGAGAATTTTTGAGTGACTTTATAGATGTATTGGATGTGAAAGAACCACATCAATATGAGGATGTGAAATTGCCAGTCAAATCAGATAAGAAGATATTTAATCTGTCTGTTAGTGAACTGAATTCCTTGTATAATATTTGTGGATATATACTAAAAAGTATAAAAAATACATCAAAGACATGTGCCACATTTTTGAATACTGTAGGTTCACAAACACCGATATATAAAAGGTTTACAAAGTTCAGCCTTCTTGAGCGTTTCAAAGAATCTTCCTTATTTTTTGTATCAGAAGTGGCATTCTGTTTCTTTGTTGATATGGAAAACATATTTAGGAAGTATTTCGATAATATGAATCTGAAAGAATTTTATTTCAAAGAGATGGCCAATTTGAAATTTGATATTCCAAATTTCCACAATTCAAAAGATAAAATGATTAAAAGATTGATTTCCTTTCGATTGAAAATAAATTCGAATAGGAAAAAATCACTATCGAAAAAACTTAGCAGCAAGTCAGTAGCTGGTAATTTCCTTTGAAGTGGACTGAATTTTAATCAAGTATGTAACTTCTCAAACAACATTTATATTGTCTAATTTTGTATACGGGGTGTCCCGTAAAGACCACGTCAAACGAAAACGGAATAGATCAGAATGTGCTCTACCTGATGTGCAAAAATCGTTCATATGAAAGTCTCACAGTTTTCGAGATATTTGATGTTTTATGAAAATGTTGAATTTTTATACTTAAAATGCTTTCTCTCCTGCGGAAGCTACAATTAAATACTTTTCGAATCATTTTTTTCCGTAAATATTGTTGAATGATTAATTCAATTCATGCAATGAAAAATACCACAAAATATTACACAGGGATTCTGAAAAAAAAATTAAAATACATGTTCTGAAGGAAGTGTTTTTTTGTACTGAATTCTATCTGACGTGGTATAAAAAAAGACACTAGACCTCTTCTGCATATGACGTTGAAAAGTTGCGCATTTTGTGAGGATTCCGAAAAGGTTGAATACAGGTGGAAACCTTCTTCAGAAAAAAAAAGATATTCGAATGTTTATCGAAATGGTGCATTTCTGAGAAAAACTGATTTTTTCACTTTTTTCACAAATCCTTTCATTTTGCAGATTCTGCTGTAACATTGAATAATTCTCTTGAAAAATGTCAGTTACTCCTTAAATTACTAATAAACTGAAATTATTCATTAATTGCAATGATATAATGTAATAACGCACAGGACCTTCAACATCAACAAATCTATTGTGAAGAAACTCTATAAAAATATCAATAATAAAAATTCAGGATTCTTATTAAGCAAATGCTCAAAATGACCACCCCCTTCGCTAATACATGCCCTGCATCTATTGAGAAATAACCTTTTGAAACCATACGTTTGTATGGTTTCAAGCTATTTTGGCTGCTGAAATACGAATGCGGCCCCTTAGTTGTGCTTCATCTCTTATGGGATTCGAATAAATTTCATTTTTTGAAAAACCCCAGTGAAAAAATCCAGAGGATTTAAGTCTGGTGAACGGGAGGCCACAAAATTTCACCGCCCCTTCCGATCCACCGGTGAGGATATGTTTGGAACATGACGACTGTAGTGTGCTGGGCACCCGTCGTGTTGAAACCATAGATTACGTCGCATTTCCAGTGGTATATCTTCTAGTTCTAAGAGTAAGGATACACTGTTCCTTAGAAAATTCAAATAGTTGGTGCCGTTTAATGATTGCGGCAATTCTGTCGGACCGAATATTTTTGAAATCGTATATTCCAGTCCATAAATTCACCGTAAATCGATATTGGGATCTATCTTGCCTTATATTGTGCGGATTCTCGATGTTCCAACTATAAAGATTATGCAGATTGATATACCCGCTTTGAGTACAGAAAGACTCCTCAGTCCAAAGGATATTATTGAAAAAATTTGTTGATTGATTATTTTCAGCAGGAAGTGCAAAATGAAAGTATTTATGGAAAAGGTGAAAAAATCAGTTTTTCACAGAAATGCTCCATTTTCGATAAACATTCGAATATCTTTTTTTCTGAAGAAGGTTATCACCTGTATTTTCCCTTTTCGGAATCCTCACAAAATGGGCAACCTTTCAACGTAATATGCAGAAAAGGTCCAGTGTTTTTTTTTTCTATTCCACGTCAGATAGAATTCAGTACAAAAAACACTTCCTTCAGAACAAGTTTTTAAAATTGTTTTTTTCAGAATCCCTGTATAATATTTTGTGCTATTTTTCATTGAATGAATCGAAGTAATCATTCAACAATATTTAGGAAAAAAACTCATTCGAGAAGTATTTAATTGTAGCTTCCGCAAGAGAGAAAGCATTTTAAGTGTAAAAATTCAACATTTTCATAAAACATCAAATACCTCGAAAACTGTGAGACTTTCATATGAACAATTTTTCCACATCAGATAGAGCACATTCTGATCTTCATTCCGTTTGACGTGGTCTTTACGGGACACCCTGTATATAATATACATATATGTATTCTATATGTGAATCTAACAGCCCGAAGCCAAAGGCTGAGGACCAATGAACGAGCTTTCGATGGTCATAAAATTATCTCGTCTATTATCAAGGTCCTAGGGATATTACTACTGAGAAATAAACTGTCCACGTTTCTGATAAGTACTTTAATTCAAATTATTTCAAATGCCACGCATAACTCACCACAGTTATCAGAATATTGCTCAAAGTTGACATAAAACATCCTGTATCTCGCTTATGCGTCGAAAACGGGGTATATGTCATAAGGCAAAAATGACTTTATTGGGAAAAACCCTGTATACAGGGTGTCCCAAGACAGCCAATATCTCGGGTCTCAGACAAGGTAGAAAGTTCAAACAAAAAGTATTTCAAATGGCATCAAAAACTCTACCAGATTCCGTCATTAAAATTCTTTTCCTAATTAGCACCCCTAAAAAAAATACCCCCAGATATTTTTTTCGAATGGCACCCTCATATTCTTCTCACTCTAAACGATTTCCCAGTAAGAGAAGAAATATGTTAAAACAATTTTCTATCATTTTACGTAAAATAAAACCCCTCAAAAAAATTATTATAATTTCCGGCACATTCACCATTTTTCTCAGTTCATTCACTATGTCTATGTTCTATTGGGAAAAGTAGAATTCGATAGGTGGCGCTCTGAAATGTCAATGTCATCTTAGCAACGAGTAAAACAAATCAGATGTCGTATGAGCCCTTTGATATTGAAGTGGTTTTATTTTGCTGTTTAAGTTATTTTCAGGGGGTGTTTTGTGAAACTTTTGGTTTTTCTTTGATTGTGCTTTAGTGCTTTGTGTTGTTAATCTAAATTTTGACTCCCAATATTTTTATTTTTGGAGTAATAGGTATGGTTGATGTTTGTGAAAAGTACAACAAGCGTTCAATTAACTGTTTAGTTTTAGGTCTGATTTCGTGTTTTTATTTCATTTTTGATATAGTCATATCTACAAAAGTTGCAGGGAAGGTACGTTTGTATTGAGTATCATTTGAAATTTTTAATACCGACTTATTTTCTCTTCGTTTTCTGGAACATACTTCGTGGCTTGACTGTGGTAGTTTTAAGGAAGGTACTGCATTTAAAAGAAGATACTTTTTTTTACTAAGACCTGAAGAATATGTTACTCATTTATATATTGTTCACCTTCAGAAATATAACCTACACCATCCACTATTAACTTATAACTATGTATAAAAAGCCTTGTTCGGACTAGGCCAGTAGATTAGTCGAGTAGCGAGTGATTTAGTAACTTGCCGTGTGCGAACGCCAAAAATCGAGTCGAGTGGATTAGTCAGTGGGCGAGTCGAGTCGATCCATTTCATTCTATTTTCTCGGGCGAGTAGCTTCCCCCACCACGCGCCACTTGCCACTGGAACGCCAGTACTGTCACAGGCGAAAGGAAAAGTCAGTCGTTTTTCAAAAATGTTTCGTTGGAGCGAAGATATTACATATAGATTAGTAAGATTAGTTCAGAAATGTCGTGATGAAATGTTCAAATGGGGCATAGTGGGGTGCGATTGTGGCGCAACGAGACAGACTATGGACCACATTTCGAACGAATGCCCGATAAGATCCCATCCTGGTGGTATCCATGAGGTTTTCTCCGCTTCCCCAGAGGCAGTGGACTGAGTTGAAGGCCTGGATATTCGCGTTTAGATATATTACGAAGTTGTTCATTTATCCTTTTATTATTTATTATTTGTATACAATGTCCTTTTTTATGTGTGCTTCTCATACGAAATATATATAGTTCAGAAAATTGGGTCACGAATGTTTATGGAACATTAAGTCGAAAGACTACAAACATAAAATGATGAGGCAATCCTCATCAGAGGATATAGAATCCGAAATGCATATACCCGGTTACTTATACATATAATTATATGCTTGAATATTTTACGTCTGTAAAGTTTTATTAACAGAAAATTTACACAACTTTCTGACATTCTCAAAGTATCGAGGTATTCTTTGGGATCTTCTTATGTCAATTCCTTCAGAAGACAATTCGTAGTTCCTAGTTCGTATCTTCTATTACCATTTCCGTACCCAAAGCTTCTTTTTACGGATCTCACATATTTCCTCATCCACCTCTTCTGAAATGGTCATTACGATGAGGTTAACCAGTTTGTTTACTTTATTGCGTTGCATGCTCTTCGTTCTTCGAAATATCACTCACTTTTCACTTCACTTGTGAACTCGACTCGACCAAAGTGCGAACGATTTCCTGACAGTTGTGTGACAGTAGTAAGTAGATTAGCTACTCTCCACTCGACTTATCTACTGGCCTAGTCCGAACAAGGCTTTACACACTTGGTACTAACCTTGACTAGTCTTCCCTTTTAAAATGTAAGGAACACACGGACATACTATCTATAACTGGTTTCCCCATTTTTAGTTTAATTGCCTTAGCCTTTTGAGATATATTTTCCAGAACTCCAAACGCATTTTCAATATTTACCATTCTTCCCATGGGAGGAAATTTATGGAAATATAAATCGGGATTTTTCCCTTCACGGCTAGTGCAACCAAATACAGAACAGTTTAGATTATGCAGCGACATAATTCAAAGTATAAAACTTTAAAAAAGGTACAAAAAAAATCAAACTTGATCTGCAATGAAGACAAAAAACAGAATAAAAACAATGCAATACGAATTGTTTTACTCGTTGCTTCAATTACAATTTTTTTCCGCCAGAGGTCTCATTGAATTCTACTCCGCCCAATTCTCTATAATTATTATTCTGGCATTGTTTTCAGTGGCAACCTTTAATTATAGAATAATTATAGAGTATAGAACCGAGATATAGAGAATGGACTGAGCAAAAATGGTGGATGTGCTGCAAATTATAATTATTTTTTTAAGGGTTGATTTACGTAAAATGATAAAAAATTGCTTCAACATATTTCTTCTTTCACTGGGAAATCGTTATCAGTGAGAAAAATATAAGGGTGCCATTAAAAAAAAATATCTGGGGGTAGTTTTTTCAGGGGTGGTAATTAGAAACAGAATTTTAACGACGGATTCTGGTAAGTGAACTGAGAGCCGAGATATTGGCTGTTTGGAACATCTTGGGACACCCTGTATATATAATGCTACAGATAATGATCCTCGAAATTATAACTATTAGGGTAAGTTATATCGTTCAATAACTCTCAAAAATCTTGTCCAAACCTGAACTTAAGAGCCTGTGCCGAGAAGAAGCGCCCGTGCCAAAGAGTTCACAAAACAAGTGAGAAAACAAGCTAATCTATACATACGTTGTAGCAAATAATACAACACAACGATGGAGGGAAAATCAACCAGCAATTGGGCATTGCGAAGGAAATGGAAATATTGTTGACAAACATGAAAAAGGATTCTGCAAGCAGGAGAACAGAGCAATACATTCTAACTAGAACCACTACTCTTCAGAATTTCTTTCAATATAGGATCCATAAGGAACTGATTCTTAAGCTATCCCCAGATGATCCATACCTCACAAACTATCGAGAAAAACTCCTGCAAAAGTTTGAACGAAAATTAAAAATCCAGGACCCAATAATAAGGAAACAGTTGATCAGGTTTACAATGCTCCAGGCGTACCTACCAGGATGATATGGAAGGAGACATTCGACCTATCGAATTGGAAGGGCATCCGCATGAAAGGAAATTCAATCAGCACACATGGACATTTTGTGTAAAGACTCTGAGGATATCACCAGCTATGTGACAAAGTACGAAGTTGTGAAGTCAGGTCAACATCGAAGACAGGTGAATGAAATAATATTTCTGTGCCGATATTTGCTGGTAATTATGAACAATGGCCCACATTCCATGATGTATACAACGGAACAGTCCATAGCAGGGAAGATTTGAGCTGCACTCAAAAGTTGCAGTACTTGAAATAGTTTCTACGAGGAGAAGCAAACAGGCTGATACAACACTTGGACACAACAGCCTTTTAATGGAAAAAATATAGCAAATACCAATAAAAAATGCGTAAATAAAAATAGTTTTCAAAATTCCCGCTGAAACGAAGTGATTATGAGGTCGTCACTATACGGTAAACAGACTTCGTCGTCTGTCAAAGCGAACTGATCTTGTGTGATTTCTTGCGAACAAATCGTTTTCGTAATAACAAATAATCGTGAAATAGTTCGCTGATGATACGTTTTACTCTTCTGTTCTTCGTAAGTTCGTACTCGTGATCCATATATCTAATAATTCCTATATGGGTAATAAGCCAATCAAAATTGAAGCTGGGCTTTGGTAACAATCGAGATCTGCGCTTGTGCGGCAATATTGAGAATAAAAATATTTGTTTAATTCTATCTCTCTCTGACACATCGTATTATGTCGTGAAACGTATGTCATTTAACTTCATGTGAATAGTTTCGATCGTAACCTCACAATTTGATGTGAAATGTTTCACTCGCTTTATTCCGTTTTCTTTAAGTCCTCAATATCATTGTTAACTCCTATTTATATTCTGAAATTGATTTGAAAGTATTTAAGTGACATATTTTCATTCTGGCTGTCTTTCAGAATGAACATAACCTCTAAATTTCTCGCAATTTTTGAATTTCCAGTTGACGCAAGCGTACAACTCAAGCCTTACCAAAGATTTGACTTCACTTTGAGAGTGTGAAAAGCAGGGGTATAATCCATATTGGTATAAGTAGATATATGTCGTGATCACAGTAAGGTTATAGGTTAGCTCGTTTACAGAACAGTGACGTCACGTATTCTCATTCGTGTTTGCAGTCACGTGATAAACGGTAATAGATTACGCATTTTAAATCGATTATATTCAATTTAATGAGAGTGATTAGATCACTAAAATATTTTTTTAGTATTTCAAAAACTACCTTCAATGTGGAAAACCTCAATTTATATGAATTTGTAACATGTGTCAACATCCCTATTACTCAAGTTGGCCTAATCAGATTTTGCATAACTGTTTCCGTTTATGAGATACGGGGCGATTTTGGAAATTGATATTTTTCGGACGCCTCCTTTATCTCCGGAGTTATTAGAAATTATTCTGAGCTAAAAACTACGTCTGATACAGAATTCTACGTAGAATCCAGTGGCGTACTCAATTTCAGTTTTTGGGGTACCTATGGTTTTGAAGATTCGACACACCTATATTTTTCTCAATGAAACAGCCCGTATTTTATTACTTCGTTGAATTCGTTGTTTTTTCCTTCAAAATGATGTATAATATGTACTATAATAGGAAGGATGTTCAGAAATGCTGAAAAACACTTATAAACATCAGTGATGTAGTAATGGAGACGATAGCAGGTGTAAAGATTGAAGACAAAGAGAAAACCTGTAAACACTGCAAAAAGAGGGTAAATTCCTCTGTAAATTGTATCCAGTGCGATTCGGCATTCCATCCAAGCTGTGCCAACCTAGCAAAGGTCCTAAATAAAGGAAATAAGTTGAATTGTTGCCGACCACGGGAAAAAAGTGAGGTTAAATACGAAAGTATTGTTCAAAATAAAGTAGGAATGGACGAAAAAACTTTGAGAAACGTTGTTAGGGATTTACTAAAGGAGTTCTTAACACCTGTGCAACAAAAGATGGAGGAAGAAAGGACGGAATTGAAGAAGTCTATTCAATTCATGTCGGATCACTTTGAGGATCAAAAGAAAGCAACTGAGGGGTTTTTCGAAGAAGTAAGAGCTTTGAGAGAAGAAAATGCAGAATTGAAGAAACGATTGAATATAATGTAACAGAGGCTGAATATGCAGGAGCAGAAGGAAAAGCAAAACAATATCATAATTGCTGGAGTACCGAAGCAGGCAGGCAAAGACTTCAGAGAAAAAGTTGATGAAATATTTCGACAATGGGGATAGAGCATAAAAGTGAGGAAATATTGGAGTGCTATAGATTCAACAAGAAAGAGGAAGGACCAATGTTGGTTAAACTAGGACGACCAGATTTGAAACAAAAAATAATGAAAAAGATAAAAGAACTCAAAGGAATTTAAGTACGAGAATGTGGATTGGAAGGGGAAAATAAAAGTATATATCTAAATGATGATCTCACTTATGCAAACCAAGTACTTTTTAAGAAAGCTAGAGAATACAAGAGGAACCATAGACTGGCTGCAGTATTTTGTCTAAACGGGTCCATATTCCTCAGACGAACACCAGAGGAACCACCAGTCAGAATAAAATCTGAGCTGGATATACTCCAGTAATTTTGAGGGGACTCACTTTGCATTATATATGTTTTTTGTAAAAAAGTGGAGAATCTGAAAGGAAAAACAAAACATAAAAATGGATACTCCTACTAGACTGAATATAATGTATATGAACATAAGAAGTCTTCGTAATAAAATAGATGATCTCGTAGATATAGTGAACAAAAGTGATTATGAAGTATACATCATTGCACTCACGGAAACATGGCTGTACATAGATGAAGTTGATTTCATTAATATTCCGAACTACACTGTGGTGCATGACTGCAGAGAAACAAGGGGGGAGCTGCTTGCATGTTTGTTAAGGATGGTACTGAATATGAGAGTGTTGTTGAATTAGGGAGAATAGGGGATTGTAATATGGTTAGTATAAAACTGCCAAAGATGAGCATTACAGTTGTGTGCATATACAGACCGCTATGAAGTGATGTGGAGCTGTTTTTGGAGGGTATGGGCAACATTATGAACAAACATAAGAAACAATGTATTATTATTGGAGACATGAACTTGAATTTATTGGATGAATTACAGATCATAAGATAATGAACGTGGAAGTAAGTAAAGAAGTAAAAATGAATTGAAAAGAAGTGATCAAAAGAAAGAAGATGGACACAGAAATATATAGAGAGAGAGTAAGCTCAAAACTTCGTCAATTCAACATAGCATCATTCTACGATTCTACTGCAGTAGTCATTGATGAATGTGAAAAACAGTCCACAAACGAATATAATATTAAAATACACAACAAAAACTATTGGATCACAACTGAATACATGAAAAAGGTGAAGAGAAGAGATAAATTATATATTAGATGGAAGAAAATTCAAAACCACAATACAGAACAAGAATTTAAAAAACTGAAATATGAAGTAAATAATATGAGAAAAAGACTAAAAAAACAATATGCAGAAAAAAATTAGATGATGCTGGAAGATTCTGAATGAACTGTGTTCTAAAAAGAGTAAACAACCAAATAGAATAAAAGGTATTACAAATGAAAATGGAGAGAAATTGGAAGAGGATCGAGACATTGCAGAGGCATTCAATCAGTACTTCTCACAAGTGGGTGGCAAGCTGGCACAGAAAATAGAGAACACAACTCCTGGCGATGACCAAATCTCAGAAGTGGATATAGTAATGATCCAAGATCTAGTTGAGAACACGATTGTAGATCTTGTTAATAATATTCTGGAGAATGGAAAATTTCCAAGAGGAGCTGAAGAATGCCAAAATAATACCTGTCTACAAAAAGGCTCTCATGAAGATACATCAAATTACAGGCCTATATCCGTGCTCAGCTTTTTCTCGAAAATAGCTGAGAAGGTAATCAAAGCGAGAATGACTAATTTTGTACAAAAAACGTTCAAATTTGACAATTATCAATATGGGTTCCAGGAACACAGTAATACGTTGGGAGTAACAACGGACTTACTAGAATATATATGTTCTGAAATAGATCAAGAGAAGTATGTTGTCACGATATTTATTGATCTCAGCAAAGCATTTGATACAGTTGATCTTGACATTCTGCTTATGAAATTGGAGAAAATGGGTTTCAGAGGTAAGGCGAGAAGTTTGATGAAAACATTTTCCAGGGACAGAACACACTCTACACAAATAAACAAATGTAACAGCACCAAAACCAAATTAAATGTAGGAATAGCTCAGGGATCAGTAATTGGACCACTACAATACCTCTTAAGGCGGACTCCCACTACTCGTATATTTGGCAAGTACACAATTATTTGCGTACTTGGCAAGTAGATGAAGTTTCGAATTTGAATGACAAGATTGACAAGTATTGGCCGAGTGAGCCACTCCCACTACATGCCAAATATAGGCAAGTGGCAAATATTTGCCAAATACACGAGTAATGGGAGTCCGGCTTTTTATGTAAATAATCTAAAATATGTTGGTTTGAATGCAAGGTACTTTAAGTTTGCTGATGATACTGCATTATTATTGTCTGATAGTGATCCCAAAAGGCTGGAATTTTTGGCCAATCAAGACCTTATCCTTTTGAACAAATGGTTATGTAGCAACAAACTGACAATAAATATAACAAAGACTGTCTACATGGTTACGAAACAAAAAAACAAACCTGACTGTGATATAAAATTATACCTGAACAAATACAAACCGAAAGAAGTAGCTGAATATAAGTACATGGGATTAGTTCTACAGAATAATTTAAGTTGGAATATGCATGTTGAAAACATCAAAAAGAAAATAATTCCGTTTGTAGGTGCCATGAGAAGATGAGCTGGGTACCTGAATAAGAAGTACTAGTATGGGCCAGCAGATCTACCTTTTAAGTAGTTATTCTCATCTGTAGAACTCGGGTGATTTTATAGGCGAAATGTCAAAGTTTGATCAATTTTCCTGGGGAAATGTGGAAATTATGCAAAATATGAATACCAAGCTATTTTGCATTGACTTTTCCTCTTTCGATCTGTATATTTAGATCACGGCCAGGATATCTGTGAAAAAAGTTTTATCGAGTTTAAAATGGTCCTTTTCGTCGGATTTTTTCGCGATTTTCGCGAATTTTTCAAAAATACTTATACTTCGCCCAGAGAATCGAAATTTCACCCACGTATGAATCGATTATTCCTCTTTCCAACCATATAAAAATTTCTTCACTGTATCGCAGCTTCGCTGCGATTTTGAGATTCTTCTGGACCCACTTTCCGACAGATTCCCTCGGGCCGGTCCACCCAGTTACCATTAGTTATATATATCTATATATAGTATAGAACAAGGATATACTATATAATTCATTTATAGCACCTCATCTCATATATCTAATTCCTTCTTGGGGAAATATGCCAGGGTATTTATTCAGTAGATTGCAGAGAATTCAAAATAAAGCAGTGAAAATAATATATGAGATGGATTACTACACACCGACTCATCAAGTTTATCAACAAACAAAAATTTGGAATCTAGAGAAAATTAAAATATTTGAACAGACAAAATTCATCTCCAACATCAAAAATAAACTGCTCAAATCCAACTTGACAATAAATTATGTTAATGAATGCCACTATTATAACGTGAGAAACGCTCAAAATCTAAGAAATGATTACTCCAGGACACTAAAGGCACAAAATTCACCGTTAAATGCGAGTGTACGGGCATTCAACACCATACCGAAGAATATAGTTGCCGTTGATGGTACAAAAATTCGTCGCAAACTCAAGCAATACATCGAAGCACTGGATTGAGGAAAAACATCTTTATTACTTTATTTTGATAGAAATTTTATTCATTTCAATACACCTGCTATTTTTGTTATATATTAAGGATTTACGTTTTTGTTGAATATATATTGTTTAATTTAGGATCTGATACCAGCAATGTAAAAATTGTTGTTTAGGGGTCAGCAAGAAATAAATAAATAAAAAAAATCACATTATGATGATTTTTTGTTAGTGGGCCATGGATTTCCCATATAAAAGAAGAATCAATTGGACAATTTTTATTTATAGGAGAGTAAGCAAACAAAGATAATACACTAATCACTGACACGAAAAACAAAACGAAGGTACTGTTATGGTTCAACATATATGTTCAAAATTCAAAATTAATTTAGATTTATTGAGGCCAAATTAAAGTTGAAAATGAAAGATTCAGAAACATCATTTTTGAAGTTTGTACATAGAGAATAGTTTATATAAATAGTTTAGATTAGATTAAGAAATCAAGGATGTAGAAGATTTTTGAAGTATCGAAACCGGGGAGACGAAAAATGAAAATTGGAAAAGAAACATCAGAGAGAAAAGTCAGAAGATAAATTATGAAAAATTAAGGGTAAATGGATATAAATGAGATAATTCAGAATTGAAAACAACATTAGAAGGAAAATTGGAATATTATATGAAGTAGTGAGCTGTTAAGAGAGATACAACAAGAAAGAACACGAAAGGTACGAGTGCTGAATTGAAAAGATTGATATAAGAAGAAATGATCGACGTATGAGTGCGACTGAATAAAATTTGAAACCAGGATTGAAGTAGATATATGGACAATTTAAATAGATAATAAGTGAGTTTGATTTTTTATTTAGAGATAGAATAAGTTGTATTTTATGAATTAGAATAAGAAAGTTGAGAGTAGAAATAAAGTTTGTATGAATCTAAATTTTTGATTTTAAGTTGGACCCTCAATTGAAAAAGAAAATGACCGGGAAAAACAAAATTTAAATTTTCATTTAATTTGTTAGATTCAAAATTAAATTCATTCGAAATATAAAGTCATAAAAAAAAAGAGAATCATAACAATTGGCACCCAACGTGGGGCTGAAAATTTTTTTATTATTCAAAATCAAATAGTATTAATTGAATTTTACCGAGTTTCTTGATTCAACGATCATCTTAATGAAAATATATTATATATTCCAAAGCATTGATATCAAATAGTAAGATAGAAGAAATGGCTAACCATAATATGGAATTGAGAAATAAAAGAAATGAAGAAAATATAACTGAAAAGGAAGGAACAACCAGAGAGCAGACACGGGAAAGCAAAATGGATAAAATTATAAAATTATTAGAGGAAATGAATACAAAATATGATAATATTATCGCAGATTTATGGAACACAAAGGAAAATGAGAATAATGAAAATATAACGAAAATAGAAAATAATGAAGATAAAATAAATGAAACCAATAATAAAGTAGAATCAAAAATATTTATTGCTGAAGATAAAATGAAGAAAGAAGAACAAGATTTAGCAGAAGAAGTAACAGAACAACTCAATCAACAAAAACAAGAAGAAAATCAGTATATTCAAACAAAACAAGACGAGAAAAATAAAATTCTAATGAAGAAGATTCATAGAAATAGAAATGCAAATACCGAACATTGCCTCATGTTGATGATGAAAAATGAGTGGATGGAAATGAACTGGACGAAAATGAACTGGAAAATTGAAAACAACAGACAAGAAATTGTGAATGAAGTGGATAGTAAGGTGGAAATAAATGTCACAAAATATTCGAAAAGAATGGAGATAAAGAAGAGAAGGAAGGAAATGACGGAAAGGAAGAAAAAGAAGAAAAGGAAGGGGAAGAAGAAAAGGAAGAAAGATCAGAAGGGGAGGAAAAAGAAGGAATGGAAGGGGAAGAAGAAAAGGAAGAATAAGAAGAAAAGAAAGAAAAAGGAGGAATGGAAAAAAAAAAAAGGAATATATAATATAAATAGTATTTTTTAGTATGAGAACCATGAATCAAGAGGTTTGATAAAATTAGTTTTAATTTGCCTAATTTTCCAAATTATTCAAATTCAAACAAAATTTAGGCGATTTGTTATGGTTCAACATATATGTTCAAAATTCAAAATTAATTTAGATTTATTGAGGCCAAATTAAAGTTGAAAATGAAAGATTCAGAAACATCATTTTTGAAGTTTGTACATAGAGAATAGTTTATATAAATAGTTTAGATTAGATTAAGAAATCAAGGATGTAGAAGATTTTTGAAGTATCGAAACCGGGGAGACGAAAAATGAAAATTGGAAAAGAAACATCAGAGAGAAAAGTCAGAAGATAAATTGTGAAAAATTAAGGGTAAATGGATATAAATGAGATAATTCAGAATTGAAAACAACATTAGAAGGAAAATTGGAATATTATATGAAGTAGTGAGCTGTTAAGAGAGATACAACAAGAAAGAACACGAAAGGTACGAGTGCTGAATTGAAAAGATTGATATAAGAAGAAATGATCGACGTATGAGTGCGACTGAATAAAATTTGAAACCAGGATTGAAGTAGATATATGGACAATTTAAATAGATAATAAGTGAGTTTGATTTTTTATTTAGAGATAGAATAAGTTGTGTTTTATGAATTAGAATAAGAAAGTTGAGAGTAGAAATAAAGTTTGTATGAATCTAAATTTTTGATTTTAAGTTGGACCCTCAATTGAAAAAGAAAATGACCGGGAAAAACAAAATTTAAATTTTCATTTAATTTGTTAGATTCAAAATTAAATTCATTCGAAATATAAAGTCATAAAAAAAAGAGAATCATAACAGTACCTACCTATCAACAAATGAATAATACAAAAATTAATAATAACGGATTCAACTGTTCAAATTTCTGTCCATTTTCCATAATACATAATTGCCATACCTTTTCAATGCGCCTGGGTGCAGTTAATATTATAAAAGGGCAGTTTTGTAAATCCTGGAAAGCTGCCTCTGTTGATGCACGAAGTTCTTCGGGACTGTTGTGTCTATTACTCTATATTTTATTTTTCAAATAGCCCCACAGGAAAAAGTCTAATATAGACAGATCAGGTGATCTTGGAGGCCACCTGATGGGTCCATGAGTTCTAATCCAACAACCCTGAAAATTATTTTCTAAAAACCGCCCGATCAATCTTGACTTATGGGCAGGGGCGCCGTCCTTTTGGAAATGTATGGAATTAAGAAAGGAAAGAGGAACATCTTCCAGTAGTTCCGGTAACACGTCTTCTTATATTGTCGAGTACCTATTTGCGGTAAGAGATCCTTCTAAAATGCTGTATATGATTTTTGTCCCCAATATGAAACATGGCACATTAAAACCAAATCGACCCTGTTGTTGTCATTCAAAAATTAAGTGCAGGTTTTCATCATACCAATGCCTTGTATTTTGCCTGTTAAATATACCAGCACTGCCTATGTGTAATTCGTATGACCAAATAACTTTTTTTACCAAGTCAATGTCTCTCTGATCATGGTTCAAAAACCAATTGCAGAAATTCACACGTCTTGCTGTATCACCAGGATATAAGTGTTGGGCAATATTGACTTTGTAGGGTTTTAAATTATACTTTTCTAGAATTTTGTATACCCGGGATCTGGAAATGCCAGTTTCATTTTCTAATTTTGCACAAGAAGTCTGATCATAGGCATGAACCTTAGCTAACACATTTATTTCATCTACTTCTTTATATTCTCTTTATAATATACCTTGGTCGAGGTTTATAATATGCATCAAAACTCAGAAAATTATCCCTTTTTAGTTTGAATCAGTGGCGTATAAAGGGGGGGGGGCCCAGGGGGCCCGGGCCCCCCCCGAAATCTAATAATATTCATCTAACCTAATCTAACCATTGGATCATTTGATGGTGTAAGCATCTCGGGCCCCCCCCGAAAATATTTCGGGCCCCCCCCGAAAATATTTTCTATATACGCTACTGGTTTGAATATAGTTGGCTGACTAGGTTGATGCCTCTCAGGATATCTAAGGGCCGATTGCACCGTAGACAAAACTGTAGATTAAATCTTAAACCTCGATTAGTGTCATATGATTGTCATAGACACTTATCAAGGTTTTGGATTCAATCTACAGTTTTGTCTACGGTGCAATCGGCCCTAAAGGTTTTTAAATCACGATTTAAGGTAAAATTCTCGACATCATACCTGTTCAAATAAAGTTCCAAAGCTTCGCCCAACGTTTTCATTGGATTGATTGTTTTGAAAAACAAAATATCTTGCAGCCATTATCAGTTCTCAATCAACAAATTCACAAATAATTTTTTCTACAATATTCAACCAATATTCAATATTCCTTCAAACCCAAACACGATGAAATACAATAATAATTCATAGCGATGACAGCTAGATCAGTTTTTTTTTGCTCTCCAATGCCTACTTGATAAAACAATGCTCCCAAATGCATAATAGCCATAATAACAACAAGGAAGTTTGTATCATTCATGACCTACTACTTCTGATGATCAAAAGTAATAAATCCTCTCATTGAAACTTGGGAAATCCATGGCCCACTAACAAAAAAATCATCATTATGTGATGTTTGAGTGTTTTTCAGGATTTCTGAACACCATACCCATAAATTATTATACATCATTTTGAAGGGAAAAAAACAAAGAATTCAACGAAGTAATGAAATGCAGGGTGTTCCATTGAAAAAAATATAGGTTTGACTCGTATCTTCAAAACCATTCCCCGAAAACTGAAATTGATTACGCCACTGGATTCTACGTAGAATTCTGTATCAGATGTAGTTTTACAGCTCAGCATTATTTCTAATAAAGGAGAGAAAGGAGGGGCCTGAAAAGTATCAATTACCAAAATCGCCCTGTATCTCATAAACGGAAACAGTTATACAAAATCTGATTAGGCCAACTTGAGTTTCACCATAGCCATCTTGCCCATCTTTAACAGAGCCAGGGCCATGCGAAGAGCGGCAACGCTGGACTGGGGTATGTCAAGCAAGCGTCTTGTGGTAAACAATGCACGTGTTTTTGTATCATCCGCTTAGTTTAGTGGTCATGTATGTGAAAAAATAAGTGAATTATAGCGACTTTTCGAGTGCCGTGCAAGGGCGGTCATAAGGGGGGGGCATGGGGGCCATGGCCCCTCCCAAAGGTGGCAATGCACTTAGAATGAATTCTGCGTTTTCTGATTGAATTGGAATTGATGACTGATATTATGTAATTGTACAAAATGCCCCCCCCCCCCAGAATCAAGATATATGACGGCCCTTGGTGCCGTGTACAGTGAGTGTTTGTGATATTGGTGTTAGTGAATTTTCCTTGGAATAACAGAATAATTGGTATCTGATATCTAACCTATAAATTCAACTTGGACAGGTCATCTGCTTCGAAAAATGGTCAAAACGTGTTATATTCATGTATTCCATCGTATAGAAGTAATTATCCGTCTACAAGAAACTAAGGATATTTTAATTTTCCGAAAGATGAACAGCGTAAGCTTTTATGGATGAGGTGCATGCCATATCGCGAAATTTCATTCCAACGAATAGTTTTGTTTGCGAGAAATAATTTGATTCCGAGAAATTAAGTTCGATAAACATTTGCAAGCAGATGGAGCCATCAAATTACTTTCTTTAAGATCCCCGAAATTGAAAGAAGGCGCTATCCCAAAGCCCAAATCAAATAAAAAGGACCGATCCTCAGTGTAGAAGGGAAGCAATTTTTACTATAGGAATACGAGTAATAATGAAGTAGAAGCTTTTTTGAGTTCCGATTTGATCAAAGATTTCAAAGACTTACTTGAAAATTATTCGGCTAAAATTGATATATCTGGATGGGAAATTAAAATATTTCATAAAGATGTTCTGATTTCCGCTAATGAACTAAAATGGATACTTCCTTCTGATTTGATTCTCAGCAGATGGTCTCAAGTTACTAATTTGCTTGCACGTGTCTAATGAGAATACAAGTAAATCTACATAAGATTTATTGAGAGATTCCTTCACTTCATTAAAAGATAAGAATAAAGAAAATTTTGGCGAGAGATGGCCCTACACCTCCCTGTGGTTCTTGCTCAACAATAAATTGAATATAACATCAACCAATTCGCTTCAATTTCAATTTTGTTTTTCATTTATATTCAATTTATTGACTGAGTGGGGCATACTTCCACTCTTTTTCAGATATTCATCGGAAAACACATTTATCAACATTAGGAAATGAAATGATACGGTCGAAATATCGTATCTCTCCACGCTAAGCATCGTAAACAGCATACCTCCCTGCCCTGTTTTTTTTCGGCGTTGCCGCTTAAGGCACCCGGCCATGTCTAGAGAAGGCCGTGGTTTCACAAAAAGTAGGACAGGAACATGAAAACCTCGAGGCTCTATCTTATATAACAAGCAAGAAACCTGGCTGTCTCATCCAAAATGGGATGCACTGTACAGCCATATCTTTCATAATATAATGTTATGAGGTAACTCATCTGATGTTTGTTGGGTATTCATAGCTCAAAAACGTATTTTGCACATGATAATCAGTATTGCACCTAGAACTTCATGCAGACCTTATTTCAAGAATTACAGTATTTTAACTATTGCATCAATTTTCATCTTCAGGTGCCTCTTGTATGCTAAAGAGAATAAACTCTGTACGAAAAAACTTTCAGTATTTCATATTTATGACACCAGAAATAAAACAATTATGTCCATCAGGATTGAAAAAATGTCATACTATTGTTATTATATACAGGGTGTCCCAAATAAGAGTGACTGATTTCAAACATGAATGCCCAGCTTATTATTAGCTCCAAAGAGATGGGGTTTTCACTAGTTTCCCTAGTTCATCAAAGAGTTCTTTTTAGGCTTGACTGGCATTTCATCTCATCAACACGGGGTGTTTTACTAATATCGGTCAAATTCAAAGGGGAAAATATGTATTATTTCAAATGGAACACCCTATAATTTTTGATCTCATTCGAAAGAGCATTCATTCTCCTTTCCAAAAATGTATAGTTTTCTATCTTTTGTTTCATTAACAACAAAGATATTCGAAGTTTCATGCAGTAGTACATTTTTAATTACGTATTTTGATGCCTAAAATCAGCTCATGTTAGAAAATTCATTTGAAAATTTAAAATGTCATTTACAGTTTTGCATGAACGAAGAGGGTAGGCATATGCAGCATTTTGGCATAAAAATACGTTCATACAAAACTACTAACCAAAAATGTACTGCATGAAACCTCGAATATCTTTGTTGTTAGTGAAACAAAAGATAGAAAACTATACTTTTTTGGAAAGGAGAATTATTGCTCTTTCGAATGAGATCAAAAATTATAGGGTGTTCGGTGTTCCATTTAGAATAATACATATTTTCCCTTTTGAATTTGACCAACATTAGTAAAACACCCTGTGTTGATGAGATGAAATGCCAGCCAGCTAGTGAAAACCCCATCTATTTGGAGCAATTAATAATAATAATAATAATAATAATATTCATATGAGTAAGAACTTGCACTCCATATATTTCAGGAGTTTAAAAGACCAGGACCTGTCTGAGGAATTGTCTTTTGCCTTTCTAAAGTCCGCTAGCCTCAAGTCAGAGACGGAGGGATTTGTGATGGCATGTCAGGATGGAGTACTAAATACGAGATGGTATAAAAAGAACATCATGAAAATGGATACCCCAACAACTTGCAGAGCTTGCCATAGGCAACAGGAAACGATTATGCACATCCTTTCCGCCTGCAGAGTCCATGCTCCATCAGGATATGTAGAGAGACACAACGCGGCTCTACGAATTCTATACTTCCATCTGAGAGCCGCGTATGAGATAGACAAGGAACCGGTGCTACCATATGTGCCTCTGGAGATTGAAGCGGTGGTCCAGAACGAAAGAGCTCGCATATGCTGGAACTATCCTGTCTCAACAACACGACAGATCAATGCTATTAAACCAGACATACTTCTTCTGGACAAGGAGCTGAAGGAGTTATTTGTCGTGGAATTCTCCTCCCCTGCTGAAAATAATGTTGTGATGAAAGAAGAACAGAAGAGGCAAAAGTACAAAGATCTTATGTTCGAGCTTGGAACTTTATACCCAGGTCATAAAGTTAGGATGGTCGTACTAATCATAGGATGTCTCGGTGGAATGAGAGCCAACTACGTGGATGAATTGAAGATTATTCCGGCCTGTAGATCACTGGCCGAGGTATTGGCGCACGGAATGCAGAAAGCAGTGTTGCTCGGGTCACTTCATATCATCAGGTCCCATGAACTCTAGAAGCCACTTGCAGCTCATCTCTTTTGTTAAGGGACGCTACAAGGGCAGGATGAAGAACTCCTCCATTTAAGTGTGAGGGGTTTTTAGTGAGTAACCAAACAAGATCTTGGATTCTCACACTACCGAGAGTGCGGACCCTCTCGGTGCCCATAAAGGGTTTTCCCCTCACACGGACGTAAAAAAAAAAAAAAAAAAAAAAAAAAAAAAAAAAAAAAAAAAAAAAAATAATATTTATTGATCCTGAAGAACATTCTACAATGCATAGGACAAGTCGAATTGTATTATATCAAATTAACATACCAAAAAACCCAAAAACGCATTAAACAAAAATATATTCCTAAAATTCATCACCCAAGTATTCCTCCAACTATAATAACATTTTCTCAACATCAATGCCTTAATCTCTCTGCGAAAATTCAACTTATTCAAGGTCTTAATTGAAAGTGGTAATTTATTAAATAAAGCAATATATATAATAAGCTGGGCATTTATGTTTAAAATCAGTCACTCTTATTTGGGCCTGTATTGTGTAATCAAAATACTCACATCATTTTCCTAGATTTAGAGAAATGTGCTTCAATGAGGCTCAAATATTCCTTTTCTTTTCGAGCTCTAGGTTGAATACCTAATTCTCTGATAATTCTGGAATAAATTGTTCCTGCAGATTTTATTGATGTGCAATTAATATACACCTTTTCCAACCACTGATCTTTCTGAAAATAATATTAATGATTCATTCAAAAATACAATGAAACCCCATATAATGGTAGTTCACTACTCCTTCACTCATGATTTGATTCGTCCATGACCTGAGAACACTCCTAGTTTTCCTTGTTAATACCATTGACTTAGAATATATAGACTCGGTATCCAAATATTTCAGCATTGAAGCTTCGGTCCCTACATAAGAGAGAGAGGGACATAGATTAAAGTGAGAGGAGAATATGCTTTGGTAGGCAAGGTCATTATTGGAAGTCGTGTTGCCGCTGTAACGGAAATATCTTCAAATCTCGAGTGGTAGGCTGGTCGACTGGGTTGACTGGTAGGCTCTTTCATTTCTCCATCTTGGAAGAAGCGGCAACATTGATGTCAATCATATGGCAATGATGACGGAACTAACCGTTTCATCTCTCTCTTATGTGGGGACCAACGATTTCTCCCTATCCTCCATCTACGGATTCTACATCAATGGTTAATACAGAAGACGAAGAGATTTATAAAACCCTTATCCTAGTTATGTCTAGTGACTGCCTTCAATTATTCCTATAGGAGACTTCAAATGTTCTCAAGTCAGACAAATATTTAAGTATAAACATATGCTGCTTTCGTTTTGACAAGACTGATCTTGTTCTAACCAATAATACACCTGATGTTCTTTTCAGGAAAGGCTTGAAACACCTGGACAATCCATTAATATTGAACAAAACAGCTGAAAGAGTTGGTGCACTGTGTTTCATCTGGAATAGTTCAAGGGCCTAAAACTCTGAGCTGTACTGATGCATAGAACACCAAAATAAAAGCACCTTATGGGTATTGGCAATAGTTATTGATATTAAGAATTGATAAAAAAAATATATCATTACTCACAGTTGTTTTATCCAGGATTAGAGTCAAACATGCAGTTTTTCCAGTACCTGGTGGTCCACTTATGTAAAGGCTTCCTGATTTATTATTTTTTAAATGTGTTTTAATGAAGAATTGCAGATCTTCAAATTCTTTCTGTCTCCCTGGCATAGTTTCTGGAGTTGTACTATGCAAAGCTTGCTTAGCATCTTGATAAATACCACCAGAAGACCATAATGATTTCCTACATGCACAATTTTTGTCCTCCTGTTTTCCTGATGGGCTAGTAAGAACTAATTGTGACAGTAATGCAGAAGGAGTTTTTGGACTAAGAATTTCATGTCCTTCATCGTTACTGACTTTCCTTTGTTTGGTCGGAGTGGTATGGATTTGATTTTCATCATTTCCAAACATCGACTTGCGCTTTCCTGGGGAATTATAGTAGGTAGTTTTGATTGTTGTGCCTGACTCCTCTGTGGAGCTGGTATCCTCATTACTCAAATCATAATAACTCTCATTAGAGCTTATAATTGTGTTTACTGCATTTTCATCGGATATATCAAGCACTGTATTCACATTTGCAGACTCTACTTTTGCCTTATTCGCATTCCTCGTACTCTTTACAAAACTTACTGAATGAGATATTTCTTTAGTAATCTGAGTTTTAGCTGAAAGTCTATTCGATCTTCTAGACATTCTAATTATTTCAATGAAACACGAATAAGATGGACTGCTTTATTATAACAATTCTATTTTTGAAGTCCGCCTCATAAATTACAAAAATGCAGACTTTGCTAACTATTAAATTATAAATTTAAATTTTTAAATATTCTGTGCTTTGATACGACTTCAGGTTATCAACTTTTAATTTATAATCACAGAACATTTGGAAAACCCATCTGTGGTTCACACCACAGAACACATAATTTGACAGGAGCATAGATATATATGATTATTATGTGTTCTGTGGCATTCGGCAGTGGAGGCTAGTGGAGCGCACATACAAGAATGATTGACATCGCGGGGGGCTTTGAAAAATCGAAATTATGTTGGTGATAGACCAGTCCAAGAAAACAGCTGATCACCTTTTTTCAAGATGGCTGCTGGAACAAACAAATAACAAACATTTCTGCTGTAATGTTACGCTATTATAACATCATTTTACATGGCATAATTGACGACATTGAAGTTGAAAATTGAGAAACCAACAGAAACTACCTTGAAACACGAACCTCCATTCACTTTTATTCGATCACATAGGAGGTCATGGTTTCGTTTTCAGGAGTTGGTGCACCTGATGAAAAGTCTGTGTGCGTACAGTTAATGACAAAACGACGTTGCCAGTTTCTTTGTTTACATCAAAGTAAAAGTATCAAAGATATGCCTCATTTTGTTAGTTCGAATCGATCGGCGATTTTGGGGCGAAATATCGATAGGAAATCGCCTATTTTTCCGTTCTTCGTCGTCCAGAAGAAGTTTCCCGCCGATATGCGGATATGAGAAATTTCTTGTAAGTGTACGTCATTTTTTCCTTTCACGACTTTTGGCGTGAGTACGAACGGCAAATTTGAATTGGACCAAAAATCGATTTATAAGCATAAATAAAGCGAAAGTAAGTACTAATCGACCTTTTTACACCTGATAACGAAGTTTTTTTAGGTATCTGGCCGTTTAGAAAGATTTCAAACGAAATTCCGGTCCCCCAGAAGTTAGTTTCGGCATTGTTTAAGGAATGTTTAAACAATTGGTTTCGGTATCGTTTTTGGTGCTCAAAATTTATTTGGAATGTGTAAATGGACAAAAAAGCTTTCTTATACGATCTTCTAACGAAAGCGAGCGGAAAATATGGTTCAGGTAGAATTTTCGAGGAATTATCAGGAAAGAACTTGCAGAATGAAATTGCACGATTTTCGTAAGTAAACGGGTTCTGGATGGCCATCATTGGTCTCTAAATAATTATTGTTGATCGTTTTCACGTTTCAGAAAAAAACACGTCGAAAAAGCTAAAAAAAAAAGAAGAAATATGACTATATTGCATTCAACGGTAGGTGAATTCAGATTCCGATGAATTGAAATGTGTCACTGAAGCTTTCATTCCTTTGCTGAAAGTAGAAATAGGCTATATTGAACCAGAATACATCGGTTTTTTCCATATTCTAGGAGTTTGTGTCTTATTTCTAGAACAGGTGAATGATAAATGTGAAGCATATGTTTGACCTATTCCATTTTATTTGTACAAACACAAACCTACTGTGGTAGTTATGTATGAATATTTTTTAAACTAATAATAATAATAATAATAATAATTTATTCAATCCCTTAGACATTTACAAATGTATGAGACAGGTCAGATATTCACCAGAATGAAAAAAAAAAAAATTACAGCAATTGATAAGAAAACAAAAACCAAACATAATTAACATCCAACAAAATCATCATCTTCCAAATATTCTTTAATACTATAATAACTCTTAGCTATTAAATAACGTTTCACAATAGTTTTGAACCTCATCTTATTCAAAGAATTACTATACAGTCAGAATATTTTACTCCTTGTTCATAAGATCAAATAAATGAAATGTCGTCAAGTGTTGAACTTTCAGTTCAAGAGGATAATAGACATTCACAAGCATGCATATGAAAATTATGTGAAAGCAATGCAACACTTTCTGTTTGTTTACGTATTATATAATCATTGCTCTCAATAAAACATTGAATGAAATATGGTGGTGAAAAATTTTTGTTTCTTTCATTTTGAATTCTACAATGCATATTCCATCCCAATTCTTGAACTTAAAATGGAACAATATCATATTGATTTCTTCGATTGCGAAAGGAATTGAAATAAATTATTGTGTAGTCACACCTTACTTACTATGCAGATGAAATTCATTCAAGTAAATTATTATTATTTGCTGTTTTCAAGTAATATAGTGTAAAAAAGGTTATTGGGGTATCAGCCGTTTTTTTCATTTAGGTAAAATTCTATATTCTAATTTCAAAGTTGCGAATAATGCTTGAAAGTGTACTCTAGTAAAATGCCTGCTGAGAAATGATTCTCAGTCATCGGTTCTCACATTAAGAAAAATTTGGTCCTGTAGAGCAGAAATTGAATTCGATTATAATTTCAACAGATATTGCGGTGTATGTGTATATTCCATTCACTTTTATAAAGTATCGCCATTGTTTAAAGAGAACAATGGTATCGCGGTTGGCCATGATTTAGGTTTATCAAGTTTTTTTTCTTAAAACAGACGCAGGTTGGCACTCGTGAAAATCAGGCGACATGTGAAATGTGTCAAAATTTCATGGCAAACCGCGATACTTTATAAAAGTGAATGGAGTATATGAATTTTGATGAAGCGGGTTGAACAATGACTATGAAACTAGAGCGAATAATTATCACAAAAATTCTATTTGCGGTAATTTCTAATGCGAATTAGATTTCGAGTTTGACAGAAAAATCACAACGTATCGTATGCAGCGTCGAATTTGAACTAACTCAAAGAAAATTGAAGAAGACAAATTCAGCAACATGTGGTGTCATATGTGAGATAAATAATTGTATTGAGCGCGAGAGAAAATATTCAAATAAAGAAAAGGCCCAGCCAATTACTCACTTTCTAGTTTGGAATTTTTGCCGAAAGAAGGCGTTCTGATCTTTGGATTCGCCATCCTCTTTGGTGGAACGCAGCATTAGCCACTCCGATGCCATTAACCACAGAAATAAGTTAACGTAGTTTCGTTTCGGTGAACACTGAACCGTTCTCAATTTTGTGCGAAATGGCGGACGCAATTATTTAGAAACAAGAACCAAGGAATGTTGTTTGTGACTAAGTTTTTATTCTAAATGATAATCTTGTCCTCAAATCGATGAATTAGTTTGAATACGATTGCATTCACTGGATTTGTGTATTCGGATATTTAGGATAATTAAAATGGGATGAAATAAATTTACTTACTTGAGGCTTTGTTGGTATTTCTACTCAGTTTCAAGTACCTTTTCAGTTTTCTGGTTCATTATTTCGTTATGGAAATAGACGTAACGGATGGAAGAATTACTGAGAGGGTCGAAAATTGTGCAAGTCGAAATGAAATTGAAAATTCAACAAAAATAACAAATGTCAACTCGACCACAGGATCAAATGTTGCAAACAAAGAACATGAAAATAATAATATTTTGAATAGAAAAGGGTCCAAGCATGCATTACGACAACAAGCAAAAAGGAGAAAGAAGAATACAACTATTGCATCTGGTAATGCTGTGTCATTACCTAGGATAATTGTGAAGCCTCTTCCTCCTCAAGCAGCTGAAGTCTTACCTGTCAGTACAATTATTTCCTCATCAGCTCCCCAAGTAAGAACCATGAGGGAAGTCCTTGCTTCTATACCTGGATTCAATATCAAACAACGTAAAAGAACTAATAAGAAGTTATCAACATCAGCACAGCTGGAACAAACCAAAGAAGGTCATGTTGATTTAGAAACTCCAGATTCTATATTGGTAAACACGAACCTCAGGCTCTTATTGAATAAGGCTACATTTTCTGCATTGCCCATGTTATATCAGCATAAACTTATTCAGTTACTTCCCAATGTTGATAGGCACATGATAACTAGCTCTGCAGATCCAAACTCTCTTGAACTAAGTAACTCTGGTTTGAACAATGAATTCTTTGCAAGAGCTTGTTTAGAATGGCAAGATAGATTGGCAGAAGGGGAGTTCACACCTGAGAACCAACAGAAACTGAAATTAGAAGCAGATAAAGAACGGAGTAAATTGGATCCTTGGAAACTAAAACATTTTGAACCTATTTGGGGTGATAGAGGCAATTCTTGTGAACCACAACTTACAACCTCTGCTACCCAGGGTAGTGGAAGATTACCTTTAAAAACTACAATTAAACTTAGGCATTCAACTGTGAGTGGTTCAAGAAGTAAATCAATCAATCCCCCTCCCTTAAAACGATTGAGAACAGTAGGAGCAATGACAAGATCCTGTTTGAAAGAATTGGAAAACAGCACAGAACTGGCAGATACCACAGAAACAACAAAATCTAATATACCTGATTTGTTGCCAATTAAATCCCTCAAATCACATAATTTTAAAGAAGATTTAGGTAGTGTCCTAGGAGTATCTGAAAAAGGAATATTGCAAAATAGTGATGATATCAATATAGAAAAAGACAATTGTATAATTAATATTAGTGATACTATATTACAAAATGATGAAGAAACAATCATTATATGTAGAAAAAATGAAGAGAGAAAACGTAGAAGATCAGCGAGTTTGGAGGGAGAAGAAGGAATTCATGAATGTTTGACACCAAGTCCTCTCCATGTGGATATAGTAGAGAATACAGTTTATACAGAAGATAATATGTACAACGATACTATGGATGACAGTATGGACGGTCATGATAATAAGTTATCAGAAAATTCAGATCCCATTTCTGATCCAATTGAATTGGAAGAATTGGATGATAATAAGACTACCACAGAATACGAAGACAGTAATAGTTCTAATGCTCAGGATGAAATATACCATAATTCGTTAACTCAAAATAATGAAATGGAAACTCAAAATGAAAATGAGACTGTTGATTTGTCAGAGTTAAATTGTGATATAAAAGATGATAACTGTCATACTGATGATTCTACAACAACAGATGATAAAACTGAGGAAGAAATAGATAATATCAGTCCTTTTGGTGACATTTCAGATGCCATTACTCCTAATGAATCTGGAAATGATTGTACAGAACCTGTTGATCCATTACTTCTCTCAAGAACTGATGATAGCTGTGAAAAATCTGATGATATAGATGGAAGCTCCTCTCAAGATATTCCTGATACTTTCAAAATATTACCGAATACCTTGATCCTCCAACAAGAATCCATTATTTTACAGAAAGGGTCATGCTCAGAAATTTGTGAAACAGTGAATTGTATGGAAGAGTCTGCTGAAAAATTAGAAGCTAGTGTTGAAGAGTCAGACCTTGTTATAGCCCAGCTTACACAAACTACTTATAATGCATCAACAAGTATTGCAGATGAGGATGCAAATGAGGCTAGGTTCATAGACGCAGAAAACTATGTTTTGGAATCAGGTCAGATTACAGTATCTGAAAAAACTAATAAATCTCAAGCAGAACTCGATGTACAAGCTACTCTTTTTGGCAACAATATTATTCCAGGTAGGTAACTGAATGTATTATTTTTAATATTAGTAGCACATTAGAAAAATCTAAAATTGTCATTGATTGATTCATATTTCAAGCTTGGGATAAATATTACATGTATATTTACTTTCTTCTATTATTATACTATTGGATATTGCCACCCAAAACACAATTTTGAAGATTATACTGATAAAAAGTGAATATGATTCTAGTATCGGGCTACATGAGGAGTTAGGATTCATGTGTGTACGATCTTTGTTCATATACAAAAGTGTAATGTGGACCCGCTCTAACAATGATGAATTAATGAACTGTCAAAATTTTACTGCAACTAAGAGGAGCCACTAACTCACTCATTGTGCTGCCATTATTTCACAAAAGCTTAACCCAAATATCAATAATATATCTCGGACCTAAGATAAGAAAGATCTTTATTTCAAAACAGTTCATGTTAACAAAAGCAAGAAAAGAAATGAAATAGTGTCAGCATAATCCGGGTTAATGTCCCCCAAAAAATTCCTCCATACTATATGGTTCCATGTTCAACAGCATCTTGAAAAGTTTAAGAGTTTCTATTTTTTGTATATCCCTAGGCAGTACATTGAAGAATTTCAGACATCTATACTCTGTCTGCCTTTATGTCGTAGACATATTATGTTTTGGTAAATTGAAAGCCAACGTTCTTGTGTTATAGTTCTTCTTCATATTGAAATGTTGGAAAAACAGATCTTTATTTTTATGAAGGAATATTAAACATTCCTGGATATACAATGCATACAGTGTTAGTATGCCGTTCTTCTTGAAGTGTCCTCTACATGATTCTCTGGGCGTTAAATTTTCCATTATCCTTATTGCTCTCTTCTGCGCAGCACAAACAAGGATGAAACATTTCCTGATCCATAAAAAATAATACCAAATCTCAGCTTTGCCTCAATGGTTGCATGATAGACCGACTTCAGTACCCTTGCGTTCAGATATTTGGCTATTACCCTGAATGCATAAATGGATGGCCCTATTTTCTTACTCAGATGTCCTATATGTTGTTTCCAATTTAGTTCCTCATCGATGTGTATGCCTAAGAATCTCGTGCTCTGTGAAGTTTCATACTTGCTACAATTCAGAGTTATATGCTCAGGAAACTCCAACTTGGAATTTGGAGGGTGGAATGAAACCAAGTTAGTTTTGTTCTTATTCAGCACCATGTTGTTTTTAGCAAACCATTCTTCGGTATATTGCAGTACTTCTTCAGCCAATCTCTTGAGATCTGGCCACAAAGATTGTATTACGAGCAGATTCTTGTCATCGACATAGTCCTCAACATCCACTTTATCCTCACTCCAATGAAATTTGAAGCAGTAGTCATTCAGGTACACTATGAAAAAAAGCGGTCCTGCTATGCTTCCCTGTGGCACTCCAAGTTTCAATTCTTCTATATCTGACCTTATCCTATTACCATCTGAAATTATCTCCACCAACTGAGTACGTTTACTGAAATATGATGTTATCCAATCGTGTGTCGGTCCTGTAATTCCATAACTTTTCAGCTTGTACAAGAGCTTATCAACATTGAGGCAATCATAAGCCTTAAACAGATCCAGAAATAGTCCCAGGGCTAGATCTCCATCTTCAAAAGCACCCGTCATTTTCTTTACAAAGTTAAAAATCGCTGTTTGAATTGATTTTCCTTTCAGATAACCATGTTGATTTTTGGCAAATATTTTGTTCTTCATGAAGAATGCCATTATTTGATTATAAATGGCCCGCTCAAATACTTTTGAAAAGGATTGTAAAATACTGATTGGTCTGTAGTTTCCAAACTCATTCACATCCCCCTTCTTGTAAATTGGTCTTACTATGGCTTGCTTGAGTCTGTCGGGAAATACTCCTTTCTTTATGGAATTGTTCAGTACCATTCCTAAAGGCTCCAAAATCTCCTTCGAAGTTTGCTTGATAATGTAATTGGACACACCATCATTTCCACTTGTTTATTTTTCAAGGATTTCATGATATCTTCAAGTTCTTGTGGACTAACAGGTTTCAAATACATTGATTCATTAATATGAGTGTTACTTTTTTCTCTTTGATTTTTAAATGGGTTGTTTTTTGTCATATCAAGGGCATGGTTCGCAAAGTACTTGTTAAATTTGTTCGAAATCTCCAATAGACTGCCTTTCATAGGGAAATCATTCTTTTTCGAATCAGTTTTGATGGAGTTTACAACTGACCATATTGCCTTGCTCTTATTGTCTGATCTCTCTATTGTCTCCTGATATGCATCTCTTTTATTTTGTAGAAGTATTCTGTCATATTCATATTTGACTCTATTGTACTGATTCTGAAATCTTCTATCTGTTCTACTACAGACTAAGAGGATGTCTAATTCATCTTTTATTTGTTTTTGCTTTGTACTAGCGGTCTTGTGCTTATGTTTCCTGTGTATTGGAAACTTTTTGAATGGACAAGCTTGATTTAAAAGCTGTAAAAAAATGTCGTGAAACCAGTTGAATTGCTCATTGACATCATCTGTACCCAGCAAAAATGACCAATTTTGAGTGCTCAAATTTGTTCTTAGTTTCTCCAGATTTTGTGCCGAATATAGTCTTTTCCAAATGAAAATTCTCTCAGTTCTTGGAGCCATAACAGTTATAGTCTGTGCTGAGTGATCAGAAATGTGACCATGCAGGACATGTGTAGAATAAGGCATGGTGAGGTTGGTGAAAATTCCATCTATACAAGTTGCTGTTGAACTAGTGATTCTTGTTGCCTCAAATATTGTTCGTTTAATGTTATGGGAACTTAGAAATGTAAGCCACTCTGTTTTTTTCCGAGATTCCCCTAAAAGATTAATGTTAAAATCTCCTGTTACTATTACTTGATTATTTTCATTTTCAAACTTAGTAAGAAGCATGTCCAATCTTTCAGTTAAAATGTCAGTATTACCATCATTATAGACCACCATACATACTATTTTGTTTTTTCCCATTTGAACTTCGATGCCCTCACATTCCAAGTAGCCCTTGACTGAAACCTTGCTTATATCATTTCTTCTCTTACTTTTCAAATCAGGGTGAACATAGACCGCAACTCCACCATGCTCACCATGTTTTCTGCAAAATTTGGCCTTAAGTATGAAGCCTGAGAAGTTATAGTTTTTCAATTCATCTTCCGATTTCCAATGTTCTGATAAGCATAAGATCTTGATATCTTCATTAGTATTGACGATGTCCTCAATTTGTTCCACAGAATTTCCAATCGACCTAAGATTCTGATGAAAAATTGTAATCTTTTCACAGCATTCCTTTTTTGCAGTTTTAGTTTCCTTTTTATTTATTTCTTTGTTTTTAAAAAATCAGCACTATTCTGCAGAAATTCATTGTGCCTTTTAAAATCGAACCTTTTGATACCAACTCCCGATGGCCAGAAGTCAGACTGATACATCTCATCTTTCTTTTCCAGAGGTGCAGATACCATAAATCTCTTCAATCTTGGTTCTTGTGAAGGAATCTCCTCAACCATTATCTTCGATTGTTGAAATCCACTTTTCCTTGCTAGGTATTCTCTGATCATCTCATCTGATGTGCTTCTGCTAACTCAGTAAATGTAGAGCCATACTTTTCTCTCATGTCCGGAAAAACCATTATCTTCTCGACTTGTTCCAATATTTTTTGGTGGTGGTTTGTTTCGTGATCTTCTTTTATTTCTGAATTCAATAAAATCATCATTATTACTGTTTCTCATTATCTTATTATCAATTTGGTTGGTTTGTTTACTTTTACCCAGTTCTGATGTTTCCCGAAGTGAGTTTCTATTTGTTTCATTTCTATTTTCAGTTAATTCGTCTTGGCGTTTATGTTCATATGTTTGTTTGTTTTGATATCGAATGTCATACTTGAGCTTGACATTGACATCCCTTTGATTGGAGTCTGTGGTCTTTGTTTGTGTTCCACTTCGACTTCCTTTTGCGACGTGCGCATAACTTTGCGCAATCGCTGAATTGGTACGTGTTTGATTTGATAAAACTTCCTTGGTTATATAATAATAATAATAAGTCCTTTATTTCCAACAGGTTAACACCCAATTACAGGAAAATTGTGATTAATCATCAGAAATTTATACTAACATATGACAGCATAGGCATGAAACAAAAATTTGTAATGTTAAACATGAAAAATGACCAAACCCATCAACATAAAAAATCCAGCCGAATATCAACTGACCCCCATGAGAAAAAAAACAAAATTTTACAGAATATTGCGAACAAAAATTTCTACTCAATAGAATTAACATATATGTCCACAATTTTATCTATAGAATCAACAGTTACATCACACTTATCAGCCACAGTATTGTAAATATTACACATAAAATTAATTGGTGATTGTAGTTTCAGATTAGTCCTACCAGTGTTCAAATAAAACAAATGTCTACTTCTAGTTTCTAACCGTGGAATAAAAATTGGTAACTTCTCCAACAATGCCGGGCAATCAATCCTGTTATTCAGCAAATTGTAAATAGTTTTAAGGGCTAATACAGCCCTGCTGTTCTCCAATGTTTGTCCATTGAACCTTTCCAGTAGACGTCTGTGATTACACCCTATTGGAGGATATACAGAGTCTTCTCTCCAAACCAGAAATTTACAGAATTTACGCTGAACGTTCTCCAACTGATCCCCATGACACCGGTATATAGGTCGCCAAATAAGGCTGGCGTACTCGAGTCTACTTCTTATCAACGAATTGAAAAGGGATAGAAGAGTTGTAGTGCTTGCGAAATACACACTGTTACGAACTATAAAACCGTATACTCTGAATGCTGACGATATCAGATTTTCAATGTGAGGTACAAAAGAACATTTTATACCAAATATCACACCTAAATCCCTAATCTGTGTAGCACGTGCCAGCTCTTTTCCACCAATATTATACGGATACATAATAATATTTTTTTTACGAGTATAAGACATTACCTGACATTTATTTATATTTAAGTCTAAGTTATTGGGATTGCACCAGCGAGACAATTGATCAATTGCTAGTTGTAATGTGGCACAGTTGAGAATAGATGTTATCCTGAGATAAAACTTGAAATCATCCGCAAATAATAAACCCAAAACTTTAATTTCATCCAGTAAGTCATTGATGAACAGTATAAACAATAATGGGCCTAAATTTGAGCCCTGGGAAACTCCGGATGATGCAAGGAACAAAAATGAATTAGAATTCTCCACCCTGACATATTGTCTCCTGTTTGAGAGATATGAAGTGATGAGTCCCAACAAACTGTCCGAAAATCCATAGATACACTTCAACTTCATAATAAGCCGTCGATGATCCACACTATCAAATGCTCTACTAAAGTCAGTGTAGATAACATCCAGTTGCCCAGACTGGTCTAAGATCTCGACCAGTGTCTGTGAAAACACCGCCAAGTTTGTTAGACTCGAGCGATGCGGCATGAATCCATGCTGTTCACATATTATTTTGTTTTTAATTTCCGGAAATATACGTCTGTGCAAGATGATCTCGAAAATCTTAGAAAAGTTTGACAATATAGAGATGGGTCTATAGTTGGTCACGTCAGATTTGTCTCCCTTCTTCAAAACTGGAATGATTTTTGAAAGTTTCCAAATTGAAGGATATACACCCGTTCTCAAGGATAAATTAAAAATGTGCATGAGTGGTACCGCCAATACACGTATACAATCCTTAACAACAAATCTCGGTATTCCATCGGGACCAGCTGTGTTTTTGTTTTTCAATTTCTTGGCCGCCGATATTAAATCATCTTCACATACGGAATCAATATGAACAAGAGATGAGTCAGCCACGCGGGCAAAATCTTCAGACGGCACAGACCGCGGACTCCGATAAACACTCTCAAAATACCTAGCAAACGTGTCTGCAATATTACGCGCTCCGCTATTAACATTTCCATCTGTATCCCTCAACTCACCCGGAATACGAGAATTACCCTTTCTGTCATTTATGAAAGTCCAAAACTGAGCCGGGTCCGACATAATTTTCGGCTCTGTTGATTGAACATAATTAGCATGAGCAATGGATATAACAGATTTTAACAATTTTCTTAGTTGCTTATATTCACTGTAATAAGGAATCATTTTGTATTTTTGAACCGTTTCAAAGCTTTCTCTTTCCTGAACACAAGACTGACAACCTCAGCATTGTACCACATAGGAAAACGTCTCCTTCTAGAAGACTTACGAGGAACTGTTCTATTAAAAATTTCATGAAGCATGGAGTACAAGACTTCGCAGGCCTCCTCTGAATTGACCTGATTTAACAAAATTCCTGACCAGTCAACATCGAGAATCATCCTATACATCATCAAGAAATCAGCTTTTCTAAAATTAAATTCATTAGTACTATTATAGTGATCAATTCCGATATCTCGACGACGCACAGATACATTCTCAAGAACAAAATGAACAGGAGGATGGTAGGGATCAACATTTACAAGCGAAAATGTATCCTCCAGAATATTACATTTTATGTTAGAAAATACAAGATCCAGCAGTCTCCGCTTTACATTCAATATGTTATTGAACTGCCTCAATTCCAATATTTGGGAAAACAATTTTAAAGCTAAAGTTTTACTGTCCAATGAATTCTCGATATACAGTGAGGCATTAAAGTCGCCAACAATTAATAAGCCACCACCGAGCAAAATATCCTGTGATGCCAGAATATCAAAAAATAACTCATATGTACGGTTCTCAGTACTTGGAGGAATATATAAAACAATTATAATCAAAGTAGAATACTTCAGTTTTACCTTACAACAGACAAAATCAATAGTTGGAGCACACCTTCTCACATTATTTAAGTCAATAAGAGTTGCATTATATCTACTATGTACAGCCAGCAATACACCACCACCTCTCTTTGCTCCAGTTGCTACTTGATCTCTATCACAACGAAAGACATCATAATCCACAGGAAACAGCTCCGAATTCGAAGTCCCATTCCGCAGCCAAGTTTCACTTATGGCCACCAAATCAAAACCACCACTCAAAATATTTTCAAAAAAATCTCGCACTTTCGAGTTAAGTCCTCTAACGTTTTGGTAATAACAGTGAAATTGGTTGTGTCTGCAATAGGGTGCATCTAGTTTAACGAAACGCCACCATCAACTGTATCGATGGTGGGAACTCCCCTTTTGAACTTCAGAACAACATTCTCACCCCGAGATTTACGTCGTTCCACCTCTTCTTTCATTTTTTTAAAATGGGCTAATTGTCTTGGTGTCTTGTCGGAGGTTATGGTAAGGTTTGAAAAATTTGTTGCAGACTTGAGTGTCTTCGATTTTTTGAGTATATTAAGAACTTCATCCCAACTTTTCAAGGAAACCTTCAATGGTCTCGGTCTGTCTGACCTTGGATTGAATTTACCCAATCGGAATACCCTGATATTCTCACTTATACGGGAAACGTCAGGAGCAATTTCATCAAACAACTTGCTCACCATGGAATGATCATGTTTGATTCTTTCGTCAGTAGTTCCTCCTCCACCAAGCTCCTCGACACCATACACGATGACATTTCTCTTTCTCATCTGACGCTCCTCAATTTCCGCAATCACCTCCTCAAATTTTTTGCGGTGAATGCATGACTAATATCTCCGGAAACCGACTGGACAGATGTTTTGAGTTCCTTTATTTCTTTCTGCAGTGATACAATCACTGACTTTAACGATTGTATGTCATTGCCGATTTTTTCGCAATCCTTACAACTCCAAGAAATTGACTTCTTCGAGCTTATAATGCGAATTTCGGAACTTGTTAAGCCAATACATGAATTCCCAAAAATGCCATGGCATATACAGCAGGTAAGTACAAGATGATCCTCGAAAAGGCGATTGCAGCAATGACAGTTTACTTTATTAACCATTTTAAAACGAAGGTATTATAATTATAGGATGTTTATATCCGCGACTGTATCTACAGCATGCAGATGTTATATCTTATTATCTGGCAGTTTCTTACGCACTTTCCTTTCACCACTAATTCAACACAATTAAAGTAGTATTTTCAGTTCAAACTTAGGGATAAAAATTCACGGACACTTCGGAACCAATCTGATGATACTCCACAGAAAATTACGAAAATTTTACTCAGAAATATCCGGAAATAATCGACTCATAGGGATAAGCGTTCAACTATACGTGTTACAGCTGTCGACACATAGTTCCATATAACGGGTCTTTGAGTTTCTCTTTTTTCAGGGATGTTTACATTGTTTTTTGTTAGGCGCAAGTCTCCCTGAAACGCGTCCGTCGTCGGTCGCGTTTCTGCCCCGTACAATTTTCGTGGATACGGTCGTATCCATGGTTTTCCAAATGTATCACTAGGAAGTTTTACGAGGCAGACCCGCGTCCGTCGTCGGTCGCGGTTCGGGGAGACCAGCGCCTTAGATCTTTCACTCTATCCAACAACAACGAATTATTCTGATTTAAAATTCTGTTTTTATCTCTCATTTCTTCAATTAACATTTTAAGATAGTGCACTTCAGTTTTCAGCTGCTTAATTTCCTCATTTTCACACTCTGGATTGTGATTAATTTCTGAGCTTCCACTTGCTGAGCAGCATTCAATTAGTAGTTCACTAACACTTTTGATATTTTTATTCCTTTTCGCACAACTATCATGGAAAATGGAATAGCAGTTTTTGCAAACGCATACTTTAACTGGTTTTGCACAACACTTGAATATTTTTGAGTTTGTGTTTTCAATTTTATTCGCGAAATCGTCACCATCATGATCTGACACGTCTGTATCGGTCTCCGCCATTTTTAATTTTCAAGTTATATAAATACTCAAAAGACATGCAGAATAATAAGCAATTCAAAATGAAAGTGACACGATACAGAGAGAATGAATTGGGAAAATCGTAATAGCTATCAAGACAGAAACAAAACTTAATGAATTAATCTATGTATTTGATATATGAAGAATTTTTGAAAGAAATAAGACACAAATCATTTGCCACTATAAATATTGACAAATGAAATGTGAATACGAACTAGGTCTCTGATTCTGTTCACCCCACCTGAAACAGTATTGGAGACCTAGTTCATATTCACATTTCATTTGTCAATATTTATAGTGGCAAATAATTTGTGTCATATTTCTTTATAGGTATCTGCCGCCTTCTCAGCTTAATGATTTTATATCATATTTCTTTATGAAAAATTTTGTCTTGACATTGTTACTTTCAATATTTGTGAACAGTGACGGTGTAAAATATAATTAAAAGTCACTTTTTATTTGTATTTGATGAGACTCCCATATCATGAATGATTTAGCATGTATAAAGCAATGTTATTGATGAGAAATGTTATTATTTCCGCATCTAGTCAGAACTCATCATGTTTATAATTGAAGGATTTATGTCAACGATATCATGCCATCCCAAATAATTTGAATAATTTGACTATTTAGTATTTCTTATTCTTAAATTTATATGTGAACGTTCCTGGGAGTGGAATAAAATTTGGAAGAAAAAACGCTAATTCATTCCTTCAAGCGACGTTTCGCAACTTCATTGTTGCTTCTTCAAAGATCTATAACTAAACACTTATACTCCATTCACAATTATAAAATCACAACTCTGGCCATGGTTTCGTTTTCAGGAATTGGTGCACCTGATGAAAAATCCGTGCGCGTACAGAGAATATTGTTTATGACAAAACGTTGTTGCCAGTTTTTCTGTTTACATCAGAGTAAAAGTATCAAAGATATTCCACATTTTGTTAGTTCGAATCAATCGGCGATTTTGGGGCGAAATATCGATAAGGAATCGCCTATTTTTCCGTTCTTCGTCGTCCAGAAGAAGTTTCCCGTCGATTTCGTGCAAGTGTCATTTTTTCCTTTCACTACTTTGGCGTGAGTACGAACGGCAAATTTGAATTGGACCAATATTAGAAATAGAAATGTTATGCACCCTCACAATCATATCACATATTCGGATTCCAGTAGAGGGATATAATGTTCCATTATTCTTGATTCTTGTAATTACCCATCAATTCATCTTTTATCTTTGGGTTGATTTTTTTTAATGAATTCTTGATTAGAATCAACAATTGATTTCGTCAAGTCTTGAAGTTTCAGTTCAAGAGGATAATAAACATTAAATCTTCTCAAGCATGCATATGAGAATTATGTGAAAGCAATGCAATTTTCTTCCATGGCGAAAAATAATATATTTCAACAGTGATCTCTTGTACTTTTCATGCAAATAACTAGAAAAGGAATCCTTTCTATCAATTCATATTATAAACGTTAATTATTTTAGTCCATCACATCTTTTCCAATTCATTCACATTCTGAGAAATACGCTAAGAATGTAGAAAGGGCAACATAGCGTTGACTTGGAACATAAAAATATTTTGAAAAAGTCATAACTTCGATACAGAGTGGAATGTGTCAAATTTCCAAGGCCAGAGTTGTGATTTTATGATTGTGAATGGAGTATAGATAATATAAGAATAATATTTATTAGTCTCAAAAATCATAGTTACATCAAGTGAACAACAGAATGTGAGACACGTCAACAATCAACAAAGTCACACAATGATTATGATACCTCGGAAGCGGTGAACGTCCCTCAATCTTCCATTCAAGAACTTGCATACCTCGAAATTTCATTGAATAAACAATAGCACAAGTCAGCTAATTTCTCTGTCGAATGATAAGATTAATCAATGATTAATTTACGTGCTTCGCTGGCGTACAGATGTAACAAAACTGGTTTACTCATTGTCAAACGTACCGAAATATGGGACGCCCCCGCCCCCACAAGTAAAATATAACATCGCTGAAATAAATAAATGAAACACACGCAAAAAAAAAACACAGTTGATCAAAAATACAATGTAAAAAAAAATATAATAATATACAGTCGAACTTCGATAACTCGAATCATGATTTGCCAAAAAAAAAGTTCGAGTTATCAAGACTTCGAGTTATTGAATAACACTAACCTTCACTCTTGGCGCTATTGCCAACCAATTTGATTCCAGTTATCAAAAATTCGAGTTATCGAAGTTCGACTTATCGAAGTTCGACTGTAATAATATAATGCATTTATTCAGCTTTCAGTGTACACAACATTACAGAGCATTCTATTCCCAATCAGCAATATGCTGGCGACGGAACATTAAAATCTTGGTGTAGTGGTACATTCTCCTCTTACACTATACAATAACATAATCTGACATTCAATACAATTCCACAATATAATCTCACATGAAATATAATCACACAATATAATCTCACCTATAATATAAAAACATTTCTCCACGACTGCCACAGAATACAGGTCTTCCAACATCGAATTTGACCATAGAATGTCAGTATTCCATCACTTGATGTGTAATATTCATTCTACAACACTTTTATCGATTTCAAGTAAATAACCAGTTATGACCGCGGTTGTTGTTCAGTTTGGTCCTTGGTTTTTGCCCTTTATAGATTACCACCAATAACCAACTCGAGCTTGAGTATAATCCTTGTTTTTTAAGCATTTCGACTGAATTTCATTCTCGCACAGTGTGTGAGAATATTCATCCCGTAACACTTTTGAAAACATAGAGAATAAATCTATGTGTCAGCCGCTCTGATTGTCATATTTATTGCGGATTTCGAAACGTCATAATTCATCTTAGTATTAAAAGATTAATTATCTAGCTTCGAAACAGTCGTGGAGAAAGTATAGTCTGTTACTCGGTTAGAATGAAAATCCGATACTCGTGATTCCTCAGGCTCGCCTCCGGCTCGCCCTCGGAATGATTCACTCGTATCGGATTTTCATTCTGCCCTTGTTCTATACTATACTAAAATGGTAACTGGGTGGACCGGCCCGTGAGAATCTGTCCAAAAGTGGGTCCAGAAGAATCTTAAAATCGCAGCGAAGCTGCGATACCAAGAGGAAATTTTTATACGGTCGAAAAGAGGAATGATCTATTCATACGTGGGTGAAATTTTGATTATCTAGGCGAAGTAGAAGTATTTTAAAAAAATTCGCGAAAATCGCAAAAAATCCGACAAAAAGGGTCATTTTAAACTCGATAAAACTTTTGCCACAGATATCCTGACCGTGATGTAAATATACGGATCGAAAGAGGAAAATACAATGCAAAATAGCTTGGTATTCATTTTTTCCAAAATTTCCCCATTTCCTCAGGAAACTTGATCAAACTTTGACATTTCGCCTATAAAATCACCCGGGTTCTACCGATGAGGATTACTACTCAAAAGGTAGATCTGCTGGCCCATACAGAACATACTATTCTCAACGATAATTTCAGCATTACAACAATATAATCTATATATATATAAAAGAGAGTTGTTGGTTACACCATTTATAACTCGAGATCGGATGGACTGTTTGTTATGAAACTTCATTTATGGATTAGTCTACGGCCTGATTATTATAAAATACATAAAAATTCTGAAAAATTCGATGAAAAATTTGCTTATGTAGGAAATTCATTTCCTCCTTTTGAATAAGGCCACTAGGTGTCGCTACGGTTTGCTTATGTAGGAAATGCTTTTTCTCCTTTTGAATAAGGCCACTAGGTGTCTCTACGGTTATAACTCTTATCTAGACACTGTAGTGTAGTCCGAGTCGTGAAGGTACTATATTTGATATTATTGCCACTAGATGGCGATGTATACAATTATTGTGTAATTTGCATAGAACTTATAATAACATGGAAGGCTATTATCAGATCAAAAAGCGGGTAAAGATCTCAAGTTGCTGGAACAGTGAATTGTTACCGGTATGTCAACTAAATCGGATTGTGACGATCAGCATCAGGATAAACAATATATCATATCATATCAATCGTGAGTTGTCCATTTTAATCTTTTCTTTATATTTCTGAAATGTTTTTGATTTATGTTTGGGTAATTAATACATTTGCGGAAATAACTGAATTCAAAATTGCCCATAATTAGTAATTGACATATTATTTTTGTATTTCTGTTTTGAGTGACAGCTCATATCCATGGAAAAGATGACAGTTGACAGATGACTATTGACAGATGACATTTGACAATTGACATTCGACAGTAGACAGATGACTATTGACATATGACATTTGACAGATGACATTTGAAAGAACTTTTATTATGCCTAATTTATCTCCTGCTTGAACAGTTCTAGTTAAAGTGGATATTAACTCAGAAAATATCCATTTTAGGGCAAGGGTGTGATGCATACACTCACATTATTTTTTAACGTAGATTCAATATCTGCCATAAAAAAATGGGATTCTAATTTGAAAAAATTGATTTTTCACGATTTTGTCATCCCTAACTTTGAAAGCGATTTTTTCACCCCTGTATCATGAATCGCGATTTCGATTTTGAAAGTGCATACATCAATCTTACATCTTGAAAAATCCCAAAAATGAAAATTTTCCATCCAAAAACCTCGAAGTTATTCTTGTTTCAGCGGAGCTCTATTTTCGATTTTTTTTTCGAATTTTCCCGCTCAGAGAGAATTTTCTAACCAAAACTGAAAAATGTTACATCAAAATAACTTGAAATTTTCTAAGGAATCTATTTCTGCAATGAAAAAATGGTGTTCTAATTTGAAAAACGGAAGTTGACGTCATTTCCGGAAAAACCGGAGGTGCTCATGCCTTGAAAATATTTTAGATTTCATCAGCATCGTGAAATACTTATAAGTGCTGAATTTCATGAAAATACGTTCAGTAGTTTCCCGTATAAATATGGGTGAGGTGCCTCGTGAAAGACCCTGTATATGATTGTCCAGTTTATGTTGAAACATCCTGTGTATATGAATATATGTATAAATTGCACTTTTTATACATTCTGCATTATTTCAGGTTCCAGAAATTGCTGTTGGGGTCTGGTTGATTCGAGTAGCGAAAAATTGTTGGAAGTACCTCTTCAAACATTGGAGACAGCTAGCCATATTGTACAACCCAGTATTATTCCTCAGGAGGCTGCCGAAGTAACTGAAAATGTTGAAGTAATTCCTATGAAAGAAGAATTGGAAGTGAGGTTAGAACAAGGCAATTTTCCAGTTCCAAGTAATTGGTGCTACAATGTTAAAATGGATTCCGAATCAGTAGCCTCAGCAATGAAAATAACAGATCCTATAGATGAGATTTGTCATGAAAAAACGAAAAGGCTGCAAAGTTTTCCTGAGTATTCAGGCAGTAGGAACCAGGTGAAGTTAGAGTTGGAAGTAACGCTAACCCCGGAAATTGTGAGTTCGGATAACTTGATAACGAGTACAGTCAATAATAATTGTAGTAGTGGGAATTCTGCGGTTACTCCAGCAGTAAATAAAACGGTTATGACAGTTATACCTCCGACAACAGTTATTCCTCCAACAACAATTGTCTGTTTGCCATCTGTAGTTAGTTCGGCTCCCGTTATGAATTCTGTGGCGAATGAAGTTTCGCATGGTTCTCCTTTGCCAAGACCGGGTACAGTACAGAGTTCTAGTGCGTTGCCATTTTTAGCTCTAAGCTCCTCCCAACCCATACGAGCAGTGCCGACACATAGTAAAACAAAACCTAAACTGTCATCAGGAGGTAACAGGAATAGGAGTAATAACAAACCACCTCCTGGAGCGGTCAATCTTGAAAGAAGCTACCAGATTTGTCAAGCAGTTATACAGAATAGTCCGAATCGTGATCAGTTAAGGTGTCAGTTGAAACCACCACCTTCACTTCTTCAAGCAGCCACAACAAATAATGCGAAAAAGACTTCAGAGAATAATAAGCAGACGCAGTACAGTTCTGTCACTTCATCAAGAGCTAATAAGACATTTACTCCACCTTTAGGATCGTTGGGAAGTTACCAAATTGTTCCTGGAAGTAATGGAGTATCTGGCATTGGACAGAAATCGAGGTTTATGCCTTTCCAACAGAGACAACCTAGTCCTCCAGTTGTAGTTCGACATGTTTTCACTTCCGGTCAGAGGATCCCTGTTACTATGGCAGTTTTACCACAAACTCCAAATCTGAATCCTGAAGTAAGTGAGTTTAATAATAACGATCCTTATTATCGAATAGAGTAGTTTTCGAATAATCAATTTTTCCGACATAATTGAGATTTTTTCGCATTATCTAAACTAAAAAAAAACTAGCAAACATTATTTGTCTTTCTTTCTCTTCGTCCGGGCTATTCATTTATTTGAATTTCTAGATGTGTTCTTGTTGTGAAATCCTGCCTTTTGCAGATCTCCATGTTTCCTAAATTAGCCCTGAATTAGTTTTTCCTCTCTGAGGGCATCTTTATGGAATAGATAAAGGCTCGAGGAAACGAATTTGAGGGTGCAAAATGGTTAATCCCAAATTATTGTGCGAATGATCTCTGTCTTACTTACACTAACAATGACGACTTATTCGTTCAATTGTATCAATCAAAAGTTTATTGGTAATGAGAGAAATGGACTAGCAGAGATCCAATTTCCGAAGTACACCACTGGTGTCGCCACCACAGGAGGATAATGACATTTCCCTCATTTATTATGCTCCTTGGGACGTTATCTTCTGTTTTTGATTTTATTGGTAATGTAAGAATATTGATTTTAACACATATTGTGATAGCGTTCCTGAGAATTATATTGTAACGTTTTCTTCGTTATTAAAACGTCCGGGATAATTAAACTATTTATTTACACTACTTATAACACTAATAATTAATAACTGATGAACTTATTGTAACAAAAGTCTGTACAATTTATCTCTGCTGATTCATTTGGCACTATTTATTTCCACTGGTCGCTTGTCTCTAACTGAATGAATCAATCATCCGTCGATGTGCTCCTTATATGTATAACGCCGATTGTTTCTCGCTAAGTCCGGGCCCGTCTAGAAACTTCGCGAATCATTCTCGTCCACGCGTTTCCAGAAACTTCTCGATCGGACCGTAGCGCACAGGGCCGTACTTGTCACACTGTCCCCTCCTTAAGCCTGTTCTGTCCCAGAACAGATCGCATGGATTCTTCAGAGGACCGTGGTGAAATCTGCAGTCGACTCCTTCTCTACAGTAGCCCCTTTGATGGAAATAGCATTCTATAGTTTTGCCGGGGAACTCGACACGATTTGGGTAGAAACTGCATACTAGGATCTGTATACCTGCCGTCTGGAAAATTACTTCAAGCATGCTTCGTACTACCCTCCAATTCAGTAGATCCAGTCCACAACCAAGCTTGGGAAATGCTAGTTTCCTAACGCCGGAACGCTGAAGATCTTCTTTCAAGCCATGCAGCGAGGTCCACAAGTTCTGGTAGGTGGGCTTCTGGTAACCAAATAGTAAATGAACCGACCTCCAGACTTCAATCTCAAACATTTCCCGATTCTGGGCTGCTGTCCCATTAGTTCCTCTTGCCGACCAAATTTGTTTTGAATACTCTTGCTATTCCCTTACTCATACGTAAATCGGCTGCTACACAATGAGCAAGCGAGTATTCCTCGGGGACTGTGAACAGGTCCTGATGAACTTCCTGTGTGACGCCAAACCTTGCAATGCGTGTTCCCCCATAGGTGTTCATTAATTCCTGGAATTTGCAGCTTTCCCTTGCCGGAACCTCGACGAGACGTACTTCTTCTTCATGCTGCGTGGACGCATACGGAGCCAATCGGTTGAAATGGACGACTTTCGGTTTTCCTCTGGGGAGCTTCCGTATTCGGTAAACTACATCATTTATTCTCTTCACAACTTCGTACGGTCCTTCCCAATGTCTCTGCAGCTTCGGTGAAAAACCTTTTCTTCTTTGTGGGTTATACAACCATACCAGATCTCCTGCGGTAAACCCACCTTCAATGGCCTTGATGTCATAGCGCATTTTCATCCGGTCACTTGCTTGCTGCATTTGATTACGCACCTTATCATGGATGTAGTCTAGCTTGCTTCTGAGATTACTAACGTAGTCCTCCCCAGCTACATCTTCTCCAGGCTTACACCCAAACTCGAGGTCGCAAGATAATCTTATTTCTCGGCCAAACATTATATTGGATGGAGTCTCCTTGGTAGATTCTTGAACCGAAGATCTATAGGCCATCGTGAATAAATGCAAGTATTCATCCCTGTCCCTTTGATGGTCAGAGACAACTTTGGCTAAGTGTTTTCCCATAGTCCGGTTCATTCGTTCTACCATGCCGTCTGACTGAGGATGCAGAGGTGTAGTTCTGGTCTTACGTATCCCCAATGTTTTGCAAACTTCCTGGAATAACTTCGACTCGAAGTTTCGGCCTTGATCACAATGCAGCTCAAGGGGGATTCCAAATCTGCAGAAGAACTCTTTCTCCAATTTGTCAGCTACTGTGCTTGCCTCTTGGTTAGGAATACCGTACGCTTCCACCCATTTGGTAAAGTAGTCCATCGCTACCAAAATGTACTTGTTTCCATTGCCTGTTTCTGGAAAAGGGCCTGCGATGTCGATAGCTACTCGTTCCATGGGGGATCCGACGTTATATTGCTTCATTGGTGTCTTTCCTTTACCGTAGGGTCCGTTGGCCGCAGCACAAACTTTACATTTTCTACACCAATCTTTAACGTCGTTCTTACAGTTGATCCAATAAAATCGCTGCCTAACCTTCTCCAGAGTCTTAGTTATCCCAAAATGGCCACCCGAAGTTCCATTATGTAGTCTGGTCAAAATGTCCGTTACCCTACTTTTGGGCACAATTAACTGAAGCCTCTGCTGAGATCCATCTTCATTTTCCCAACAACGTTTCAGAGACCTTCATCAATCTTCAACGTTTCCCATTGGGCCCAATACGACTTGACATTTTGGCTCAGTCTGGATACTTCTTCCCATGTAGGTCGTCTGCCACTCTCCTTCCAACTTAGGATTACTCTCAGATCTGGATCTTCCTCCTGTGCTCGTCGAATTTCTGGGGGTAGCCAGTCATCTTCGATCACTGTGGTCCGCATCAAATTGGCCTTATCTTCCACACGAGAGCAGTGGCTACAATTTCCCCTTGCCCCCAGGCAAGGTCTTCTTGACAACGCATCCGCGTTTCGATGTGTAGCCCCGGCTCTGTGTTCAGTGTCGAAGTCATATTCTTGCAGCCTCTCGATCCATTTGGCCACTTGTCCTTCTGGGTTCTTGAAATTCAGGAGCCATTTCAAAGCAGCATGGTCCGTTCTTAGCAGGAATTTTCTACCATGTAAGTATTTGTAGAAATGTTCTACGGCCTTGATTACTGCTAAGAGTTCTCTTCTGGTCACGCAGTAATTTCTTTCTGGTTTTGACAGTACCTTGCTGAAATAACCGATGACTCGTTCTTGTCCATCCTGAACTTGCGATAGAACGCCTCCAATGGCCATATTACTAGCATCGGTATCGAGCACAAATTTTCCTTCAGTTCTTGCGTAACTCAAGACTGGAGCTGTGACCAGAGCCTTTTTCAATCGATCAAAGGCTTCAGCGCAATCATCGGACCAAATGTACTCCTGCCCATCTTCCGTGAATTTTGTCAGCGGTTTGGCAACGTTGGCGAATCCAGGCACAAATCTTCTGTAGTAAGTGCACAAGCCTAGAAAACTTCGTAACTCAGTCTTGTCTCTCGGTATGGGCCAATCCTGTACCGCCTTGATCTTGTCTGGGTCAACTTTCACACCACTCCGAGAAACTACGTGTCCTAAATATTTCACCTCTGCTCGAAATAGATGGCATTTCTTGGGACTTAGCTTCAAATTGGCCCCACGTAGTCTCTGGAAGACCTCGGATAGGTTGTGCAGGTGATCTTGGAATGTTTTTCCCACAACTATCACGTCATCTTAATACACCAGGCAAGTCTTCCAGGAGAGTCCTCTTAATATAGTTTCCATTAAACGCTCAAATGTGGCCGGAGCGTTGCATAATCCAAAAGGCATAACCTTAAATTGCCACAGGCCTGTTCCAATACTGAAGGCAGTTTTCTCTTTGTCGTTTGGATCCAAACCAACTTGCCAATACCCACTCTTCAAATCCAAGGTAGAGAACCAACGAGATCCCGAGAGTGTATCCAGTGTGTCATCAATTCTTGGTAAGGGATAGCTATCCTTTTTCGTAACTTGGTTGAGCTGCCTATAGTCTACACAGAACCTGGTCGACCCATCCTTCTTCTTTACCAGCACTACTAGGGATGTCCAGGGACTATTGGATGGTTCAATGACACCCTCTCTCGCCATGTCTTCAATGATCCGTTCGGCTTCTTCTCTCTTTGCCAGCGGAAGACGTCTGGGGTGTTGTCTGACGGGTTGTGCATCACCTGTATTGATTTTATGCTGCACAACATCGGTCTTTCCTGTTCTTTCGCCAGTGGCAAAGACGTCAGAGATGGACTGAATCAATTTTCTGACTTTGGCCAATTGACACTGGTTAAGGTCTTGACATTTTGAAGTGAGGAGGGCGACCAGCTTTTCGGTATTCTTCTTTGCCTGCGGAACCTCTGCAGTACCCATCCCACCAGAAATATGGTACACTGGTACCCCATGTCCAACCAAAGTGTTCTTCTTCAGGGTGACTGGAAACATGTTAACATTCAGTAATCGGATGGGAATGCTGTCTCTCAACCTTACCAATGTCTTCCCAAGTAATAGTCCTTTGGCTAGTATCCCATCGTCTGAGGGTTCGATCATTCTAACGCAGCCATTTTTTGTGATATTCTCACATTCACCAGTCACTATGCCTTCTGTCCGTCCTGGCAACGTGATGTCCTCGGTCAGTCGGATCTTACATGTCCTGTCATCCACATCATTGAACGGAATCTCTTCAATACCCAGCCGAAGAACATCTTTCTTCATATCCAGTTGGCATTCAAGTTTCTTCACAAGGTCCAATCCCAGGATAACTTCTTCTGTAATTTCGGCTACAAGAACTTCATGCTTGACTACCTTGCTACCCAATTCAATGGTGGAGATGAGTCGGTATTTCTTGTCCAGATGCAGTTCGGAGTTTGATCATAGCTGGACGACTCTTCAATCCTTCGGCTATTTCCGGGCGCACAATGGTTCTAGTCGATCCTGTGTCCACCAGTATTTTCACACTTCGATCGTTTATCTTTCCAGGAACAAATATGCTTGTTAAATCTGTGGACATGATTCCTCGAATTATCACTTCGGGGGCATTTTTAGCCTGGGTCGATTTATGCCCCTTATCACCGACCCCTTTTAGTTTCCCTGCTGTGGCTCTTTTTCAATCCTTGGGCAATTTCGCTTGAAATGCCCACTTTTGTTGCAATACCAGCACACAACATCCTTTTTCTTGGCATTCAATAACCTGCTAACTTCTTCTCGGATGATTTCCTCAACCGGTCGGTCTATTTCTTGAACTTTTCTCACACGAAATTGTCCTCTATGCGACGCCTGTTTCGCTGCCTCGAATTCTAAAGCATGAGCTAAAGCATCGTCGATGGTTTTAGGCCGGGCAAGTCTCAAGGCTTGTTGAACTTCGCTGTCCTTGATCCCGTCGACGAACGTCTGGATTGAACGCTCTTCAAGGAAGCTGTCTGGAGCTGATGGATAAGACAACCTCACTAATCTGGCAACATCGGCCTCGAATTCCTGGAGATTTTCTCCTGTTTTCTGCACCCGGTTCTTTATTTGAGCATGATAAACTTGCTGTAGGTGAGCATCGCCATATCTCATCTGAAGTTTGGATGTTAAAACTTCATAACATGCCTGTTGACTTTCCGGTATTGTCTGCAGAATGTTGAGTGCATCTCCTCGTAGAGCTATTATTAATGCTGTGGCTTTTTCGTTGTCGGTCCAACTGTTCGCCAACGCAGCAGCTTCAAATTGTTTTTGATATGTCGACCAAGGAACTTTTCCATCAAATGTTGGTGGCTTGATCTTCATTTTACCACTTTCTGTGTTGTTTTCCGATTTCACGAAGCTATAGGATGGTGAAGCTTGGGTTTCTTTTCTATTCGACGTTCTTTTCAGGTACTCTATGAACTTGGCATGCTGTTCAATTATTCCTGATAATTCTTCAAATTTTCCATTACCCTCATCAACTACTTCTTCGATTTTTCCGTTAACCTTATCAACTACTTCGTCGAATTTTTCATCAACTTTATCAAATTTTCCATTGATTTCCTCAAATTTTTCGTCAACCTTATCGAATTTTTCATTCACTTCATCTAGTATTACTTCCTTAATGGATTCGATTTTCTCATCCAATGTACTTGCAATTTGACTCACCAATTGTTCATTGTTTTCCTCCACCTTATTTTCCATTTTATCCATTTTTGAGCTCATTTCTCGAGAATTCTCTTCCATTTTCAAGCTCAGTACCCGAGAATTTTCTTCCAATCTTTCAAAGGCTTGCTTGAGGAATTCCATACTCGCCTGGTCCATTTTCTCTGCTTGTGATCTCGTTATCGGCATTCAAAAGTTCCACAATGAAGTCCACAATTCAATAAGCACAGCAGTTCAATTGACCCCACACCTGACACCAATGTAACGTTTTCTTCGTTATTAAAACGTCCGGGATAATTAAACTATTTATTTACACTACTTATAACACTAATAATTAATAACTAATGAACTTATTCTAACAAAAGTCTGTACAATTTATCTCTACTGATTTATTTGGCACTATTTATTTCCACTGGTCGCTTGTCTCTAACTGAATGAATCAATCATTCGTCGATGTGCTCCTTATATGTATAACGCCGATTGTTTCTCGCTAAGTCCGGGCCCGTCTAGAAACTTCGCGAATCATTCTCGTCCACGCGTTTCCAGAAACTTCTCGATCGGACCGTAGCGCACAGGGCCGTACTTGTCACAATATATATTACAAGCAGCCCGTCTCAGCTTCGCCTGGGTAGAAATTTGTTCATTAACATTTTGCGATGAACTCAGAGTAAATCTACAAAATTTATTCTGTTTATAAATATTTTTTGAATTTCTACATATCCAGGAAATTTTATTATGCCTATATTTTTTTTTATTTTGAGGCTTTATTCGATTCCATGGATTTTTCCGAAGAAGATTATCCAATACGACATATTTTTAATTTTCTTGCTTGGGAACTATGTCTGGATAGTTGGGACCTTTTTGGGGGCATTTTTTTGGAAGTATCTTTCTGCATGAATAATAAAGAAAAACGTGTTGAATAAAACAATTCAAATTTAGTTCTGAAAAAAACTTTTCAACTTTTGCTATAAAAAGGAAAAAGGCTTCTGCTTCCGCTTCTCAACTAATCGAACGGGTGTCTAAAAGTTGATCAACGCGGCTACTCTTATATAGATATGCTTGTCCCCCTCCCACACTTCGGTGCCCTCTCCTACCCGCCTACCTAGCATGGAGACGCATTCAGGTCCGGTGGTGAGGTTTCATCTTGATCACTTCAACCTGCCATAACTTTTGATGTACCCGTTGTAATTGTATGATGTGAAGGGCAATTTCGTTCTTAATTAAATACTGGGGATAAATACCGTAATAAGTTGGATAAGGATCAATACCCTATTCCAAAAACGCACTCCCAAATAGTGCATAATTTTGGAAAACATCTGTACATTCTATTCACGTAAGTCTTACTTACGGTTTTTGCAGCGCACGTGAAAATAGCTGATTATGGCTGATTTTTTTGTTATTATTGAAGCTATAGTAGGTATCCTTATTTTTTCGGGTGAAAAGTATGGCCTATGTCACTCAGGGATAATGTAGCTTTCTAATAGTGAAAGAATTTCTGGAATCGATCCAGTAGTTCTTGAGCCTATTCGTATCAAACAAACAAAAATACAAATCTTTCCTCTTTATAATATTAGTATAGATAATTAAGATAGCGGGTGTGGAACAAATACTATAACCATTTGTTTTTAAAAATATGCCGACGTTTCGACGTTTTTTTCACGTCTTTTTCAAGGCTATTCTATATATCAATGGTCAGCGTTGCAACACGATGGTGACTTTTCCATTACACATAATGTTGGAGAACAGGTCCAAAACAACTAGGCAGATTGAAGTTATCGATTTAAGAAGTTGTAGTGCATCAACAAATTCTTAAGATTGTATTCTGCAGTGGAAATTCTCTGAACATGAAAACATAACTATCATACATTCTGTATCGTCGTCAAATATCGTCGTCAAATTATAAAATATATTGTCGTCAAATTATACAATATATCGTCGTCAAATTATTCTTTTTAATAATTAATTACTTTACAAAATGTATTAAAACTGACAATCCTAAAATAATTTGATCGCCTATTTCGTCGTCGCTACATCCCCCCCCTGTGCAACTACTACTCTACGTGGTCGTCGTCTGGAATGGGCATAGCTTCGCAACAGGTCTGTGAATTCCTTTTTGCGTCTTCACATCGGCAACGCGTACTCGTCCGTCTGGTCCAGGAATTACTCCTATCACTCTTCCCAATTTCCATGAGTTTCTGGGTATGGTTTCATCAAGAATTATTACTACGGCGTCAATTTTTAAGTCTGGTTGGTTTTTTATCAACTTTTGTCGACAGGTCAAAGTAGGTAAATATTCTTATCCACCGTTTCCAATAGGCATCAGTAAGTCTTTGTGATTTTTTTCATTCTTTACGAAGGTATTCCTCTTCAAAAACATCTGGAGGTCCACTACCATTTTTGAAGAACCAAACAGAAAATTATTTGGTGTTAACGCTTCTAAATCCACAGGGTCAACAGAAACATGAGTGAGCTGTCTCGTGTTGATAATGTTTTCTACTTCGGCGAATAAGGTAAGAGGTATCTCATCTCTGATGGTTTGTCCATTTAGAATAATTTTGAAAGTAGTTTTCACTGATCTAATCATTTTTTCCCATGCTCCTCTCATGTGACTCGCTCCTGGAGGTATGAATTTCCATTCAATACCTTTTGAAACCATTGTTTCGTGCAACTTCTTGTTATCTAGCTCTTGTATTGCTCTCTTCAATTCTTCAGAGGCTCCATGAAAGTTAGTCGCATTGTCCGAAATGATTTGCTTAGGAATACATCTTCTCGACAGCATTATACGAATGCCATTATAGCAGAATCTTCAGTGAGACTGTGTGCTACTTCCAAGTGAATAGCTCTGATAGTGAAACAAGTAAAAATAACACCCCACCTCTTCTCTTGTCGTCTCCCAACATCAACTAATATCGGTCCGAAATAGTCAATTCCTGTAAATGTGAATGGTCTTAAATTCGGAGTTATCCTTTCAGGCTGTAGTTGTCCCATGATAGGTATTTTAGGTGCTGCTCTTCTTTTCATACAAATTTGACATCTTGCGAATGTTGATTTTATAGCTGCCCTAGCATCAATAATCCAATACTTCTGTCTAACTTCATTCAAGTTGAGTTCTATACCTTGATGACCAGATTTTTCGTGATAGTGTTGAAGTAATAGTATCGTAAATCTGTGTTTTGGATGTAAAATATACGGCCTTCTTGTTGAAAATTTCAATTCTTTCGATAAAGGACCCCGCACTTTTACTACGGGAAATGGCGTTCCGTCAAATTTTCTAAAATTTTGGTATAATGTAGTACTCGACATACTGATCAAAAGTGTCCATGGCCCCAACTCAATCCTATGACTAGTTTTTCAGATACAGGGCGTTGAAGTTGAGAATTACCCACTTTTACTACGCCCGTAACTCGGAACAGAATCGAATGAACTTCAATTTTTCTCAAGAAACATTTCATTACATCCCCAAGGAGCAAGCATATAGAGGAATATGACCGAAAATCGTTACGAATACAGGGTTATCCATAATTGAATGCATGCCCGATTTTGAAAGTATAAAATATGTCAGTTCCAGAGCGAGAACGTTCGCAAAATGAACTGTTACAATAGATATGTTGTTGTTACATCAGAAAAGTCTGAAATACCCAAAATTTATACTGGGTGATCCATTATTATAGAAACTATTCTCAAGGAAGATTAAATGGACACCCTGTATTTATGGGTTGACTCAAGGTGTTTGTTTAATGTTTTTAGAACATATCATCATGGACTTCAAAGAATACAGGGTGATTCAGTCATGAAATGAACTTTGAACCTCACGAAAATACCCAAAAACCACCTCTTTTTTTCATCACCCTCTATTTCAAGATTAAATCCGAGGAGGTGGGAGTTTTCTTTCATCACTGTACTTGATATAAAAACATCAATACGTCTGAGAGTTTTTATCCACTTCCTATGACCAGATTTTTAGCTGGTATAAGAATAGAATAACATAAATAAATAATTTTCATATTACATAAAAAAAAATCTGGTCATAGGAAGTGGATAAAAACTCTCAGCCGTATTGATGTTTTTATATCAAGTACAATGGTGAAAGAAAACTCCCATCTCCTCGGATTCAATCTTGAAATAGAGGGTGATGAAAAAAAGAGGTGGTTTTTGGGTATTTTCGTGAGGTTCAAAGTTCATTTCATGACTGAATCACCCTGTAGTCTTTGAAGTCCATGATGATATGTTCTAAAAACATTAAACAAACACCTTGAATCAACCCATAAATACAGGGTGTCCATTTAACCTTCCTTGAGAATAGTTTCTATAATAATGGATCACCCAGTATAAATTTTGGGTATTTCATACTTTTTTGATGTAACAACAACATATCTAGTGTAATAGTTCATTTTGCGAACGTTCTCGCTTTGGAACTGACATATTTTATACTTTCAAAATCGGGCATGCATTCAATTATGGATAACCCTGTATTCGTAACGATTTTCGGTCATATTCCTCTATATGCTTGCTCCTTGGGGATGTAATGAAATGTTTCTTGAGAAAAATTGAAGTTCATTCGATTCTGTTCCGAGATACGGGCGTAGTAAAAGTGGATAATTCTCAACTTCAACGCCCTGTATCTCAAAAACTAGTCATAGGATTGAATTTGGGCCATGGACACTTTTGATCAGTATGTCGAGTACTACATTACACCAAAATTTTAGAAAATTTGACGGAACGCCATTTCCCGTAGTAAAAGTGCGGGGTCCTTTGTCGTTTCTTCTAGAACTATAAGTCCATCGTCATTGAGCATAGGAGAAAGTTGTCTTAATCTACTCCGTCCGTTCAATTCTTTACCTTTTAGAAGAGCCTTTATTTCTGTAAAACTTTCATACTGACTCTGTTTTATCAGTTCAATTTCTCCTTTTTCAATATCGTATACGCTGAGCATTTGGGAAGTAGTATATTTAATCAAAATCAAGTTCTGAGTCATTCGAAATATAATTGGCCAACCTAGCACCAGTAACAGCCGCTAAAAGTTCTGATTTCCGTATCGTGATAGTTTTCGTTGGCGCAACTCTTGCTTTTGCCATAATCAGAGAAACATTAACATTTTTGTGAGACACAACTCGTAGATAGGCTACAGAGGCAAATGCTCCTTTACTCGCGTCAAAAAATATATGCAACTCCGTTTTATCGGCCCATGGAATCAATAGCCAATAACATCTAGAAAAACGTGTTTTCACAATAGTATTTTCCGCAAATCGCTAGGAAATTTTGACATTCCAGTCAAAATTGGTCATAGAAAAAGTCAAAATTTCCTAACTGTTAGGAAATATTCATTTCCTTACTGTAAGGAGTGTAAGGAAATGATATTTCCTTACAGTTGGTTCGACATATGCATATACAAACTTTTCTCATGATTCCTTCCGCACTTATTCTAAAGAACCAGTAATTTCACTGCATCAACCAGCTTTGGAGGAGTCCCAGAAATAGCAAATTCATCATCACTTATCATTTTACACTGTTTTAAATCCGAAAATACTAGCAATTAAATTAATTATATGCGTCAACTTTGACAATTCAACATGAGTACGTTTCCTTAGTAACGAAACCAATTTCTACGAATTTCGATGCGTTATTTATTTATGAATTAAATTTTTCGCGATTCCATCGAAATTAATTGGAATCTGTCGAATTTTAAACGATTTGTAGGAAAAGACACATTCCTGGACTATGTGTTGCCAAGTCTCGGCTTGCGCCTCGACTTAGCAATTTTCAAAATCGTCCAGGAATGTTACGCTTTTCCTACCCGGTAAACAATGTACTATTCTCGAATCATACAACCAAGATTTCCAAGTTTCTTGAATTTCCTTATTAACTTGTTCGTCCCATTCTACACCTGACTTCCATATATCTTGCATTAGTATTCTGCCACGAATTGTAAAGTTTACTATAAGTCCTAAGGGATCAAATACGGACATTACAGTTTTCAATATGTTTCTTTTTGTTGGTACTTTATTTTCATCGACCGATAATTCAAGTTTGAACTGGAAAGTATCTTCTTTTGCATCCCACCAAAGCCCAAGGATTCTCTAAAGGGACGATTGACCTTCAGAATTCAAATTTTTCATGATATCCTCGTTTTTATTTAACTTTTTCGTCATTTCTTCCGAATTCGAAATCCAATTAACTAATTCAAATCCACCTATTTTTTGTACACGACTAACTTCTATTATTGTTGATATGGCTTCTCCTCCAGTATCTTTACAATCTAAATAGTCATCCACGTAATGTTTTTTCATTATAGCATCTAAAATTGGTTTCGAATCTGTTGATAGTCTTGCATTCATATTTTTAACGAACTGCGCACATGTCGTTTAACAGTTTGCTCCAAATATCATGACTTCCGTTTCGTAAGTTTGAACTTCTTTATTTCGATTTCCATTTCTCCATCAAAATATCTGTGCACATTTGTCCTCAGATCGGATTTTGACTTGTTGAAACATTTCTTTCACGGTGACAAAATGCTATTTTTCGCATTCCAAAATTCGAGAGGATCGTATTTAATGATGCTAATAAATCAGGTCCTGGAATCAAATTATCATTTGAATTCACTCCATGAGATTTGGCGGCGGCGTCAAAAACAATACGTATCTTTTTTGGTTTATTTGGGTTGAAAACGGCGAAATGGGAAAGGTACCAACATCGATTGCCTTCTTGTAATAGTTCAACATCAGATAATTTTCTTGCATAGCCTTTATCTAAATATTCTTGTATTTTCTTGCAGTATTGTTGACTGAATACTTCATCTTTTGCCATCTTTTATTCCACACATTGTAGGCGTCTCAAAGCATTAATTTTACTATCTGGCAAAACAATATCCTCTGTTTTTCACATTAAACCAATTTCATACCTCTCGTTCACTCGTCTCACAGTATTTTCCATCAATTCAATTGAATTCGAGCAATTGCTCGATTTTCAATATAATTCGGTTTCATCTGATTTACTGAAACTCAAAAGGATTCTAGAGTGAATGTTTCTTCTACTAAGCGGTGCAAGTTATCATCTGAGTGCTCTTGTTCACAAATAAACGAGTAGTCGCGTTGAATTCCAGTTTTGTCAACTTTTCCATGAAGAACCCAACCAAGACACGTTTTTGTTGCCATGGGTAGATTTTCAGGACCTTCACATATTTTTCGAGGTACAGTTAGTCGTATATTATCCTGGCCGATTAATATTAGGGGTCTTTCATGAATTTCATATAAAGGGAGTCCTTTCAAATGCGTTCAATCTTCAGAAGAAATATGTTGAAGAGGCAATGATAGATTCCTGACAGATTTTACATTATTCATAGTATGTAAATATTTTTGAATCGACACCTATTCCAGATATCCCAATGTCAAATTGAATTGAATCCTCGCATCGAGAAACTAAATCATTTGTCCATTGAATGCACAACGGCTGACAAAAACCTTAAATTACAAAAATATCAACAATACTTTGATCGACTAATGTCACTGTTGATGCTTCATCGAAAAGTGCTACACATTCTAAAATTTTGTTATCGTTATAAAGTTTAACTCTGACCATTCTGAGTAAAATATTTTTATTGTTATTCCTAGTTGCAAGAACACTTTTCAGGTTATTTTGATTTTCATTCATTTGACTTGATTCCGGAATAGTCTCAAAACTTTCTTTATGTAAAATTTTATGATGTGGACGTTGACATCCTTGAATTCCACAAATTTTCTTTGATTTACACTTGAAAGTTTGATGATTCGGTCTGAGGCATGTGAAACAGAGTTTATTTTTTGTCACAATATCCCAACGAGTATCAACATCATCTTTTTTCAATTTGGGTCACATGAGAGTTTTATCATCTTTGGACCTACAATATAAACACTCAGTTCTTGTTGCCATATCAGTCGTCAATAAACTTGTTTCTTGTGAAAATCTATTATTTTTGAAATCTTTTTTATTTTTTACAAAAGTGTTTGGTCTGAAATTTGTACTAACGAAACAAGCTGCCCTCGCCTTCTTTGATATCCAATCTGCGAAATCCTCCAAAATAACCTTGCCTTTCTTATTTGCAACTGTTTCTCCCCATTGTAGTTTCAAGTTGTCTGGTAATTTAGAAACAGAATCTTTCAAAATTTGTGAATTCTCTAAATGACCTCGACAATCTAATGACTTTATAGTAGCAACAAGACTTTGTATGTGAGTGGAGAAGTTAATCAAGTGTTCCATATTATCTTCTCTGAATTGTTGCATTGTTCTCACTCTGAAAATTAAGGATTCGATGATTCGTTCAGGTCTTCCAAATCTCATTTCCAGTGTTGTCAAGGCTAATTCTATATTTTTAGGAGAAAGCAACATACCTGAAACCGCAAACTTTGCCTCACCTCTCAGCCACTTTTGTAGCTTCACCATTTTTTCTTCCTCCGTGTATCAACACATTCCAGAAATGCGTCTAAATTGTGAAATGAAGATCGGCCAATCGGATGAATCTCGACCAAATATGGGAAAATCTTTTTCCACGGTTTGTCTCGCCATAAGTGGATCCCTGTTTGATTTCGAAGAAACTGCTCTGATGGTATCGCCAAGACTCTTGCACAACAGCTGAATATCGGATAGTTTCCTATCGTTCTTATTTGGTTTTTCCACTCTGTATCGAAGTTATGACGTTTTTCAAAATATTTTTATGTTCCAAGTCAACACTATGTTGCACTTTCTACATTCTTAGCGTATTTCTCAGAATGTGAATGAATTGGAAAATATGTGATGGACGAAAATAATTAACGTTTATATGAATGGATAGAAAGGATTCCTTTTCTAGTTATTTGCATGAAAAGTACAAGAGATTGAAAATATTATTGAATTATATTATTTTTCACCATGGAAGAAAATTGCATTGCTTTCACATAATTTTTATATGCATGCTTGTGAAGATTTAATGTTTATCCTCTTGAACTGAAAGTTGAAGACTTGACGACATCAATTGTTGATTCTAATTAAGAATTCATTAAAAAAAATTAACCCGAAGATATAAGATGTATTGATGTGTAATTAAAGAATCAAGAATAATGGAACACTATATCCCTCTATTGGAATCCAAATAGTTGTAGGGAGTTCTGATGCAAGAGGAACTTTTTCTTGGAACATAACCTTAATAGCTAACTTAATGAAAATAAAAGTAGAAGACAACGAAGGGTAACAATCAAATTTATGATTTGAAAGATTTATCGATGTGCTTTGTTTTCATCATGATATTGTATGTGATATGATTGTGAGGGTGCATAACATTCGTATTTCTAATATTTCTTTTTTTCAAATAAATAACAGTTTTATTCATTCATCACAAAGAAAATGAACACAATAACTAAATTAACGGATTTGTTTACAGAGAAACTAATAATTTCAATGCAATAGTAACTGAGTTTTGGTTATAAATTAATAAGCAAGAATGTCAATTCCTGAAAGCTTTATAGATATACATTCCACTCATTTGATCTTATGAACAAGGAGTGAAATATTCTGACTGTATAGTAATTTATTAGTTTAAAGAAATATTCATACATTACTATCACAGTAGGATTGTACAAATAAAATGGAATAGGTCAAACATATGCTTCACATTTATCATTCACCTGTTCTAAAATACGACACAAACTCCTGGAATATGGAAAAAACCGATGTATTCTGGTTCAATATAGCCTATTTCTACTTTCGGCAAAGGATTGATAGGAATGAAAGCTCCAGTGACACATTTCAATTCATCGGAATCTGAATTCACCTACCGTTGAATGCAATATAGTCATATTCCTTCTTTTTTATTAGCTTTATCGATGTGTTTTTTTTGAAACGTGAAAACGACCAAAAATAATCATTTATAGACCGATGATGGCCATCCAGAATCCGTATCTTACGAAAATCGTGCAATTTCAATTTCTGCAAGTTCTTTCCTCATAAATCCTTGAAAATCCTACCTGAACCATATTTTTCGGTCGCTTTCTTTAGAAAATCGTTATAGGAAGCCTTTTTTGTCCATTTACACATTCCAAATAAATTTCGAGCACCAAAAACGATACCGAAACTAACCAAACTTCTGGGGGCCCGGAATTTCGTTTGAAATCTTTCTAAACCAGATACCTGAAAAAACTTCGTTATCAAGTGTAAAAAGGTCGATTAGTACTTACTTTCGCTTTGTTGATGCTTATAAATCGATTTTTGCTCCAATTCAAATTTGCCGTTCGTACTCACGCCAAAAGACGTGAAAGGAAAAAAAGACACTTGCACGAAATTTCTCATATCGACGGGAAACTTCTTCTGGACGACGAAGAACGGAAAAATAGGCGATTTCCTATCGATATTTCGCCCCAAAATCGCCGATCGATTCGAACTAACAAAATGTGGAATATATTTGATACTTTCACTTTGATGTAAACAAAGAAACTGGCAACGTCGTTTCGTCATTAACGATATTTTGTGTACGCGCACAGACTTTTCATCAGGTGCACCAACTCCTGAAAACGAAACCATGACCTCCTATGTGATTAAATAACAGTGAATGGCGTACACTTCACAAAATGTATCAAAACTGACAATCCTAAAATAATTTTTCTGATCTGTCATCATCTGATCGCCTACTTCGTCGTCGCTACACATTCAGTAAAAACAAATTTGAAGGATTGCTGCATTTCAAAGGTGTACGTTACTCTCGGTATGAAGCAAGTCCGTTCTCAACATCCAATTGAACTTCTTGACTATCAGATAATAAAAAATAACCTAGTTTTTACCTCCAAAATAATTATTAATTTCTTTAAGTTAGTTGGGATGATTCGATAACAACTCGTAATCCAGCATTGCTTTCGGAAGGTGCACTTGATACTAATCACGGTAAGAATTCGCTGGTCCTACAATTTCAATAATCTCACTACACTCACGGAGAGAGTTGCTGAGGTTTTTAACATTGGAAATGTTTATGTTCGTATATTACAGGCAAGTTACGAGTTTTCGTTCAAGGTCAAAAGACAAAGGTGTCGCTAGTCGACCAAAAAAGCATTCGAAAGTTATCGCGTGATATAGGTGACATAAGTGTATTGGGCCAGCATACAAGAATCGGCGACGGCGACCAGTGAGCCGCGGTGGGAGGTACGTCAAATTCGCCGCAACGTTGCCAGATTGGGCAATTATTCCTGTATTCGAAGGATAGATCATTGTTTCATTTCCTTCATTAGCACTTCGAGTGTTTATATTGTTGTTTCATCCAGTAAGATCTGGGCCGCGGTGAGCGGTCCGTCAAATTCGCCGCAACGTTGCCAGATTGGGCAATTATTTCGGTATTTGAAGAATAGGTCAATAGTTGATCCGAATACATATAAGATTAATGAATTTTAGTAGAAACAGAATCCTTCTATCTAAAGCCAATCTCATGAATACCTAGATTTGCTTAGATCAAAATTTACTTCGAAAATATTGGACGGAGTGGACTCAGCTTCATCTGATGATATTTCCTCCGAGTAGGGGAGGACAGGGTAATTCTGCGCATTAATATTCTGCAACTCAGTTCAGTTATTTCAAAATTTAGATACAGCGCACCATCTCGTATTTGCCTTGCCAATATCCTCCCCTTATTTGAAGGTATTTGTGTTTTTAGTTTAGACCAGGGAGCCGATTGTTCGTTTCACGACGCTCTGATCTAATTTTCGAGAGAAATTGGAATCGTGGAAAGTACTTCTATTATTAATTTCTAATGAATCTATTGCATGACTATTTTCCTTCATATTTGTAGATTATTTAATGCAAAAGAACAATTAATTGTATTTCGTCATCTACTGTCAGTGATTAGTTAGGTTAGGTGACGCGCAGCTGTAGCGGGGTAATTCTTCAATAATATTTTTTGTACCTATTCATGGAAATTTGTTTAATTTACATTGTAGTTGGTTATTACCTAAATAATGAAATATTTTTTCGAGTTTCTCAGCTATTCAATATATGCGCATAATTATACCATCGCATGCGCGGTATTACCCAGTACGTGGTAGAATACCGCGAAAAGACAGTTTTCAGAATTATTTTTTTTTCTCGATTGGTATAGGTAGTTGAACCTTTTATTTGTGATGAAAAAGTTCCAAATGAGTCATGATTCAGCAGTTGAATTATGAAAGTTTGTGTGTACATACATAGGATGGTTTTTGTGAGCATTTTCCCTAAGGTGCGTGGAATTCCCCCGTCCTCCCCTACATATAAGATTCCTGAATTTTAGTAAAAACAGAATCTTTCTATCTCAAACCAATTTCATGAAAACCCAGATTTGGTAAAATAAAAATAAAAAAGAAAATATTGGACAGAATGGACTCAGCATCCGATGAGAGTTGATCTAAGTACATATAAGATTCATGAATTTTAGTAAAAACAGAATCCTTCTATCTCAAGTCAATTTCGAGAAAACTCAGATCTGGTAAAATAAAAATTCTCTTCGAAAATATTGGACTAGGTGGACTCAGCTTATTCTGATGTTAACTCCGAGTACATGTAAGATTAATGAATTTCAGTAAAAACAGAATCCTTCTATCTCGACCCAATTTCGAGAAACCTCAGATTTCGTAAAATAAAAATTCTCTTCGAAAATATTGGACTGGATGTTATGAGCTTCATCCGATGATAGTTGATCCGAGTACATATAGGATTCATGAATTTTAGTAAAAACTGAATCCTCCTATCTAAAGCCAATTTCATGAAAACCCAGATTTGCTAAAATCAAAATTCACTTCGAAAATATTGGTCAGGAATGACAGGATGGACCCAGCTTCATCCAATTATTTATATCTCTATTTTTTATTATTATATCGTAAGAATACTTACTTTAGAAAGAACATTTTTGTTTTAAAATACGGTGACAAGTTTCCTCTTACATGTTTATGTTAGGTATTAGGAATGTTGATTGTTTCTTGCAATTATTATTGCTCATTTTTATTATTGAAAATACTATTTTATTTTAAGTTCAAATGCAAATAAATGTTGGTAAAATTCACATGTGGTGTTATCATTTCCAATGTCTCTGATGGTTGCAAGGATTGCGAAATCTGTGAATTTTTCCCTAAGCTATTATTATTGTATGATACCCCGTAACACTAGCCTATGCTTAAACTTTTGATCTTATACACATGTTAACTGTTCGGTATAATGCATCTTGATCTTGATCGTGAGAATCAATACATAGTATAAAACAGAGTCGCTATCGCTGTCTGTCTGTGCCTATGTAATAATCTTCGAAACTACTCAACGGATTTTGAGACTTTTTTTTTTTACAAGCTTTTATTCAGTTTCACCTGTCCCGGTGTCTGTCTGTCTGTAATAAAATCTTGCAAGTTAAATATGACACACTACTAATCGTCCGATTGATTTGAAATTTGGCAGGTGCACATAGTTCTGGTGAGTGGTGACAATGGATCATGAAATATTTTTTATAGAAAAAAACATAATAGCGGCTCCAAAATGGCGGATTAGTATTGTAATAGAACGTGGTTGGTAATACCCGTTCTTGTGAGGTTGGCGCCCGTGTTATACAAACGTCAATTGTCAATGACGTTAGAGACGGCCAACTTGGTTGTACAAGAGTTGTGAGGATCCGAAAGATAATAAAATAAATGAAAGATTCTGTGGTCTTGTTATTTAAAAATAATACTAATCCAAAAATAACAACATAAAATAAATGATGTCAGGTTATTAAGTTGGTAAAAATAACAATCGACAAAATGGATGGATTGGGATTTAAGCCTCCGAAAAAGGTGGTCTTCATAAGGATGCCTATGAAAACTTGGAGAATTTCTTAAGAAGCCTGGATATCTATATGATGGCAACTGGCCTCGATGATAAAGAAGATATCACAAAAATGGCGATTCTTCTAAATCTAGCAGGTGAAGAAGCACAGAAGAGATTCAGAACATTTGGACTAAGCGCGGAAAAGAAAAAAATATTCAAAGAAGTGGTGAAGGCATTTCAGGAATACTGCAGGCCTCTAAGAAATGAAACCTATGATAGATATAAATTTTTCACCAGAGTACAACATGAAGGGGAAAGTTTTGACCATTACATAACTGAAGTTGAAACATTGGCAGCAGTCTGTAATTTTGGAACATTAGAAGAGTCACTGATACGAGATAAAATAGTAAGTGGAGATCTCTCATTGCAAGAAAGACTACTACAGCAATCAGCATTAACACTCAACAAAGCAGAGGATGTTTGTCTTGCAGCAGAAGCCAGCAAGCGAGAAGCCTAAGAAGTGAAAATGAAGTGGACTTCATTAAAAGAACGGAATCGACATATAAGAAAATTGATATGAAGGTCAGTAATACGTATAAATGTTTGAAATGTGGTCGTACACATGAAAAACAGAAATGTCCAGCTTTTGGCAAATACTGTACTATTTGTAATAAACCCAATCACTTCGCTGTAGGGTGTAGATTTAAGAATATTAAAAATCATAATAATAATAAAAATAACGATCAAAATTATAAAAGGCAGGGATCTAGCAATAAAAATGTTCATGAGGTACAAAATAGCTCAACAGATGAAAATTTTCCGATAATAGATGAAGTAAATTCAGAATACAACTCCAAAATATGGACTATTAAAGCCAAAGTTAATAATAAAACTCTTAATTTCAAACTAGACACAGGGGGGCCTCGTGAAATTGTATGCCTTTAGAAACTTTTAAAACGTTAGATATTGATGAACATAAAATTAAGCAGGATATAGTCACACTTGTGACTTATGGTAATAAAAAATTAGAAGCTTCGGGTTCAATAGTTATTAAGTGTCAAATCAAAGATTATTTGTACAACATCAAGTTCTTACTGGTGAGTGGTGCTACTATACCAATTCTTGGCCTTAATGCATGTGTGAAACTTAATTTGATTAAAAGAGTTGATGCAGTAAATAACAGATTTATAAGTAAAGATAATTTTATCGTTAGTAATGAAGATATTTTAGAAGGTACTGGTAAAATACCTTTTGAATATAAAATAAAACTGAAAGAGAACTATACTCCATTTGTAAGTGCTTGTAGAAGAATGCCTGATACAGTTAAACCAATTTTGAAAAGAACTCTAGAAAATTTGATAGAGGGTGATATTATCGAAAAGTTTGAAGAACCTACTGAGTGGGTGAACAATATAGTTATAGTTGAAAAGGCAGATAAAACACTTACGGTGGGTTTCACAAAGCGTAATCATCGCTGATTCGAGATCAACGGCTTGATTCTCTGATTTTTGAACTGTCAAATCGAGTGGTTCTAGATCAAGCTCGGATCACCGGTGATTACGCTTTGTGAAACCCGCCGTTAGAATTTGCTTAGATCCATTGCATTTAAATAAAAATTTATGATCAGTTTCCTATTTTTACATTAGAAGAGCTCTCACTAAAATTGAAAGGAAAGAAAATATTCACAGTATTAGATCTTAAGGAAGGTTTCTATCATGTACCGTTAGAAAAAAGTAGCAAAAAGTTAACTTGTTTTATAACCCCATTTGGTAAATTTGGCTTTAAGAGATTACCTTTTGGAATCAAGGTAAGCCCTGAAGTTTTTCAAAGAACTAATGAAAAAATGTTTGGTGACTTAGATATTGGAATTTACTTCGATGACTTTATAATTGCAGCTGAAAATGAGGAAAAGCATGATGAAATCCTTCAAAAAGTTATTACAAGAGCAAGAAAATTCAATGCTAAATTTAATAAAAACAAACTTCAGTATAAATTCGCTGAGGTTAAATATTTGGGACAGATATTTTCAAAAGATGGTGTTAAACCAGATCTTAATTACATAGAAGCTGTTCTGAAATTAGAATCACCAAATACTAAAGAAGATCTTTTAAAAATTATAGGAATGCTGAATTATTTGACGAAATATATCCCTGACTTATCAGAATTACTTGGACCTCTAAGAAACTTAATAAAAAATAATATAGAATGGAAATGGACTGAAGATCACGATAATGCATTTAATAAGATAAAAACACTCATAACTAAGATTCCGAATTTAAAAATCTTTGATTCTAAACTGCCGATTGAAATTCAGTCTGATGCTAGTCAATTTGGCATTGGTGGTTGTTTAACGCAAGAAGGAAAACCTGTGGCATTCTGTTCTCGAAGTCTTACAGACACAGAGACTCGGTACCCACAAATTGATAAGGAACTACTTGAGAAGAAGAAGAAGAAGAATTTATTGGTGTATACGCAGTTACAAAAATTGCTTTCACAGGTCAAGGCTATAATAAACATTCCAATATATTGGAATATACACATACATATGACAAAATATATAAATAAATACTTATATAAATAAAACTAACTAACACATATATTTCATATAATATTCAAAATATTAAAATCCTAAGCACAGAAAACTTCCGACCATTGTCAATTAAAATAAAAAATTATTATTATCTTGAATCCACTTACATAGCTACAGGATGATTAATCAGGTACCTGAGTTACCACAATTCGCTACCAATACATGTGAAATTCCTCCAGGGAATAGAAAACATTATACTCCATTCACTTTTATAAAGTATCGCGGTTTGCCATGAAATTTTGACACATTTCACCGTATATATTTCGAAAATGTTAGGTTATGGTCATTGCACTGTCAGATACGCCCACAACGTTGCCGTTTCTGCTAAAAAATCGTAGTAATTACGTAATTATCAAAATGTTCCTTTGGGAAATTAATGAATTTGAGAGAATATTATGTTAATTCAGAAGACATTTAACTACATTTTTGCACAACCTGAAATACTCCAGTATGAAAATGTAGTAGTTCTGCGAAACCTGCGCCACAGTTAAATCTTCGAAGAACTAACTCCATTTACAAAGTTGAAAAGAGTAAATAGAAAGTAGACCTGGCAATGTCGCTTAATTTTCACGAGTGCCAAACTGAGTCTGTTCTAGGGGAAAAAACTTGATAAACCTAAATCATGGCCAACCGCGATACTTTATAAAAGTGAATGGAGTATATCTATTAGTATTTCTTTCATTCTTGATCTGAATTGATTAAGTTTTAGATTTCTCAGATTGATATGTAGCCTATTATACAATGAGGCTGCACAAAATTCAGGGCTATTTTGTGATTTTCTCAATCTTAAAAAATCTTTTCGTATCAGGTATTTATTCCTGGTATTATAATCATGTACATCCGATTGCAATCGAAAATTCCTCCTACGAGTATGTATAAACAACAAGTTCTCAAGTATAAAAATTGATGGAAAAGTCAGAATACCTAATTTCTTGAAAACATGCCGACAGCAATCCCTATAACCCAAATTGCCCAAAATCCTGATCGCACGTCTCTGCAACCTGAAAATAGATTCACGTCGAGCGCAATTACCCCACAGTAGAATCCCATATCTTATTTTCGATTCTACTAGAGCAAAATAAACAATTTAACACGTCCTCCGTTAATGAAAATGATAGCAATCTAAGAGCAAATATGTTCTTCCTAAGGGCAGATGCCAGGTCCTCCACATGAGCAGAAAATCTAACCGGATCGGAATTTTCCCTTATTCTCATACTTACTGTCAAAGATTGAGTCTTATCCTTGTTCATATATATCCGTGTAGACGACACCGGGGAAGTCATTTTTGCCTCATGACATATACCCCGTTTTCGACGCATAAGCGAGATACAGGGTGTTTAATTTCAACTTTGAGCAATATTCTGATAACTGTGGTGAGTTATGCGTGACATTTGAAATAACGGTTACTGGTCACATCTTAGTATTTTTTAGGGCTCAATTCAATTGTGGTGTAGAATCCTGAAAAAAAAATTCAAAATGGCGGAAAACCTGCAAAGTTTGAATTTTTTTTCTTGGTTGCCAATTTGGAAAGCACTATTTCACTAAGATTTTCCGTGAAAAAATTTATTTTTCCAAAATTCGAAATCAATTTTTTTTACATGACTTCAGTGACCCTTGCCCTAAAGTGGATATTTTCTGAGTTAATATCCACTTTGGGGCAAGGGTGTGATGCATACACTCACATTATTTTTTAACGTAGATTCAATATCTGCCATAAAAAAATGGGGTTCTAATTTGAAAAAATTGATTTTTCACGATTTTGTCATCCCTAACTTTGAAAGCGATTTTTTCACCCCCTGTATCATGAATCGCGATTTCGATTTTTAAAGTGGATACATCAATCTTACATCTTGTAAACTCCCAAAAATGAAAATTTTCCATCCAAAAACCTCGAAGTTATTCTTGTTTCAGCGGAGCTCTATTTTCGATTTTTTTTTCGAATTTTCCCGCTCAGAGAGAATTTTCCAACCAAAACTGGAAAATGTTACATCAACATAACTTGAAATTTTCTAAGGAATCTATTTCTGCAATAAAAAATGGTATTCTAATTTGAAAAACGGAAGTTGACGTCATTTCCGGAAAAACCGGAGGTGCTCATGCCTTGAAAATATTTTAGATTTCATCAGCATCGTGAAATACTTATAAGTGCTGAATTTCATGAGAATACGTTCAGTAGTTTCCCGTATAAATATGGGTGAGGTTCCTCGTGAAAGACCCTGTATATGTTTGTCCAGTTTATGGTGAAACACCTTGTATATCGAAAATTTCAAAAAAGCACTTTTCGTTCAACAAAATCCAAGCATGCTTTGATTCACTTCTTTCAAAACTGAGGCGGTCATAGAATTCCATTTCTTATCTATTTCCACTTGTCAAATTTAACTCAGCTTCATCATTGTTGTATCGTCTCACGCTTCTAAAGTTCTTATTTATATCACATCCTGCAATTTATGTATTTCCTGGACTGGACAACGATTTGAACATTTGTTGTGAATATGATTTTTTTCAAATAAACCATTATTTTTTTCTTGAAAGAGCCTTTTTGCCCCCCATTGTATCATTCATTACTGTTATCAACGGGTTACATAAAACTTTGTGTTGTCATCATTGAATGATATGATGATGATATATTGTTAATCCTGATTACTCCTGGGTCTTCTGAGGAGACCCCTCTGAAACTACAAGCTTCGAAGCCTGTAACTTGTGCCGAGTTCGGAGTAAGCAGTTGTGTTCTGTGTAGGCTTTGTTACTGTGTCCTTACGCCACCTTAGGCACAGCACTGTTAATTTTTGACCCAACAGTGAAATGGTGGCCCCTACCGAGACTAGAAAATGTCTTTCTTTGCTCGGGATTGAACTCGGACTTGCCGGGTCCTAATCCAATGTCCTAACCACTGGACCAAGGGCACCCATCTAAGTATTAACAAGCTATAATGAAAAAACATTTTTCAAGACAAGCTTTTATTATAACAATATCCGCTATTTTGAAGCCGCCATCCTGAATTCCTCAATTTTGAAGAATCGTGATTTCCGAGCCAGTAAACCTCCAGATACCAATTTTGAACAAAATCGGATCGTAATCACAAAACTCGTCCGTCATATTATAGCCGCCATCTTGAATTTTACAATTTTGACAGAAGAATCATCGTTGTCGTACCCAAAAACCCCCAGATACTTATTTTGAAAGGAATCGGATCATAATTACAAAACTCATCCGCCATTTTGTTTTTTCCTATGCTGCCGTCCTAACATGAAAGGTCCTGCAAAATTGTAGTTTAGAGAAAATCAGGTTTTTGTTTCTTTTCATTGTATAACACATGGTATTCTTGCAAACTCTTCATGTTTTATTTAATATTTCACTTAGAAGAATAAGACTGACATGCAATACATAGTTTTTTTATCTCTTCTCAATTAGTAGATTTTTGATTATTTTCCACTACAATATAGCCTAGTATATGAAATAGTTTTTTTTCCTTATTACTTCTTGAAATGGTCTCAAATGAAACAAATATTTTAATTTCCTGAATACTTTTTAATCATGATGAACTAAATACGAAATTCACTTAGTAATATAAATGTATAATACATTTAACGATAAGAACATTATATAAAAATAGATCATCAGTCATTTTCTTCCTTAAAACCGACTTCATTAACTGGCCAAAATTTCATACGATTTTGAGGAATGTGTGCTTTTAATTTAGATATAAGATTATTTTTTCTATCTGAAGCAACTCATAGACCGAGCCTGTGGCTTTGCTAGCTTGCCCTTGACGTACTTCATAATGAAGATATCTTTAAATTCGGTAAAATCGTTTTCAAATTCTGTTTTATAAGAAAACAAATTTCCTCTTTTGAAATGAAGACAAACCATATCTTTTAAGTAAACGCGAGAAGTAAGCTTTTGCAATTTATACTTTGAGGTATAGTCAGTAAAGTTAAAAAATTGGGAAAGTTGAAGTTTTACCAAATTAACTTTTGATGAATTGGCTTGTTTTACTACTTCACAAAAATCGTCAAAATCATAGACTTTTTTATTTCTTTTGAGGACAAGCTCAACTTGGTGATGGAACGAATCGGCTGCCATAAAAGTATGGCCTGGTTCAAAGAACTTGATTATAATGTTTTCTACAGCTACTTCGAAACTGTTAACTAAATACGTGAAGAAACTAAAAAGGGACCAATTTTTATTTTGTCTTGCACAATTATAAAGCCAAACTGTGATATGTTTAATGTCCCTATTAGCCAAAAAAAAGGCATAGAATGTAGAAATAATATCATCTTTGGATCTGCCAGCAATTCCCTCATGCCATAAAACTGCCAAAGGGTAGGTATTGGACTTCTTTCCTAGCGAGACGAAGCTCTCATTGTATGATACGATACGTGGCGTAAAAATAATTCCTTTAAATGTTTCCAGTCGTGGCAGCATGATGACCTGAAAATTTGGGAAACGGTGTTTAAATCATCCAATGTATAAATTATACTAATATGAAATTTTATCCTTTTGCAAATCAGCTGCTACAAGAATCTCATCATCTTGTTTTATTTTCTCTGCATCTTGTTGATAATTTTTTCTGGCGTTAGTTGTTCTTAATTTATGAATTTTCCATTTTTTGCACACATCACAGTTTTCAAGGTTTTCTGCATCAGCTTGATGAGAAGTGGCTTTTTTGTGCATTTCAAATTCTTCGCAGTCCCAGCATTCTTCATGTCCCAGATTGGCAAAGGATATATTTAGGTCATTAGTAACGATTTTTCTGTACAATTCATAAGAAAATTCTGTATTTGGATGTTTCAGTCTGAAATCCTTATACATGAGTGTTATGGTTATATCACTGGGCAGATATTTTCTTAGAGGAGCGTGCTCTCTTCTGTAATGCGATATTGTTGGATTGAATGAATTAAAATGTTCAGTAATTGTGTTTCTGTCCACTTTCTTTGGGTGTGAGCGCCTTCTGCCATCTTTTTCTGAAACTATCAATTTCGAATTCGTTCTACGTATATTTTTCAGCATTCTGTCATTAGTTTTTTCGTAGCCCAATGTCGCTAAAAGAACTATCTTACAAATACACACCTCTTTAGCCTTCTCTGATGTTAGATAGTACTTGTAGGAATCTTGGTGATGTTTGTTTATTAGATGTAAATCTTTTTTTCGCACTTTGTTTGACGAAATTCAAAACAAACTGTTTTTGTTGTTCTTTTTGGTAATAGCCAGTACTGCCTATTAATGTCTTTTTGTCGAGTAAACGTAATTTTTCGAGCGCAATTAAGTTTGCATTCACATGACTTTTTAACTTCATGAGCTCTCATGTGACTCTCTTTTCTTTGTTTCTTCCTTTGAAGTAGTGGTTCTTCAAATGTTCTCCTTTTTTTTCCCAGTTTTTCTATAAAGTTTACTCTCTGCTTTATCAAATGTTCTATTTATAATTCCCTTCAAAATTTCGCTTCGAATAAACTCCTGTACGGAATTGAATTTGTCATCTTCTGGTTCTATGCAGGATAGATTCTCCTTACATTCGTCTAGTTCAATATTCGAATATTTTGATTCACTAACAGATACCTGAATGGACCTTCCAGGGGCTGCTAAAATATCGGATGATAATAATTGTATTTTTTTACTAGCGGAAGTAATTTGGCTATATTCATAACTCGAATCCGACTCACTTCCACTTGCATTATTGTGAAATTCATTTGACAGCCCTGGTAAATGATCTGGATCTTCATCTGTTTCATCACTTTCGTCTTCAATATTTTTCTTAGAACTCCTTGTAATTTTCTTTTTTTCGCTGAGTTGATTGTTCAAAGCAAGAAATACTATTCGTTTACAACGACTATCGCTATCTCGGTTAAGTGATGCACTACAAGCCAAAAACACAATCAGATATTGCCTCAACCGAAGGTAACATTGTTAAACTTACCCTGTATCCATTTTTCACAAACTTTATTGTCAAGCTAAACTGGTAAAAATCAAAACCACGAGAAAACACCCAAAGTCTGATACTTACAAATATAAGTTTCAGCGGATGCAGTTTCTTTATTTGTCTCTGTTTGTATTGAGCCACATATGGTATCCATGGATACATAATTACATGTCCCCTCTCCTCTCCCTAGGCATGCGTATAGGGACAACTGACCCTGGATTCAAGGGGAACGAGAGCTACACTTTTGTATACTTATTAGTACCTAACTACGCTCAAATTCTATATTTATAATGCTACGCTTAATTGTCCTAACTAACCTCGCTCAGTACAAAACGCTAGATCAAATTGTCCTAACTGCATTTTGAAAGTAAGAACGGACTTTGTTTCTTAGTATATGTGAGATAGGACAATTTATGTTAGTCGACATGGCTTTTTATTCAGTTGGGACAAAACATTTAGGTATAAAATAAGGCACTTATGGAGCATATTAAGCTGCGTCTAGATGTGCGAGCCGAACCTATCGCGAACCGCTCGCGAACCAATAGCGACAATTATTTGGACGGCATGTCGAACCTCCATAGAGCCGCTCGCAAACCGTTCACGCCGAACCATCGATAGTCGGATTCTTTAGCTGCGTCTAGATGTGCGAGCCGAACCTATCGCGAACCGCTCGCGAACCAATAGCGACAATTATTTGGACGGCATGTCGAACCTCTATAGAGCCGCTCGCAAACCGTTCGCGCCGATCCATCGATAGTCGGATCCTTTCACGAACCCAACGCGAGCCCAGTGTTACTTCGTTAATCCGTCGGTATTGGTTCGCGAGCGGATCGCAAGTGTGTACGTGAAATTAACGAACATGACACGAACACTTCGCGAACGGTTCGCGATAGGTTCGGCTCGCACATGTATACGCAGCTTTTCACGAACACAACGCGAGCCCAGTGTAAATTCGTAAGCCGTCGTTGGTATTGGTTCGCGAGCGGATCGCAAGTGTGTACGTGAAATTAACGAACATGACACGAACACTTCGCGAGCGGTTCGCGATAGGTTCGGCTCGCACATCTGTACGCAGCTTTAAGCTGCGTACAGATGTGCGAGCCGAACCTATTGCGAACCGCTCGCGAACCAATAGCGACAATTATTTGGACGGCATGTCGAACCTCTATAGAGCTGCTCGCAAACCGTTCACGCCGAACCATCGATAGTCGGATTCTTTAGCTGCGTCTAGATGTGCGAGCCGAACCTATCGCGAACCGCTCGCGAACCAATAGCGAATATCATGATGCATTTTCACCAGAATTATGTATACCTGCCAAATTTCAAATCAATCGGAACATTAGAAGTGTGTCATTCAACTTGCAAAATTTGATTACAGACAGACAGATACGGGACAGGTGAAACTGAATAAAAGGTTGTAAAATGCTTTCAATTCAGCAGAGAATTCATACTAAAGTCAACAAGTTTCGCGAAACCCTGTGTAATAATAGAGCTAATATTTCCCAAATCAATTTGGCAGCTTACAATAATTGTGTGATATCGAATTCTATGGCCTCCTCAGATGGACCGAGGGGAACAGGGACAGTTTCCTTTCTCTATAGCCCGCTCCACACTCATGGCGCGAATCGCGCCAAGAATTCTTGCCGTGGACCTGGTCAAGAATTCGCGGTCAAATAAGTCATCCACACTCACACAAATATTCGCACTTTGGTTCACGGCATCCTCGCTGTCTGCGAAGACTTTCCGCCCTATAAAAAGGGTTCATTCTGATAATAATGAAGAAATTCTTATTTCATTTATCTCCTCTAAATCTAATCGAATTCCACTTCATTGCTACAAGAAAACCATTCATTTCAAAAGCGAATAAAGTCAGTGAACAAGCATTAAATCATTGTCACGGAGGCCATGCCCCCCCCCCTGAGATTTTGATGGCCTTATCGTTTTCCAGCACAACACCCCCAATATTTCAATGATTTCCATTTTGCCCCCCTGAGAAAAATTTCTGCGGGCGCCCATGTCTACCGATAAGGATAACTACTAGCATTGAGTTTAAATATACATAGAGACACATCCCGGTTCAACGATTTGAAGCTGAATTTAGTGTAGTTCCTTCACCGGTTCATAGATGGATAAGTGTGTTTCAGAGAAGCAAAAAAATTTTCTCCCGCATCTGGCGGTAAGTAGCTGAACTATGAAGCACTATTTCCGAAGCCGAATGCGATGACGATCAGGACCGGCGTACGAAATATTGAATGTTCAGTATTTCATCACCTGATTTTTTGGATGCGATAAAACGAAAATTATTTTTGAACTTTCATGAATATATAATACTGATGTATGAAAAAATAAGGAACTGAATGAAACTCTTTGGACTCTAAAGCGACGTTTCGTCATAATTCGTCTCGGTCTACAATGAAAACGGAATGAAAAAATTAACAGTATATGTGTATGTGAAAGTGATGTGGACAAATCCAAAAAATGTTTTTGAAAATGACTATATAAAAGAATTGAAGATTCAATAAGAATACACTTCGCGCCGAAATTCCCTGTTTGAGGACTGACTAGACCAGGGGTCGGCAACCTTTTGGGTCGGAAGAGTCAAAAATTTACAAATATTTCAAGAGAACCAATTTTTTTTCGCCAATAAACGGTATTGGCAAACACAGAGTTCTTTTCTTAATTGGAGGTTGAAATGAAGAGGGGAGATTACATGAATGATTTTAAGTGAAAAAGTCTCATAAAAATGTGTCCGAAAACATTAAATTTCGTTTTCGAAATACAGGGAGTTTCTTTCTCATAGAAACTGCCTGTGGTATGCAAATTTCGATTGCAAACCTACCGGGTGATATTTTTTCTGGGATTCTATCCCCTGGTTTCCTCCGAAACCTTTCTTTCTGGAGTCACTGTTACTTGTTAGTTTGATAAATAGTGAAAAGAAGCTCGGCTGTTATACTAAACCTTATGGTCTCTTGTACTTTTACCGATTTCGAAAACAAATTCTGGTCGATTCCTCAGAAAAATCAATATTATCATAAAAATTCAGTTAGTATATTCAGAACTATTCAAGTCTGGGGATCTGGCAGGCTCTGACTAATGTCAGGTTTTCGAGAGAATCGTTTTTCTCTAAATCGGTAGCAGATACGATAAAACTTTAAGAGACCATAAAGTTAAGTCTAACAACAAAGCTTCTTTTTACAATTTCAAACTTGCAGTGTATCACAAAAAAAAATTCTGGAGGAAAACAGGATAGTGTTCCAGAAAAAATATCATGCTGTAGATTTGTAATCGAAATTGGCATGGCACATGGTGTAAACTCTAAATGGTAATATCCATGCCAAATTTCAGTTGAATATCTTGTGGAATGCAGATTCCTTTTATGAGAAAAAAACTTGAAGAAAATTCAAATTTCAACCCCATGTATTTCAATACGAAACGTTTGTGATCCCATATTTATGGGACTTCTTCTCTCGAAATATGTTTGTACCTCCAATTGTACACCCTGAACATGGCATTCATTATAAGATGATTATCAAATAAATAATACTGGCGAATGGACTTGAAGATCCGCAGCTTCACCTTCAAAGACTAAAGAGCCGCATGGCGCAAGTGGTTCGCGAGCCGCAGGTTGCCGACCCCAGGACTAGACTATTTATGGTACATTTTCCCCCCTCATTTCCTACCTGAGAACACTTCTTTGGAGAAATGCATGGCTAATAATGCATCATTATTGATTCATACCGTTTGTAAAGGAGATATATAATTTGGATGAATCCGACCCTGCCTACGATTCATAGAATTGGAGGAAAATGAATATCCTACAGATTTCTGTAATTAAATTGTGATAGAATGGATCGGCAGATTAAAGTTCATTTAGTAGCTACAATGTGCCGCCACTGAAGTTGGCAAATTGGCAAGGAAACTGCCAAAAATTTATGCATCAAATCGTTGAACTGCGTTGTGTCTCTATGTATATTTAAACTCAATGCTACTAGGTAGATCTAGGGACTCTTTGCTTAATGTGGAGTTCCATATTTCAGAATTCATGAACTTAATTTATAAGCGATTCATTGATGGAAATATTTCTTGTTTTTATTCCTGGAAGAATATTATGTACATGCTTGTTTCATACCATGCGCATAATTTCTCTGGCCTCCAGTTTAGACAAAAAGCTGAAATCATACCTCTCTGGACCATAGTTATAGCAATGAGTAATATAATATCTTTTTTATTTCCAGGTGGTTGATGCACAAAACAATTTGGCCAATCTAAGTCAGTATATACTTGTTCAAAGAGCGAGTATAAATGACCCTCACGTACCCCGGTCCTCAAGCGCACCCCCTTCTCACCCCCAGATTGGAAGTACCATAAGTACATCGAATAGTATACAACAAATCGTCTCGATGACATCGAGAGGGCGGCCTGGCAGTGTTGATACAGAACATTCTATCCAAAGTCTGCCGTCTAATGATTGTATAGTTCCCAGTCCGAATCCGGGAATACAAGCAGTCACCAGAAGACATAGGCTACTACCAGGCATGGTGTACGGAGATGTGAGCTTGGACAATCCCATTCAGAACTATACGATAATAGGAGACAACGTTCTAGCCGATCATCCCGCAGCAGCGATGCAGTCACAGATGGTCATACAAAAGACGAGACCTAACGATAGTTCTTGTGCGTGTAGTCTCAAAGCTATGGTTGTATGTAAAAAATGCGGGGCTTTTTGCCACGACGATTGTATAGGACCTAACAAGCTGTGCCGTACTTGCTTCATTCGGTAGATAGCCGCCATTGTGTATCTCAATTTTATTTGTTGGTGATATTTCGGGCATTATGTGACCGTATTGATCATTTGAAATGAGACGTTTCTTTTGCGCAACGTGGAGATGATTTGAGTGCTTCAGCATTAATCATTCATATTTTATGTTCAAAATAATTGAAATTGATTAACTTGGCGATTACTCGTATACACGAGAACTCGAACGATTGTTAGCAGCCCGACCATGGATCAGCTGGTCACTATCACACTGTAATAACGTCAAAGACCAGTTTCTCGATGTTTTGCGCGAAATTTGCAATTTCAGGAGAGCGGTCGACCAGGGTGCAGAAATGCATGCCGAAAAGACTGGTTTGTTAATCGCGGTTCAGGTTACGGAAACGAAAAAAACTCTCGCGATATTGAAGAGCTCTTTTTCCGATAATCGAAGAGTGAAAAACTTGTTCCTCACAATTTTATTATGTATTTGTATTGAAGATAAAACTGATATTTTGTCAATTTCGAATACATTTTATAACTTATCTGCCATTGGAACAACAAATCTGAATGGGAACCTTTTCGAACATCCAAGAAAAAAAACGGTTACGTATCAAAACTGTTCGCGCTCTGTATATTTTGAATTAGGTGAACATAAAATACATTTACATCTCCAGTAATAAGTATTTGATCTGTATCAAACTCAGATAATATGGCATGCTTTCGTTTTGTATCACTGGCAATTTACATGTAACTGTCAATGTCCATCTGAAAACTTTTTAATAATTTCTCAAAAGAAATTCATTCTGATAGCGCGAAAGTATATAAATAGTATCGTATACACGACAGAAATTAATCATCTTGAAACTCTCCTGGAGTAGTTGCTACCGCCAAATTTCCAGCAACAAACTTCATCTTCGTTATTGGAAGATCAACTTCAGTTGCTCGGCATATAATACAGTTCGAAAATATTGGAAATGTAATCAATTTTTTTTATCAAAAATATGGCTTCCAATTATGGAATATTCATTCAGGCTAGACCATCCTATTGCTACTGATAGTTTTCGAATTTCTAAATAATATATTTTATCCGAGCTATTTCGTAGATAAAATCAATGACAGTATTTTTTTTATATTCCCTTTTCTCCAATTCTCAATTATTCTTGGAATATCCATTGCATTGGCCCCGCTATTACCGGACCTCAGCCCATTTTACTTTTCCATGGGGAGAATAAATGAGGAGACACCTTATTTGATAGGAAATCCTAATAATAGCTCATACAAAAGATTCAAGCAGCGTTGAATGAAATGAAAGACAAACCTCTGCCCGACGCAAAGGTCTATGTTCACTTGAAAGAGCTTCACTGTACTGTCCATACGCTTAAACGAAACGAATCATAATATTTTCTAAGCCCTTCTAACCGAGATATTTTAAAAATGATAAGATGTCGGGAAAGCTGAATCGATTCATTTTTGCTTAAAATTAGTCATAAAACTCATTTTCTGAATATTTCGGATTTCTCAGTGGCCACCTATACTGACAATCGGCTTCAACAGGAAAATTAATTTCAAGAATTAATTTTATAGCAACATAAGATCATGAACATTTCGTTCAAGAATACAATTTATTCAATGTCGATAATATGTAATTATACAGGGTGTCCCAAGTTCGAGTGCCTATTAGACGTTTCTGGAGAACTGGACATAATATTTGAAATCTGAAAATTGGGATTATGATATTGTTTGAAATTCTCTTCTTCTTCTATTGGTGCCTATCCTCTGTGGATGTTGGCAATCACATTGGTCCACATTATTTTATTGACAGCCGCCCTGAATACTTGAATGGTCGTCATCCCTGTCCACTGCCTTATATTCTTCAGCCATGATGTTCGTCGGCGCCCCGGAGATCGTCTTCCTTCTATCTTGCCTTGTAAAATCATCTGAATCAGTTGGTATTTTTCATTGCGCAATACATGTCCAAGATATGACACTTTCCTGGTTTTAATACACTGCAATATCTCCAGGTCCTTTTGCATCCGGTGTATAACAACTTCATTCGTGATATGATAGATGTACGAAATCCTGAGCATTCGGCGGTAGCACCACATTTCGAAGGCTTCCAATCTCTTGCATGTTGCTTCTGTTAGTGTCCAGGCTTCCACTCCATAAAGAAGAGTGGAAAATACATAGCATCTTAAGACTCGTGCTCTCAAGTGTATATTAAGATGCATATTACATAATATTCTCTACAGACCTTAAATATTTTTGGAGCCTGATATGATTGGGTATTCAATGCTGAATAAATTTCAGTTGAAACCATTGTATTCATTCGAATAGTTATCAAAATATCGAAAAAAAAAATCTGAAAACAGTCTTTTCTTATTCCGAACATCCCGAGTGTAAACCGTTCTCACAACTCCAAAGTAAAAGACTGTGGAAAAGTCATGTAAGTTCAGTAGTTCCCGAGTTATTATTTTCTGGATTCATGTTGTACGTAGAGTCAAATTCATCGAATCTAAACACATTCGATGAATATTCTTATGAAACCATAGTAATCATTGAAGTAAAGATAAGGCATAAAATTAGACCTGTTACTTGTGAATGATAATTGAGATAATTTTATCTTCTATCGTCATAGAATCTTCTCATGCAAAAGATAAGATGAATTCGTCTCTACGTACAACATAAATCCAGAAAATCTTAAAAACTCAGAAACTACTGAATTTAGGAGCAAGAGCATCTTGAAGTGCTATCCCTATTTTTCTTCCCAGAATCCAACGCAATAATAAAAAATAGGTTTCCAATTTGAAAAACAGAAGTTATGGCCAATTTTCGATAGCAGTTTTCGACACAAAACTTGAAACACCCTGTGATGGTATTTATGAAATTCGAAAGATTCCATGACCTTTCCACATTCTTCAACTTTGACGTTGTGAGAACGGTTTACACTCGGGATGTTCAGAAAAAAATGAACATAATACTGACTATTTGACTTTTTTCAGGTTTTGTTTTTATATTTCGAAAACTATTTGAATGAATACAATGGTTTCAACAGAAATGTATTCAGAATTTAATACTCAATCAGAAACGAAAAAATTGAAAAAAATTTTTTTTTACAAATTTATTTTAATTCCTTGTATAACCGGAAGTGCTCAGGATCCAAAAATATTTTAGGTCTGTAGCGAGTTTCGGACAATACCATAATCCCAATTTCCAGATTTAAAATATGTCCAGTTCTCCAGAAACGTCTTATAGTCACTCGAACTTGGGACACCCTGTATATAGGTACCCACCGCGAACTCACTAGGCCCACTATATCTTCGTAACGACTCGACTAAAAAGTCGAAAAGAACAATTGGAAGTCAAGTTGACACAGCATCACATTTATGCTAACATTTTTAATGATAATATTACGGCATTAGAATCAAATCCGAAATACAGGGTTCCTCATTAAATAGACTACCCATTTCAATATTCGAATTAAAATTTTTTCAGTTAACAAAACAAACTTTTTATTGTACTTAATTACAGCTAACTTTTCATCGTTTCTGTTCTGGAAAGATATGGGGAAAACAAGCTATAATAAAAAAATTATTTTGAAGCCGCCATATTGAATTCCTCAATTTTGAAAAATCGTTATTTCCGACCCAGAAAACCCCCAGATACCAATTTCGAATAGAATCTGATAATAATTACAAAACTCGTCGGCCATATTGAAGCCGCCATCTTGAATTTTTCAATTTTGACGGAAGAATCAGCATTGTCGAACCCGAAAATCCCAGATACTGATTTTGAATGGAATCGGATGATAATAACAAAACTCATCCGCCATTTTGTTTTTTTTCTATAGAAAATATTTCATGATGCATTGTCACCAGAATTGTGTACACCTGCCATATTTCAAATCAATCGGACGATTAGAAGTGTGTCATATTCAACTTGCAAGATTTGATTACAGACAGACAGAAAGACACCGGGACAGGTGAAACTAAATAAAAGCTTGTAAAAATAGAATCGAATGAACTCGTGATACCTCAAAATTTCACACTGCCCCGACCCTTGGGGTGAAGTGAAAAACAGTGTGGGGCAAAGTGAAAAAATGAATATAATCCTTTAATTACGATTATATTCAGAAAAGAATATGCTCTGCTGTTAGAATGGAGCTGGATGTTTACAACAAATCAAAACTATAACTATAACTGCTATCCAATCATTTATTCGACTCAGAAAAATAAAATGAGTGGGGTACAGTGGTATAACGTATAAAATTCCTAAATAATTCTCAACAATTGAAATACTTGGGAAAAAAAGAATATTTTTTCATGAAAAATAACGAGAGAAAATAAAAAATCAATTAAATTTAATTTTTCCATATCGAAGATAACTTATGTTATTCAGGGCGCCCTTAATCTCTGGCTTATACAGGGTGGCCCACCCCAGACGCGGTTCTCATTTTGAGGCAGTGAATGAAGACATTTTGAAATTTTTTTTTCGTGAAATGTGAAGGACAATCAGATGCACAATTTAAAATTGTTTTCACATATACAGGGTGTTCGATAACAAAGATATAGACCATAGTTACACTTTTTTAAATGGAATACTCTATATATGAATTCAAAAATTGAATGGCAAGCTCAAATAATGATGAGTTTATAAAGACCATTTTATGCCTTAGAAGAACCATTGTAGAGAAAATCGAAAAAAAGGAGTATTTTCAATTTGCAATTAATGAATAAACCCTTCAAGCCAACGAGACAGACAACGTTTATTCGTGAAGACATATTGGCTACTCTTATGCAGAAGAAAAAAATTTAACCCTGGCATATACTGAGTGATCATAATTAATGTTCAATCATTAACTACAAATAATGGTCAAAAACTTTCTTATTTCAAATGGCACACCCAGTATTTCTGTACCTTGTTGAACGTAAAAATTAATATCGAAACTATCTTCATTGGGTTTCCCTATACCTAAACCTAATAGTTGTCAAGTAATTTTCGATTTTTAATTCAACTAATTAACCTTCTATTATGATCAGCGATATTCATAGAAATACTTGGAAATATTTGTGGGGAAATGCTCACAATATTATTTGAAATCTGAAAAACTCATATGAAGATCTCAATAATGGTGTTGCGGTCACTCAAGATTCATTATTCCTTCATAAATGATTATCTACTGTTTTTCTAAATATCAATTCTTTTTTGAATTACAGTCGAACTTCGATAAGTCGAACTTCGATAAATCGAATTTTCGATAACTCGATTCAAATTGGTTGGCAAGAGCGCCAAGATTGAAAATTAGTGTAATTTTTATTCGATAAGTCGAACTTCTATAACTCAAATATCTTGATACTTCGAACGAAATATTTGGCGGCACGTTCAATAAGTCGAATTTTTTGGAGGAATCCCTCGCTTACGTGTGATTTTAACGAATCGTTTCAAAGCTTAACCGCATGCCTTGAACTCAGTTCTTTAGTTGTAAATTGTGAGGTTTCACGACAATATCGCTAACAATATGTCGTCAAAACGTAGGGTACTTTGAAATCATTATCTCTTGATGAAAAACATAGACTTTTAAATGAAGTGGAAAGTGATGCACGAAAGAAAGATGTAGCTTTAAAGTATGGCGTCCCAGCCAACACTGTATCTACTATTGAAAAAAAGGAAATAATTATCAGTGCAGTTGGAAGTGTTGGTGCGTGTGGGAGTTCCAAAAGGGTTAAAAAACCAATGTACGCTAGTGCTGACTAAGCAGTTTCAACTAGGGTAAATGTAACATTACTTAACCAAATGAACAAGACATAAAAAAATATTACCTAAATTCTTCACCAGGTTTGTGGAATGTGGCTTTTCCTACGAGGTAAACATACTATTTTTCCGCAAATCGCATGGAAATTTTGACATTCCTGACATTGTTGTCAGGAATGTCAAAATTTCCGTGCGATTTGCGGAAAAATCAAGTCAAGATTTTCCAACTGTTAGGAAATATTCATTTCCTTACTGTAGGAAAATGATATTTCTTTACAGTTGTCAGTGTTCTACATATGCATATTCCCACTTTTCTGTTTCCTCTTGATTTTTTTGGCAATACTACTAATGAAACAGTATTCACTTTCTCAACCAGCTCTGGAGGAGTCCCAGAAATGGGAAATTCATCATCACTTATCATTTTACACGGTTTCGTCTTCGACTCAAAGATTCAAAGATGTTTACAAAATATCTTCAAATACTACCTCACTACTGAATGTCCTTATGCTGGTGAAACTCGTTCCACTCGGTACTCAACTCACTTTCTGGCCAGAGGTTCACTATCACAGATCTCTTTCGAAAATCTCGAAAAGTCTTCAAAATATCGAAAATGTGAAGAAAAGAGAAAATGTTGGATTGGAGCACAGGTTCATCGCCTGAGCAGATATTTTTTTGAATGAATCGTTTGTTACATGATTCTTTGAACATATAGCTTAACTTCAAATCAAAACAATCGAAATAAAGAAAAATTTAAGGGCAAGTACCGGAAAGATTGAATGATAATGACACTTATACCTTCTAGGCGAAATTAATTTGAAAATAATGGAAAAAAGAATTGATATTCAGAAAAACAGTAGATAATCATTTATAAAGGAATAATAAATCTTGCGTGACTGCAACACCATTATTGAGATCTTCATATGAGTTTCTCAGATTTCATATAATATTGTAAGCATTTCCCCACAAATATTTCCATGAATATCGCTTATCATAAAAGTAGGTTAACTAGTTAAATTAAAAATCGAAAATTACTTGAAAACTATTAGGTTTAGGTATAGGGAAACCCAATGAAGATAGTTTCGATATTAATTTTTACGTTGAACAAGGTACAGAAATACTGGGTGTGCCATTTGAAATAAGAAAGTTTTTGACCATTATTTGTAGTTAATGTTTGAACATTAATTATGATCACTCAGTATATTCCAGAGTTACATTTTTTTCTTCTGCATAATGGTAGCCAATATGTCTACACGAATAAACGTTGTCTGTCTCGTTGGCTTGAAGGGTTTATTCATTAATTGCAAATTGAAAATACTCCTTTTTTTCGATTTTTCTCTACAATGGTTCTTCTAAGGCATAAAATGGTCTTTATAAACTCATCATTATTTGAGCTTGTCATTCAATTTTTGAGTTCATATATAGGGTATTCCATTTAAAAAAGTGTGAATACCTTCTAGGCGAAATTAATTTGAAAATAATTGAAAAAAGAGTTGATATTCAGAAAAACAGTAGATACCTAATCATTTATAAAGGAATAATAAATCTTGCGTGACCGCAACACCATGATTGAGATCTTCATATGAGTTTTTCAGATTTCAAATAATATTGTGATCATTTCCCCACAAATATTTTCAAATATTTCTATGAATATCGCTAACCATAATAGTAGGTTAACTAGTTGAATTAAAAATCGAGAATTACTTGAAAACTATTAGGTTTAGGTATAGGGAAACCCAATGAAGATAGTTTCGATATTAATTTTTACGTTCAACTAGGTACAGAAATACTGGGTGTGCCATTTGAAATAAGAAAGTTTTTGACCATTATTTGTAGTTAATGTTTGAACACTAATTATGATCACTCAGTATATTCCAGAGTTAAATTTTTTTCTTCTGCATAAGGATAGCCAATATGTCTACACGAAAAAACATTGTCTGTCTCGTTGGCTTGAAGGGTTTATTCATTTATTGCAAATCGAAAATACTCCTTTTTTTCGATTTTTCGCCATTTTCTCTACAATGGTTCTTCTAAGCCCTAAGGCATAAAATGGTCTTCATAAACTCATCATTATTTGAGCTTGCCATTCAATTTTTGAATTCATATATAGGGTATTCCATTTGAAAAAGTGTAACTTTGGTCTATATCTTTGTTATCGAACACCCTGTATATGTAAAAACAATTTTAAATTGTGCATCTGATTGTCCTTTACATTTCACGAAAAAATATTTTCAAAATGTCTTCATTTACTGCCTCAAAATGAGAACCGCGTCTGGGGTGGGCCACCCTGTATATCACACTCGTGTAGTCCTCTTCAGGAAATACAAAAATATCTGGATGACCCCTATAATTTCGTAATGAATGATTCATGATTTGGATCAGTTCGATTCTTTTTTATAATTTGTGCAACAAAATCTTCAACTAATTTTGTTTTTCATCCTTTAATGTGACTAAAACAATAGTATATTTCATTACTAGTCCAGAAAGTAAGCTTTTTCCGTGCGCGCGCGATGTGTTCCCGTGTGAGGCTGGGAACTCGTGCAAGCACGGAAAAAGCCTTTCTGGACGTGTAATGAACGATATTTTTCATTACACCTGAAAACAATAACACGGGAAAAATTTTCAGCAGAAAGCATTTCGATATTGTGAAACAATAATTATTCAAAACACTGACATCTACTGTCACGCAATCGTTGCTCTGTGTCTCCAGCATAGGAATCATAGGATGCATCTATGCCTCAGCGCACCGTAAAACTTTTTGCGGTGCGGCCGCACGGAAAAGAGTCATTTTCGATGTTCTAAATCTACATGTCATGATAGGGTTTTCAGTGCGGTGTAATGAAAAGTCATTTATTAAGGGTGGAGAATAGCGGTCAAAGGAACATCTATATTTATTACCCTTCCAGCGACGTTTCGGCTAACATGTAGCCTTTATCGAGCTAAAAACAGACAATACATTGGGTATAAGAATAAAACGGCCAAACAACGGAAAAATAATATGACGAATCAACGATCCTAAATATAACAACTAAAACACCATCTGAACAGTACAACAAGAGCAATCAATCATGATAAAACTCACCCTCAAAATAAACTATCGATACGTGCACTAAAAATACATTGTAGAACAATGTAGTCATAAATCATTAAAATAAATCAAAAGACGGAGCACTCATCATCATCATCATTTAGCCTGCTTGAGTCGACTGCTGGACATAGGCCTCCCGTAACCCAATCCAATATCCAAAATCCAATATTTGTCAAGCCTGGGCGGCATCAATCCAGTCCGTACAAATCCTCTTGATATCATCGGACCATCTTGTTGGAGGACGTCCCCTACTGCGATGTGCGTCCTGCCGAGGCCTCCACTCCAGATCTTTTGTGTCCAGCGTCCATCCGTAAACCTAGCCACGTGGCCCGCCCAGTTCCATTTCAAAGTTGTTATTCTCACAATTGCATCAGTAACACCCGTCATCTTCCGTAGTTGGTCATTAGAAACTCGGTCTTGGAGAGAAAGGCCCAGCATCGATCTTTCCATCCCTCTTTGTGCAATGCGTATTTTATTCGCTGACTGCTTTGTGAGGGTGAGAGTTTCTGCTCCTTGAGTAAGCACCGGCAACACACATTTGTCAAAAACCTTTCTCTTCAGGCATATTGGGATATCTGATTTAAAGACACGCTTAAGGTCGCCGTTCAGAGCGAGTAGGAAAGCACATCCGATAGAAGCGCCACCGTGCATTTTATGGAATATCTCCATAGAACTTACATTATCTCTATAAGTTCTATGGATATCTCTCTGATTATGAATGAAATGTACAATGGCGCTCTCTATCCGAAAATCGCTGAACTATGAAATTAGTGAATGTGTGGGTAAAGCAGGAACTTTTTCCCTCTGAAATTTGAATTTGGCCATTCTCTGCCAATTCCGTATTTCAAGTTGTTTTTCTGAATGAAATTATCTGTAGATTCACTTTTAATCGGAAGTTGAACTATTTTTATGGATCTTTCGTTGAAATGGAACAGAAGCATGAGTTGGCTCATTTTCTTCTATTTTCGAAAGAAAAAAATTAACTGTTGGAATGAAATAAATCTCAATTATTTCATTGAGAACTCCAAGCCTTTCTGAGTTCACCCACGAAATTTCATTTCCAAAAGTGAAACCATTTTCAAATGCAACATGAAATAAAAACACACTACATTGAACGCCCACCTTAAGCTTGCCAAAGGCGCCCCATGTTAGCCCCATTCTTCGTTTTATCTCACAGGTCTGATTGTCCCTTCGAATGCGGATTTCGTGACCCAGATATTTATACGAGCTAGCTTGTTTTATAGAGCTTCTAGCTGTCCCGGCAAACTCCGTTCCGCCTTAGAAGCAATACAGGGTGAGTCTTTGACTTGTACATATATTTTAACTATAATTCTTGAGGCCTAAAGAAACCTTTCTTTATTTTCCATTTTTTCGAATTCGGCTCTGGTGAAGAGATATAGCCATTTGAAAAAAAAAGTTGGGCTTGATACCTACGCCCCTGAAACAATTCTCTGCAAACACCTCAAAGTTCATATTTTTCGATTGCAATTGAGGTGATTATGAGATATTCTGGGTGATACAATTAGAAAATACTCAAGCACTAACCTTATTTGGATAAGAATGTAACAAACATGATATTTCCTAACGAAAACATCTGTCCGATTATTTCTGCAATTGAAAAACTATATTCATCCCACCAAAATGAGTACCTTCTTCGATTTTCCTGAAGATTAGTTTGTAAACATGAAAACACTAATAATTAGTTTATATTTTCCTCGATATCCTGCAACGAAAATTGGTTTCTCACTAACCTATCCTAACTCCATTAATCAATGACCTAACCTAATCCATCTTCTCTGTGTTATTACACAGAACTCTAGAGAAGACGATGCCAGATTGCCGATTTTCTCTTCAACAATGGTATAGGCGAACTCAAGAAAGCAGAACGTCCCCTATCGTTAACGGAAGAACTATCACAGAGGCACTAGTTTTGTTTACTTCACGCTAAAGGTTTCTACACTCTTTGGAAATGCCAAACGAGTAGTTCTGATTCTCGCTGATATAGCGCTACGATCTAAATTTCAGTCGCGGTGCGCTGCCGGCTACGAGTGCGATATAGCTGCCACTCAAGACAAGCCGTTGTTCTGTGTCTCCACTCTCCAGAGTCCACAGTCTCTGAGTCTCATCACAGGCCAGTCTGTGATACAATGAACGACACTTAAACGCGATAACCTTTCTAATACATGGATTCGATATATTTATTTATTTACTTGCAGAGAATAAACCAAACAGGTGATGATTGTGATGTGAAGACAGTGTAGGGTCGATTAAAAATTCCAAGAGGATATTGTTAAGAAGATAGATATTTTCCTGAAGGACGGGTATCAATAAATTTTCAATAGAAACTGTGTAATTTCATGCTTCTCGGAAGTCAATTATTACATCTAACGTTTTTCCATCATAGAGATTTTTCTTGACGAAGTTGATAAACATTGACAACATTGTTAATTTGTTAGGAGACCAGAGAAGAAACAATATTCGATGATTTTAATCCAGGGAAGCATTCAGATTTTTTATGAAATTCATGATTTTTTCCTCAAATTTCGTCGTATACATTTAGGAATAACTCGAAAATGACGCGTTTTATTGAAAAAATATAAGAATACTTTTATTCTCTAAAATGGATTCTTTCGAAAATATGAACCGTTTATCCTTTTCAAGTGATTTGATAGTGTTTTTGCATGAATTTATGAGTCGACCACCCTGTAACTTTTAAACTAGGAGAGATATTGAATAAGTTTCAATTGAGGAATATGCACCATGAATAGAGTAAAGAATCAACCAAAATTCAGTTCATTTGAAATAACGGTTCCGAAGATATGAACAGGAAGGTGCTTCCAAACGAAACCGAATTTTGAAAAATGGTATGGGAAAAAAGTGTTTCGTTTGATGAGAGGAATCTACAGTTAAAATATATGTACAAGTCGAAGACTCAACCTGTATAAGCAGTTTTGGTTAGGTATACCACGTTTTACCCGTTTCGTTCCCGTTACCGTTTCCGTTTACATTCACGTTAGGTTAGGTTAGGTTTCTATCCGTTTAAGTATTTTAACTTAATTTATTTATATGTTCCATATACAGTCAGCAATACCAAAACAACGCAAAGGGGCCAGTTTGAGTCGTCAAACGATCCATTCTAGAGTTTTAGGGTTACATATATGTATTTTTGTATGCTGTTTCATGAAATAATTGAAATAAAAAAAGTTTACCAAAAAAATTAGGAGTGGACAACCCTTAACATTTAAAGGAGATGAAAAATAGATGTTGGCCAATAAAAATGAAAATCTAGCAGGTTAGGTCAGGTGGTGTTAGAAATAGAGGGATTGTGGAGGGGTGAAAATCTAGCGTTATATGTATTTTTGTATCATAAAAAAATTAAAATAAGGAATTTTGTCGAAAAAAATTAAAAAAAAAGTTAGGGGTGGACCACCCTTAACATTTAGGGGGATGAAAAATAGATGTTGGCCGATTTCTAGTCCTACCCGATATGCACACAAAATTTCGCGGAAAGCGATCTAGCCGTATCGGAGGAGTTCGGTCAAAAAGCTTGAGATAAAAGAAAAAAGAGTACGCAATTGTAATTATTGACTGCCACCCAAATAGCCCCTATATCCGAATAGACCAGATCAGTCGACTAAATACCTATATATACAGGGTCTTTCACGAGGAACCTCACCCATATTTATACGGGAAACTACTGAACGTATTTTCATGAAATTCAGCACTTATAAGTATTTCACGATGCTGATGAAATCTAAAATATTTTCAAGGCATGAGCACCTCCGGTTTTTCTGGAAATGACGTCAACTTCCGTTTTTCAAATTAGAACACCATTTTTTTATTGCAGAAATAGATTCCTTAGAAAATTTCAAGTTATTTTGATGCAACATTTTTCAGTTTTGGTTGGAAAATTCTCTCTGAGCGGGAAAATTCGAAAAAAAATCGAAAATAGAGCTCCGCTGAAACAAGAATAACTTCGAGGTTTTTGGATGGAAAATTTTCATTTTTGGGATTTTTCAAGATGTAAGATTGATGTATCCACTTTAAAAATCGAAATCGCGATTCATGATACAGGGGGTGAAAAAATCGCTTTCAAAGTTAGGGATGACAAAATCGTGAAAAATCAATTTTTTCAAATTAGAACCCCATTTTTTATGGCAGATATTGAATCTACGTTAAAAAATGATGTGAGTGTATGCATCAAACCCTTGCCCTAAAGTGGATATTAACTCAGAACATATCCATTTTAGGGCAAGGGTGTGATGCATACACTCACATTATTTTTTAACGCCCCATAAAAAATGGGGTTCTAATTTGAAAAAATTGATTTTTCACGATTTTGTCATCCCTAACTTTGAAAGCGATTTTTTCACCCCCTGTATCATGAATCGCGATTTCGATTTTTAAAGTGGATACATCAATCTTACATCTTGAAAAATCCCAAAAATGAAAATTTTCCATCCAAAAACCTCGAAGTTATTCTTGTTTCAGCGGAGCTCTATTTTCGATTTTTTTTCGAATTTTCCCGCTCAGAGAGAATTTTCCAACCAAAACTGAAAAATGTTGCATCAAAATAACTTGAAATTTTCTAAGGAATCTATTTCTGCAATAAAAAAATGGTGTTCTAATTTGAAAAACGGAAGTTGACGTCATTTCCGGAAAAACCGGAGGTGCTCATGCCTTGAAAATATTTTAGATTTCATCAGCATCGTGAAATACTTATAAGTGCTGAATTTCATGAAAATACGTTCAGTAGTTTCCCGTATAAATATGGGTGAGGTTCCTCGTGAAAGACCCTGTATTAGATTCTCTGGTCGTAGGTCTTCGCTCATAACGAGGTTGGTCATGAATTCCATTTTCTCGGCATTCATACTGAGCCCCACCGTTCTCGACGCACTCTGTAGTCTTCCCAACATCTCTTTAGCTTCATCGATACGATCGGCAATTAGAACGATGTCGTCGAAGAATCCTAGATGGTTTAGTTTTTCGCCGTTTATGTTTATTCCCATTACTCCAAAATCAACACTTTCAAACATAAATTCCAAGAGGGTCGTGAATAACCTCGGTGATATTACTTATAGGGCCCCTACACGATCATTCGGAAGTACAATCAGAGCGAAGATTGACATTCCGATTGAAGGTGTTAGGTCTATACTGATGGAATGACGAATGGACTGACGGATTTCCAAATATTTTGAAATCCGAGGTTCAATCACGTTGAGTGGAGGGGAGACTGACAGTCTGAATGGTGGTGTAGTGATTCTATCATTCTTTTCCTCAGTCTTATTAATGCAATCAAAGGGTTGACGATCGAAACCGCCTTCAAAGGTTCAAAGTGTTTATGAATCTTTCCCCGAACTGTGGAATAAATCCCATCCCAGTTACATGAATAAATATAAAAAAATGTTGCATTGGAAAAATTCCTCAACATATATAAAGAAATTAAGCCAAATGCCACAGTGAAAGACGTTTTATTGTCTTCTTGGTGCCCAATGCAAGGATAATGGCCAAACAAGACTTATCTTTACTTTTTTTATTTAGAGACATTATACCTACTAATAATAATTAGAAGCGTACTATTTGGTGTTTAAATTTCAACTGAGCTGAAGTCATTTCAATCAGACTGTCAGTTTGAATGATATGTGTAGGGGCTTCAAGATTGAAGGCAGGATTGACAATCTTATTGTTAAGTCAGACTGTCATTCATGATTGACCGTCTAGGGGCCGCTTTACATCTCCCTGTCTTACTCCTCGTTCAATACGAAAGTCTTGAGTGTTCTCGTGTATTTTAACTCGCGCTGTTGCCTTCTCATAAATGTTCTGTATTATAGGGCCCCTACACGATCATTCGGAATGACAGTCAGAGCGAAGATTGACATTCCGATTGAAGGTGTAAGGTCTATACTGATGGAATGATGAATGGACTGACGGATTTCCAAATTTTTTGAAATCCGAGGTTCAATCACGTTGAGTGGAGGGGAGACTGACAGTCTGAATGGTGGTGTAGTGATTCTATCACTCTTTTCCTCAGTCTTATTAATGCAATCAAAGGGTTGACGATCGAAACTGCCTTCAAAGGTTCAAAGTGTTTATGAATCTTTCCCCGAACTGTGGAATAAATCCCATCCCAGTTACATGAATAAATATAAAAAAATGTTGCATTGGAAAAATTCCTCAACATATTTAAAGAAATAAAGCCAAATGCCACAGTGAAAGACGTTTTATTGTCTTCTTGGTGCCCAATGCAAGGATAATGGCCAAACAAGCCTTATCTTTACTTTTTTTATTTGGAGACATTATACTAATATAAAGCCGGACTCCCACTACTCGTGTATTTGGCAAATATTTGCCACTTGCCTATATTTGGCATGTAGTGGGAGTGGTTCACTCGGCCAATACTTGTCAATCTTGTCATTCAAATTCGAAACTTCATCTACTTGCCAAGTACGCAAATAATTGCGTACTTGCCAAATATACGAGTAGTGGGAGTCCGCCTTTAGAAGCGTACTATTTGGTGTTTAAATTTCAACTGAGCTGAAGTCATTTCAATCAGACTGTCAGTTTGAATGATATGTGTAGAGGGGCTTCAAGATTGAAGGCAGGATTGACAATCTTATTGTTCAGTCAGACTGTTCTTCATGATTGACCGTCTAGGGGCCGCTTTATGGTTGTGTATCTGTGGTCAACTCGGCACTCTGTAAGGGCATGTATTATGGTTTTCTAATTTACAGTATCAAAAGCTTTCTCGTAATCGACAAATATCAAGAAGAGTGGACGGTTGTATTTCATACATCTTTCGATGAGGGTTTTCAGAGTCTGAAGGTGGTCATTTGTGCCATATCTTGCCCGCAAACCTGCTTGTTCCCAAGGTTGATAAAGATCTAATTTGTTGGTGATTCTTTTCATGATAATCCTCGTAAATAGTTTAAATATATATAGAGGGTGACCCACGGTCGAGTACCTATTAGACGTTTTTGAAGAACTGCACATATTTGAATTCCGAAAATTGTTGGAAATTCTCTACAGACCGAAAATATTTTTGGGGTCTGACAGAGCTGTGCCAAAGCATTGTGCTTTGTGCTCGTGAAAGCACTCGAAGCCCTTTTGTGCTCCCGAGCACTGTGCTCCCAAGCACTTTTCAAAAGCAGTGCTTAGTGCTTAGTAATTGGAGTGCTTCGGCCAAAGGCTTAGTGCTTAGTAATCCCAAAAGTGCTCCCGAGCACTTTTGCGGATTACTAAGCACTAAGCCCTGAGCCAATGTTGTACGAATTCATTTTTACATGAATAAAATCTCAAATCAACATTTCCTTACATGACAGTCACATCCCAAAACTGTTTGGATTGCAATTACAGAGAGATGATAATGAGGAAACTTGATCATTATGAAAGTAAAATTGAAGGGCCCATGTGTTTGCTATATTTTGTTAAATGGTAATTTGTGCGTTGACAACTTAGTATCAATAGCAAAAGCCACGATTCTGATTTTTTTTACGTTTTCATCTGACCAAAGAGTCTTCAATATACAACATCAAAACGTTACACAGTTGATTGAGTTCTAATTTTGATACTTCTTCCTCTTCGTTATTTGTCACGCAACAATGTTTTGCAACTGGTTTGCTCCTGACAAATCAGTGAGAGAATTGACAGAGGAACATTTCCATTTTTCCTTGAATTTTTTATTGAAATTTGTTTCAAGGACTGGGAGTTTTCAGAAAATAATAGTAAACTCGAAAAATTCAGTAGGATATTTATCAATATTATCAAACAGAGAGATCCAGGAACGAATAGCATTTTTCTCTTTCATTACCAATAAGAATTTATAATACAATATGTATTATATTGAATCTAATTCAAATTTTTTAATATCACATACCTATATCAACTTACAATTTCCTTTTCCTATTAAAATAACCTCACTTTCAATATTTCCTAAAAAAAGTGCTTAAGGCTTAGTGCTCGAAATGTCGAATTACTTTCACAAAGTGCTTAGTATTCGCGAGCCTTTTGTGAAAATAAGTGCTTTGTGCTCGAGACTCGGGAGCCTTTTTATTTAAGTGCTTAGTGCTTAGTGCTCTAAGCACTTTTCTTCAGTGCTCGTCACAGCTCTGGGGTCTGAGCACTTCCGGTTATACCAGGAGTGGAAATAAAGGACCCCGCACAAATTGAATGGGAAATGGATCCCAGTCTACTATACTCTACTATACAACTATACTAATTCAAACAGTGCTAGATGCCGGAAACAGAACACAACAAAAAAATTCAAACCCTGCAGTAATTCACATTTAAATACATATTTTAATTTCATGCCACGTATGCATGCCGTCGCCCAAAGTACCTAGTAGATTCATTTTTGATTGCGTGCACTAGTTGCAACTTTAGACCTGCGATACCGAAAAAACTGTCCATTTTTATGTCTCGGGCCCATTGGGACTATTGATCAGAAAGACATAAACTACAACATATCCAAATTTCAGCCAATTCGACTGGGATCCATTTACAATTCAATTTGTGCGGGGTCCTTTGTTCAAAAAATATTTTTTTCAATAGCTTCATTTCTGATATGATTGGGTATTCAATGCTGAATACATTTCTGTTGAAACCATTGTATTCATTTGAATAGTTTTCAAAATATCGAAAAAAAAACCTAAGAAAAAGTCAAATATTCATAGTCAGTGTTATGTTCATAATGCTTATTCTGAACATCCCGAGTGTGAACCGTTCTCACAACGTCAAAGTAGAATTAATAGAAAGGTCATGCATCTTTTGAATTTCATAAATTTCATCACAGGGTGTTTCAAATTTTGTGTCGAAAACTGTGATCGAAAATTGGCCATAACTTCTGTTTTTCAAATTAGAACCCTATTTTTTATGATTGCGTTGGATTCTGCGAAGAAAAATAGTGATAGCACTCCCAGATGTTCTTGCTCCTAAATTCAGTAATTGCCGAGATATTTGAGCTTTTCTGGATTTATGTTGTACGTAGAGTCAAATTCATCGAAGCTGAAGAGATAGTAACAACTTATAATTAGACCTGTCACCTGTGAATTATTAATGGGATCATTTATCTTCTATGATCACAGAATATTCTCATGCCAACAGATTCGATGACTATTCTTATGAAACCATAGTAACGATTGAAGTAAAATCGAGAAGTAAGGTTAAGGCCTAAAATTGTGAATTATTAATGGGATCATTTATCTTCTATGGTCACAGAATATTCTCATGCGAAAGATAAGATGAATTTGACTCTACGTATAACATGAATCCAGAAAATCTCAAATATCTCGGGAAAAACTGGATTAAGGAGCAAGAGCATCTGAGAGTGCTATCATTATTTTTCTTCGCAGAATCCAACGCAATCATAAAAAATAGGGTTCTAATTTGAAAAACAGAAGTTATGGCCAATTTTAGATCACAGTTTTCGACACAAAATTTGAAACACCCTGTGAATTCATGAAATTCAGAAGATGGATGACCTTCCTATTAATTCTACTTTGACGTTGTGAGAGCGGTTCACACTCGGGATGTTCAGAATAAGCATTATGAACATAACACTGACTATGAATATTTGACTTTTTTTCAGGTTTTTTTTCGATATTTTGAGAACTATTCGAATGAATACAATGGTTTCAACAGAAATGTATTCAGCATTGAATACCCAATCATATCAGAAACGAAAAAATTGAAAAAAATATTTTTTGAACAAATTTATTTCCACTCCTGGTATAACCGGAAGTGCTCAGGCACCAAAAATATTTTTGGTCTGTAGAGAATTTCCAACAATATCATAATACCAATTTTCGGATTTCCAATATGTCCAGTTCTCCAGAAACGTCTGTATGTGTGAGAGGAGACTTATTGGTCTGTAATTTTGAAGTTTCGCTATGTCACCCTTTTAATGGAGAATTATTATAGTGGTTCGATTCCACTGAGAAGGAGTTGTACCATTTATTAAGCAAGCGTTGAAGAGTTTATAAATAGCTTGATGAAGAGGTAAACCTCCGTGCTTTATAGCTTCAATTTCGTCTTCACCTGCGGTCTTGTTATTTTTCATTTCTAGAAGAGCATCATCCAGTTCGGCTTGTGTAATCTCCGGTAAATCTTCGGACACTTGGTTTTGAATTTTGGGTATGTTTGTATTTGATGTTTCAACCTGCGGTTCTCTGTACAGCTCGGCGTAAAAAGTCCGGACGATGTTTAAGATTTCCATTTTATTTATTGTTATATGTCCATTTTCGTCTTCAAGTTTAGTTATATTTTTCCTGCCTTCTGAGAAGGTTTTTCGAAGTGATTTCATTCATCTATTATATTCTATGACCTTGTGTATTTCGTTTGTATTATAACTTCGGATATCTCTGCGGATAGATTTTGAGACTTCTTTGTTGAGCTGTTTTAGTTGGTCGGTATTTGTTGAGTACTTGTCTGTCAGTTCTCTTCTTGTCTTCATCAGTGCTCTTGCAGATGTGCTCAGTTTATCCGTTTTCGAGGTATTCCTGTTTTGGCATTTTGTTTTTGCTGCTTTAACGGCATTTATAATGGTGTTGTTTAATGAAGTAACATCTGTATCCCTTTCATCCTCTTCATGGCCCAATTTAGCGTTTATCTCTTGTTGGTAGGACTCCTCATCATCCAGAGGCCTCCACCTCGTAGATGTATTTTTAATCAGTTTATTTCTTTCTTTGTTCAGCTTGAGATTGATGAGAGCTATAGAAAATGCATTCAACACTGTAACGTCGTGTACGATGTTTATCCTGTTTGATATTATTAGACCTATTTCGTTTCTAGTTTCGCCATCTGGGCTTGCCCAAGTCCACTTTCTCTGGGGCCTCTTTTTTGAAAAAAGAGTTCATGGAGTAAAGGTTTTTCTGCATCAAAAAATCCAGGAGCATTTGTCCTCTAACGTTCCTTGTTCCGTACCCATGATACCCTACAGAAATCTCGGCATCATCCTCTCTTCGACCTAATTTTGCGTTCAAGTCCCCAATCATCAATGTATAATGGGTATGCATATTGCTCAGCGCAGTATTCACATCCTCGTAGAAAGCTTTCATTTCGCTATGTGTATGGGAGGACATTGGGGCATTGCACTATTAATCGATGTGGTGCGATTGAAAGAAAATCATTCAATTATATAAGATTATGAATCCAACAGTTGTCAGTCTAATCATGGGTAAAACATTGAGGGGACAGGTCGGTCCGATACAAAAGTTCTAAAAACATATATGCCTACGATCTCAATCTAATTTTGTTTATTAAACCCAAATACGACGAATTAAGGCTGCCTTATTCAGTTCTATAATTCACTGTGTTAGGTGTTCTCTTTATATAAAGTATTTCTTTAAAATTCCTTCTGAACCAGTTTTTCTCAAAATCCAATATTTCAACGTCCTCAAAATTGAAATTATGCTCGCACGCTCGAGCATGTGTTGACAATGCTGTCGAATCTTTCAAGCGCATACAATTCCTCTTATGCTGATCTACCCTGCATTTTAAATATTGTCCTGTTTGTCCAACATAAACCTCATCACAGTCATTGCAGCATATCTTATAAATGAAACCTGACTTTTTTTCTTTACTAACAGGGTCTTTTAATTTGGTGAAAATCCTGTGCAGAGTGTTATAGCAGTAGGGTGATATACTCGTATATTGGGGCAATACGAACGCATAACCCTCACCAGGCTACTTCTCAACATGTGCAAGTACACCCTATGATGGTGGTGGGGAACAGAAATTTACCATTTCACTTCACCCCACTCTCCCTTACTACATATACATAAATGAGTTTTTCTAGTGAACTCTCTTCTTCATCAGTTGCATAATAATTTAAAATTTATCACCAGAAAAAACATTGCTGGTGATATTATCATTATGGCTGCATAGTTAAATCTGTTTCTAGCTTCCGTTTAAAAAAATTAGTCCCTTACTGGTAACGCCCCAACAGATAGAAAGTCTGTATTGAAAATATTCTAGGTAGTCTTTTGAAATAGGGTTGTATTTGAATCTGATGAGATAAAGACAAGGCTTTTTTAGAAGTTTTAGAAGATCACTATATGATCACTGATCCCCTTAAACCATTTCGAATGGTACTTGTCTTTTTCCTGCACCAACCTTCATTTTCTGGTTTCTATAATATCATTGAGGTTAAATATACCTAGTGGAACGCCCTCGAAGGAATTGAAGCTAAAATTTATGGCTGTAAAGTGGCGGACATAGTAGCTACTAAAGGAACTATAATCTGCTGGGACAGTCTGGTCCATTTTATTAGCTATTCATTTACTGAAATCTGCAGGATATTTATTACCTTCTAGTACTATGAATCATATAGGCAGGGTCCAAATCATATATTTTTCTTACAAACTATGTGAAAGGGAGATCATGTAGATCATTTGAACAGTAATTAATAAATCGCGCATTCGTGTCCAGCCCGCTACGGAAATAGTGCTTTATAGTTCAGTTCACCGCCAGATGCGAGGGTAAAAATCGAACTTTCCGGTGAAAAAAGAAAATCATCCTATATAAAACTCCAAGAGAAGTCACTTTAAAATGGTCATTCGGTATTCATTTGAGTAGGAATATGTACAGGGTGGGCAAAATTGGTGCTAAATGAACTGAAACTTTTTAACCCGTGGAGATAGAGAAACTGATAATGCCATAAACTGCATTCCTCTATCTTTCGTTTCAGAGTTATAGGCCGAAACTGAAATTTGGGCGATTTCAACTTTGGTCATTATCTCCGTTTCTGTTCATGCTAGGATGTTGAAATCAAAACATTATATAGGCACTTTTCTGATAGCAATTCAGTGGCGTACTCTGATTTTTTTAAGAGGTTTATCTGCAAAGTTATAACATAAAGTTGTGTTTTTTCTTATGGAAACAGTAGTTTGAAATGACTTAGAAAGAATCGCCTTTTTTTTCCCATTTCAGAAATGTATCATATGTTTTAGTTCATGTAGCACCAATTTTGCCCATCTTGTACACTGTGTCCCATTTTGGTTGAGACTGCACTGTATCTCAGCTATTATGAAAGATAGGGACATGCGGTTTTCGCGACCCTGTATCACTTTTTTGTGAAACTTTCAAAGCCACAAACAGAAATATTCCTACTACTTTTGTTCCTGAAATACAGGGCGAAAACGAAAATGTTCACTTTTTGAGATGTTATTATTTCGCAGGCCTTGTATAGGATAGAAAAAAATGAAAACTGCTTATAATAGATATTTGTACATAAAAGTCAGTGGCGTATTCAAAGGAATTTTTTAGAGCACTGTTTTTGAGATTGGGCACAAACTTGTTAATTTTCAAATAGAACACCCTGTATATTTCAACGTAAATTCAAAAATCAGAAAAATCCATATTTATATTTGTGTTTCAATATTAGGCCATGAATTCTTTCGAGTGAAAGTGTTTAAATGCATAAGTATGCATTTAATTATTACTTTTTTAAAACGTCACGTTTAAATATAATTGCAGCGCTGAGTCGACATTTTCATTAGAAAGGTTTAAACATTAGATAATATGATAATAAAATATCAATGTATTCAGAAAAAAAATTGCAAAAATTTGACGTTAAAATATACAGGATGTTCCATTTGAGAAATACCAAGTTTGTGCCCAATCTCAAAAACAGTGCTCAAAAAAATTTTTTAAATACGCTACTTACTTTTTGGTAAAAATATTTATTATATGCAGTTTTCAATTTTTTCTATCCTATGCAGGGCCTGAGAAATAATAACATCTCAAAAAGTGAACATTTTCGTTATCGCCCTGTATTTCAGGAACAAAATTAGTTCGAATATTTCTGTTTGTGGCTTTGAAAGTTTCACAATCTTGTATCTTCGATAATAGCTGAGATACAGTGCAGTCTCAACCAAAATGGGACACAGTGTACAGTTCCTGGTGACTTGAACTGTATTAATCAATGAATATTCTGATAGTTTTTTATATTAGAATAGTAATTTACGTAACAAGTCCGGAATATAGGGTTTTTTTGGACGAATAGACAAGATTCTAGGACGAGCCGGAGGCGAGTCCTGGAAGTCTGTGAGTCCAAAAAAACTATTTTCGGGCGTGTTGCGTACAATATTTTTTCGGCAAACGTGTAGGATAACAAATCAATGAGACGACACATTTCTTTATTATACATTTTGATTCTTAATTGAATTAATCAGAACAGAACTGTCATCGGTTATTTCGTTGCTATTGTGATGATCATAACGAGGACAACAACGACGTGATTTTTTCCGGCCTAGTTCGGAAAGTACTTACTTTCCGTACTTTCTCAAAGAAAAAGCGTCCGGGAAGTGGGTACATCCCAGACAGTTGCCGAAAGAATATATTTCCTTATTGATTCAATTATATATAATTACGTCAATTTTCGAATTTTATATGTTGCATTTAAACATTTTTTCTAGAACTATCAACCGAATCTTAGTCTCATGAATTTTATGAGCAATTATTTCTTGTATGTAAACCTTTATGGATCGTGTAAGATGAATGATTGCCAACAAATAAAATTTTGTTACCTTAATCACTATCCCTTCATTCATAAGGAACAAAGAAGACTCATTAACGTTTAAGGATTAAAGTTTACATTTATTTGTAGTATTCATACAATACTCCCTATGACTTTAGTTATTATCAAATTTTATTTATTTATTTTAATAACTTTTTTCTATTACATATCAAGTTTGTTCTCCAAGTATCAGTCCATGAGAGGTAAAAATCTTCAATTGCTTTATATAATTATATTGAGAATTGCAGCCGATTTCGGAGATAAATTTTTATTATGATAATATTATAATATATACTTAGTTTACTTCAAATGAAGTTATGATTTTTTCTGTGATATTATTTTGACCGTGTAGCTCCAAATGAAAATTTGGGTAGTCGATAAACACTACAAAAGAAGTTTTATGATATCTATTTCACTGTTTCAGAATCGATGGGAGCTGTCACACTTCTTTACCTATAAACAATATTCTCAACCTTTGACATGTTGCATATATTTTTAAAATATTTCTTTATGTGAAGTGCCAAATACTTTGATTGGGCTATTCCTTTTCAGAACATGCGCTATAATGGGAAAGAAAAGGTTAATTTTTTTATGAAGATATTAAGTGTAGGTATCTTTCATTCTTTTAAAAAGTCTTCCGAACATTCTATAAAATTCAATCCCAGCTGAAGATATCCTTCTATCGTTCTAAATAGGAAGGTTGCTACCTCGGATGTTTTGATGAATTTTGTCAGATTTTTGGTATTTTGTTGCAAAATTTCTCTAAACATCTTAAATGGAGTTCGTGAAAATACATTTTTCAAAGGATTCACTTTAGGTTCTCCCACAGTTTGCATTAAATGCTTTAATAGATATTTTTAAGTATGTAATTAGGATAAAAATGTGTATAACGGTTATTTGCAATAATCTTATATATAGTCCGAGATCTTATTTTATGTACAGTATATTTTTACTTCTTGTCACAATAATTTCCAATAATTGTAAATACAAAAAGTGTTCTTTTCGCTGATTTATAATACATTTCATTGTTTAATTGCTTTGTCTCACTTCCTGGATAGGATATTAACCCTGAATCTAAATTAACCTTTTGTTGCATTCTTGATAACGAATGAGTAATCTGAAGATTATTTCACATCATGAAACTCATAAACTCCGTCGATGAGAGGTTTATAAGTTCTCGAGGTTCACTTTTTTGGATTTGCTCATCCTTTATGTGGAATTTAAGAAAGAAATGCGAATCCACCTCAAAGGAGCTTGTGAGGTATCGGAGGAAGAAATTCTGTAATTTCGAACCATAGCTCGTATGTGATTCACTAAGTAGACTGTAAAAAAAATGTTCGTCGCAATCTTTGACTCCGAAACAGGGAGAGATATTCAATACTTGCACCAGACTCACAAGAATATAGTGATGTCCACCAAGACAAATTCTTCGTCGGTGACCGTTGAAGCCTGGGATTCTGTTATTCACCTTGCAGGGGAAACGCTCCGAAGAGTCCAAAACTGTGCTTACACTAAACTCACTTCTAAAACTACATAAGTCTCGATCTTAAAAGAGAGATTTGTCTCTAAAATTGCGACGGTTGCACTTGATCGAAAGTAAGATGCGACGGGACAGTTATAGTCTGGTCCGGTGGGACAAATTGCAATTTATTAAAAAAGTTTCCTTACTTTCTGTATAGCTTAATCAGGTAGAGTCTACGACATTTTTCCTCTGAAAATTTTTGTAGTCGCGGTTTTTTTCAGCGAACCTCGTAAGTCGAACATATTTTCAATTTTTATCAAATCAAACATACTCTTTTTTTGTAAAATGCAGTCATAAAAACAATCCGGGAGAAATCAGAAAACACGATTGTCCGACAAGAATCGTGTGGCTTTGAGCGTGTCTACCAACATGAACATGATAGAAAATCGCATATTTTTTAAATTATCAATACCCTTCTGATTTTTTCAGGATCGATTGATATAATCAAATGAAATATTAAAATGCAATTGTCCGACAAAAAAATGTGTTTTCCTTGTCCGACAAATGGAAATCGACGATATTTGTCGGACAAAAATGAATGTATATTTCAGAGAGATTCTTTTCATAGAGAAAATAACTGTCCACTATATAAAATGCGCCAAATCCTCAGTCGGATAAAAAAACTACTTAAAAAATATGGTTTTGTTTTAGAATCTTCCTTCGATTATCAAGTATTGATATCGGTTACGAAGAAATTTTTCTGATATTTTGGGTTATCGGGTGTGGTAATCACAAGTGCAATAAGATCAACCTCTTTATTGTATCAATAAAAAATTGTGATTGAGTATCACACCCGATATCCCAAAATATAAAAGAAAAAATTCCTTCGATTATTATTAAGCGCGTTCGGCAATGGCAATGGATATTTTCTGAGTTAATATCCACTTTAGGTCAAGGGTGTGATGCATACACTCACATTATTTTTTAACGTAGATTCAATATCTGCCATAAAAAAATGGGGTTCTAATTTGAAAAAATTGATTTTTCACGATTTTGTCATCCCTAACTTTGAAAGCGATTTTTTCACCCCCTGTATCATGAATCGCGATTTCGATTTTTAAAGTGGATACATCAATCTTACATCTTGAAAAATCCCAAAAATGAAAATTTTCCATCCAAAAACCTCGAAGTTATTCTTGTTTCAGCGGAGCTCTATTTTCAATTTTTTTTTCGAATTTTCCCGCTCAGAGAGAATTTTCCAACCAAAACTGAAAAATGTTACATCAAAATAACTTGAAATTTTCTAAGGAATCTATTTCTGCAATAAAAAAATGGTGTTCTAATTTGAAAAACGGAAGTTGACGTCATTTCCGGAAAAACCGGAGGTGCTCATGCCTTGAAAATATTTTAGATTTCATCAGCATCGTGAAATACTGTGAAGTGCTGAATTTCATGAAAATACGTTCAGTAGTTTCCCGTATAAATATGGGTGAGGTTCCTCGTGAAAGACCCTGTATAGTTATTATCTAGGAGTGCGCCCCAGGCTGCGATACAGTCTTAGGACAGTCTCAGCCAAAGCAAAATAGACACAATTTAGTTCCTTTCGTGATAGCACATACCTGAGAGCATACATCTTGTACGTCAATTTTCTGAGTCGATTTATCATGTACAGGGTGCGGCACGGAGGATGGATGGTTTTAAAAAAATAATAAAAGCGTTAATTTTTACTCAAAAACACATTTATTGACGGAATCAGATTCTCAAGGAAATAGCATTTGAGACAGTCAAGTGTGGAAAATCACATCAGGCATGTGGTGGCCGAAATCGGTGATGCAGTGCTGGAGGCGCTCTTGGAAGTTCGCGTAGACTCTCTCCAACATCGCTCTCTCAACTTGGGCAACTTCCACGCGAATAGCCCTTTTCAATTCGTCCAGAGTTCGGGGCTTGGTCTCGTATACTCTAGCCTTGAGGTGTCCCCATAAGAAAAAATCGCATATGGATAAATCTGGGGACCGGGGAGGCCAATGAACATCGCCAAACCTGGAAATAAGGCGACCAGGGAAGAGAGGGCGAATAACGTCCATTGATGCTCTGGCTGTGTGGGCGGTCGCCCCATCCTGTTGGAACCACACACGTCGGATTGGAACACGTTGCCGTCGTAATTCGGGGATAAAGAAGTTGTTGATCATTTCGACGTACCGCTCTGAGTTCACGGTAACAGCACGACCATTAACGTCTTCGAAGAAGTAAGGGCCAATGATGCTCCACCGTCCAAGGCTCCATGACGACAACTGGTAAATAAATGCTAGGAACACACGAGTCTAACGGCACCTTCCCCACTTCTCTCGTCCTCAGTGGGGGAAAGATATGCCCATCTGAAAAACGTCCGCCCTCCGTGCCGCACCTTGTATATCGAGTGTTCATCCCATCTTAGATGTTGATCTAACATCACTCCCAGATATTTAATTTTATCCGCTTTCTGAAATGAAGGGCAGTCACATATGCCATCTGTGTTGCAGCTCATCTTGCAGTCTTATCTCTGTCTCTGGAGGTTGCTGAGTACTTTGATGCTCCACCGTCCAAGGCTCCATGACGACAACTGGTAAATAAATGCTAGGAACACACGAGTCTAACGGCACCTTCCCCACTTCTCTCGTCCTCAGTGGGGGAAAGATATGCCCATCTGAAAAACGTCCGCCCTCCGTGCCGCACCTTGTATATCGAGTGTTCATCCCATCTTAGATGTTGATCTAACATCACTCCCAGATATTTAATTTTATCCGCTTTCTGAAATGAAGGGCAGTCACATATGCCATCTGTGTTGCAGCTCATCTTGCAGTCTTATCTCTGTCTCTGGAGGTTGCTGAGTACTTTGATGCTCCACCGTCCAAGGCTCCATGACGACAACTGGTAAATAAATGCTAGGAACACACGAGTCTAACGGCACCTTCCCCACTTCTCTCGTCCTCAGTGGGGGAAAGATATGCCCATCTGAAAAACGTCCGCCCTCCGTGCCGCACCTTGTATATCGAGTGTTCATCCCATCTTAGGGCCGGTCTATTCAACTTCTCTGTAAAGTATTCGTTAACTACTTGCTCGTTAAAGTTACAGATAACCTGTAAGTGGTTTTGGGTATATTCATCATCATTTATCCTTTCGGTAGCTACTGAAGAGTTACAGAAGAGTCTATGTTTTTAAACGGTCAGTAACGTTTGATGACAAAGATACCCTTATACAAAATGATCGTGTAAGAGGGAGACGGCGAATATACACGACAAATTGTGTCGGTCACAGAGTAAGCTGTAAGAGAACGGTTGTATTTGAGGCTGTGTGACTATGTGCTACTTACATTTTGCGATTCAAGTTCATCTCCCAAGCCACCTTGCGGCACAAACAGCATTAACGGGAGTGGGTTGGTTTGTAGGGTAGTATATGGAAAACTTCGATTTCTACATCAATAATCGGTTAATTTTTCTATTTTAGTGAAGTGAGTTAGAAAAATTGTGTTCCAGATTCTGTTTTATATACGTTCGAACATTGTGATAAGTGATTACTGCCCTGAAATGTCGAAATCATATTCGTTTTGTCCAGTCTCATTTCATTATTTTCAATATTTTCCCCAAGTACAAAAGTTGTAAACTAGAAATAACTGTAATTTTATAGGTAGGTACCTTATTTTGCTCATTTTAAGAACGTGTTTTGAAGTTGTGTCATGGTTAATATTATCACGAACAATGTGAAATCTCAACGTCGATTTCTAATTATTGATCTGTCAATGGCATTTCTCACAGTATATAAATGATTTCAAATTTTACCATTCTATACCAATAAAAAAAAATTGTTTAAAGTATTCGTGGATAGCTGGTCTTTAAAACACTTTCATATATAAATTCATTATATTAACTATGTCCTATTGTTTTTTTTAGTCCAATGTTATCAATTCATCAGGATATGTTAATAAAAGTTTTTATAGAATAGAACATACATTTTATTCATGAATATTTGGTGAAATATTAATATTACACACCTATATTTCTTGATAAGGAGAAAAACCTTATGCAATACAAAATACCTTCGTTCAGCTATCTGAATTCTTTTATAATCTCAACGCTACTCGTTCTTTCAGACCCAAAGTGCCTTCCTACTATTTGGAGTTGCTTCCAAATATCGGAAATATTCGCTTATGCTAAGAAACACACTCTTTTCACTTTCATTTTTTCCCCGCAAATGGAAACGATTTGAACTTTTATAAGGTCTTCTCGTATTGAGAAGTTCCTCATCATAGTTATCATCAATTAGATTTAAATCATCTATGAGGTCCATGGCACTTATTAATAATTAACAAAGCCAAGTTATTTGCCCCCTGCCGAACGAAAACTCAAAACTCTTACCTAGGTATGGTTTTGTTTGCAAACACAAAACTATAAATTATGAGGTTAGAATCCCTCCTGTACACGTTTACTGACAGGTTGGAGTTGTCTGTAAATTTATCTGTTCGGTAACCAATATTTACAGACGACTTCGCTTTACTGAGAGGTGAATATACGTTTAACCTTTCGGTAACGCTACTGGACAGTTTACAGATAGGTGAATAGACCGGCCCTTAGATGTTGATCTAACATCACTCCCAGATATTTAATTTTATCCGCTTTCTGAAATGAAGGGCAGTCACATATGCCATCTGTGTTGCAGCTCATCTTGCAGTCTTATCTCTGTCTCTGGAGGTTGCTGAGTACTTTTCAAGGTGAAGGTTAGGAAACGAGTTTTGCTAATATTGAGACTCAGTAGATTTAAGTCAAGCCATAATTTGATTTTTTTCATATCGTTTTCGGCCAATTTATACACTGTCTCCCAAGAAGATCTCTCAAATATACCTAAGAGCAGTATCATCAGCATATGAAATCAGATGGCCAGACAAATTATCGATTTTTTCCAGATTGTTTATGTAAACCAAGAAAAGCAAAGGAGCCAGCACTGTTCCCTGGGGTAGGCCAATTTTTGTAGTCACTTCCCCGCTTAACTGATTCCCGACTCTCACTCTTTGTGTTCTATCTGTCAGATAGTCCTCTAAAACATTCAAAGCAGGACCACGTACTCCATATCTCGCAAGTTTCTCCGTGAGTATCTCATGTGACACCGTGTCAAACGCCTTGGCCAGGCCAAGGAACACAGCCAGGCATCTTTTAGATCCATCCAATGCCTCGACACATCTTCTCGTGAAATCCAAAACTGCATCTTCAGTATTGGAGTTGTTAATAAAAGCATATTGGCGGTCGGATAATAAGTTGTTGGCATTAAAAAAAGTCATTAGCCTATTTTTCAGACTATGTTCGAAAATTTTGGCAAAATTATTAATAACTGAAATTGGCCTATAGTTACCCAATAAACTCTTTTTCCCTGACTTGTGAACTGGAGTAATTGTAGATTGTTTCCACTGTTAAGGAATTTTACCCTTCTCAATTCTCATAGCAGGTATTTATAATGTGAAGTAGTGGTCCTATGATGTAAGGATGTATATGTTTAATGGTTTTCGAAGTTATGCCGTCAGGGCCCGGAGAACAACCATTTTTAAGTTTGGAAATTATTTCAATTAATTCATTTGAAGATACCGGAGTGAGAAATATAGATGATGCTATATGGATGTCATTGCAGAAATTTTCCTGTGTTTCTTGGTTTCTACAAATTTGTTCTCGCATCTTGATGCCTATCGTTGAGAAATATTCATTAAATGCATTTGCCTTTTGCTCGTTTTCGTCCAAAATCTCACCTGTCATGCCCTCCAGCGAAATGTCATTGTTATTGTGCTTTACTTTCCCATTGGATGTGACCTCATTGATTACTTCCCAAGTTTTTTTCGAGTTTCCCCTCACTGTCTCGAGCTTATCCCGGTAGAAGTCGTTCTTTGTCTGTCTTATAAGCTTATTCAGGCAGTTTCTGTACTTAGTGAAGTTTTCTCTGCGTTCTTCGGTGTAATTTTTCATTAATTTTTTCTTCATTTTGTCCCTATGATGAATTGAGCAAATTAATCCATCTGTAATCCATGGCTTTATTTTAAAATTTGTTTTGTTTTTTGTTTCTTGTACATCAGTGGCCGAAAGAATTGAATCTTTTAAAATTTTATCAAATGAACCATATGACGACTGGGCGTCCTGACAATCATAAATACTAGTCCACGTTTCCTCAGCTAACCTCGTTTCGATTTTTTTATAGTTAATTTTGGTTTTCTTTGAAATATTATTATTGTGATATTTTCTACGTTGAGTCATTTGGTGGTAATTTATAGAAAAAAATGTTGCATAATGATCTGTTAAATCAGTTTCGACTACGGCAGATGTAAATTTATCATTTTTGTTGTTGTTTTTATTATTTACGAATATAATATGGTCAATAATTGTGCTACTTCGCTCAGTAACTCTAGTTGGTACGTTTATATACGATAAGAATCCGTTTTCTGATAGAACATTCAGATAATTATTTACTTGAGGTGATGCCTTATCCAAAATGTTTACATTTATGTCCCCAATGAACACTTCAATATTCTGATTTCTGATCGCGCTGAAAAAGGCCTCGAGTTCAGCATTGTACATCTCCAAATTTGTAGAGGGTGTCTAAAGGATGCTGTTATGCCGTCAAAGTTACATTCTCCATCCTTACATTCATTGAATTTTTTATAAAAACGACGAGGCCATCGTTTTGGTTGTTTTTTGAATTATTATAGAAATTGTTATAATTTGGAATCTGGAAGTCACTCACCGAATCCAAATTCCATGTCTCCGAGAGTACAATTATATCGAACTCCACTTTACTCGATGACAAATAGATGAGGAGCTCATCAAAATTTTTTTTCAAGCTTCTAATGAATTACAGTTATCCTTCTTCTCATCTCCTCCCCACAAAGTGGTAGACATTCATCGACCGAAGCACATACATTTGTCCTGACCTCCCCCTGATCATCCAATACATCTAAAAAATCTAGCATTTTATTTTGTCAAAAAAATCAAGCGAAGGGCAATCCACACGAAAAAAGGAATAATAAAATTTATGCCTCCCAAATCTCCAGCTATACAATACCGTAAATTTAGTATGATGAACTCCAAAGTATAAGTAAACAGCTTTCAGTTCTTTAGATATTTGAGCTTGAGACGACTGAGAATCAGAAACTTTTGGATGCATAATAGACAGGTAAATTCTGTTGAAGTAAACAAGCTCCTAGGCCATTCATACTGGCATCGACTGAAACAAGAATTTATAAATTAGGATCTCAAAATGGGGCTATTTATTAAGCTTTCTTTAATTTTTTGGAATGCAAGTTTATGATGTTCACCCCATGTGAAATGTACATCCTTTTAAAGTAAATCTCTTAGGGTTTTAGTAGGTATGCATAGAATAATTATTTATATATTTGCTCATATAATAGGGATGTTGACCCATGTTACAAATTCATAAAAATTGAAGGTAGTTTTTGAAATACTGAAACAATATTTCAGTGATCTAATTACTCTCATTGAATTAAATAAAATCGATTTAAAATGTGTAATTTATTACAGTTTATCACGTGACTGCAAACACGAATGAGAAAACGTGACGTCACTTTTCGGTAAACAAGCTAACCTAGAACCTTACTGTCATCACGAGTACGAACTTAGGAAGAACAGAAGAGAGTGAAACGTATCACCAGCGAACTATTTCACAATTATTTGTTATTACGCAAACGATTTGTTCGCGAGAAATCACGCAAGATCAGTTCGCTTTTGTAATAGGAGGGATAACTTGGAAGTAATAAAATGAATATCCCTTTGAAAATTAGGACTTGAACATTTTCTTTTCCGTAATAATTCGGCGGTATTTTCAACACCCTCTATTTTATTCGGGAAATCTCCCGAGAGAAAGCGCAATAATTTGATTGATCGATTCAAATTTCGGAAATTCGATACCTCTGCGCCGAGAAATTATTGAATCGTTTATCTATATCTATACAGGATGTCAGGCGAGACGTTAACGATTGAAGTTGTTGATTTTCGGTTCAAATTTCGCCTGCAACAGTGAAGATAAGGAAATTATGGTTCCACGAACTCAGCGCTGAGAATATGCTGCGTTGCTGAGAACCCTGATATTTTTGCGACACAGCATTTCCCAAACCGATGCATGGGAACTAAGAGGGGTAGGGAAGCAGAAAAGTCTTCAATTTGATTGGTTCATAAAAGCAAAGATGGAAGAAGTATTGATTTGATTGGTTTTGAAGCATCGACGGAAGAAAAACCTTTAATTTGACTGGTTTTTGGAGGAGACGAAGAGGGGAAAATCTTCGACACGCTCGGGGGACGAAAACGGCAGTTGCTGGTGGAATCTCGAGCGGAAAAGGTTCCGCAGTGCTCGCGAATATGGTGCGGAAACTAGGGTAGTACGGTTTCAGCTTAGGTACTTGAGTGTTAACAAGTACGGTCTCAAAGTGGAGGCGAAAGCAATTATGGTTGATTTTGAAGTAGAGGAGTAACTGCAGAAGTCTTAAACGGGAAGATTCTGAGTTGACTCGTTTGATATGTTTTTAGTACGGTTTTAAGGAAGGTTTTAGAATTAAGTGTTAAGTTAAAGTTAGTAAAGTCTCTAAATTATTTGGAATTATTTAGATCGCGTATCGTCGGTATATTCGGGAGTGAAGGTCAATTTTTGCGAAAAACGTGTGGGTGCCGTGTTTTCGTACCTAATCTGTCTGTTTCAGGAAAGAAGCAACGTCGTAGAACATCCTCCTAGGTTCATCATTTTTGGGATTATTGGTCCAGGAAAAAGGTCAGATAAATTGTTTATGCTTAGCTTATTTTGAGAATTAGTAGACAGCTGCATGTCCGCCCAAAATATATTTTAGTCCAGAGTCCTGAAATCTTCTAAAAGTCATATTTCATTCGTATTTCTCTTTAAAGCGTATTAATTGTTTTTGTAATCACCCTTAAGTATTCGAAGGTCTAAGTGGAGTTTCTGTTGAGAAAACTCAGGTTCATTTGAAAGATCACGAGGAAACTATTGTTGAGTTTCCCCTCGTGAATGTAAAGTTTAAGAAGGATTATTTTCCGATATCTCGTTTGGGTATAGAAAGTTTACCTTATATTATAAATTTTTGTGAGATTTTCTATGTGTATTACCTCTGGGGTTATTTTGACAAACCCTTTTCATTTTTGTTGATGATTTGAATTCATTTTTATATGATTTGGAATTCACACTGATGTTGATTTAATTTCAATGAATAGATCTGTCTTTGTAATTTAAAGCTAATTTAACAGTTATACTTGATGGGATTATTTACTTTCGAATTAAGAAATATCTGAACATTTGATAATTTGAATCATTTGATTTAAGTAACACATATCTAATTTGGTGAGAATTTGTTTAGTTTGATTTGGTTTAATATACGTCTTAAATTTAATCTAAAAGGTTTTCATTTACCATCCCTCTCCCTAGAAAATAATTTTAAACACTAAGACCCGACCCAAGTGCGTTGGGCCGATCCCACACTTTCTTCCGTCGGAAGAAAGAACTTCAAAATTTTAATTAACATCTTTTATTTTTCTTTAAGTAATAACACCCTTGATTGGTGGAAAGCCGCTCTTCTGTCCAATCACCAAGAGGGTGCTTTTTACATATGGTGACAGCGGTGGGATTGTTTAAATTTTCCGGGGGAGAGTTTTCTTTTGTGTAATTTGAAATTTGTTGAATTTTATGGTGAATGAAAAGTTTCTTTTTTTTTTTTTTTGGTTTTGTGTGAATTTAAAGATTACCGGTGGGATTGTGTTAAATTTTCCGGAGGGAAAGTTTTTTTTTGTGTAATTTAAAATTTGTTGAATTTTCCGGTAGATAAAAAGTCTTTTTGGTTTTGTGTATGTTGCATCAGTGTGAATATAAAGATTACTAGAGTTACATGTGTTAAATTTTCCGAGGGAGGTTTTTAGAGAGATTTTTGAGAAATTTAGAGAAATTTTGAGGTATAAGGAAATTTTATCCTGTTGTTTTATGGGTGATCGACGTAGTGTGTATTGACTTGTTGGAAGATTTCCGGATGAAGGTTTTCAGGTACCTGTTGATTTTAATTTGAATTGGATTATTTTCTTTTGAATGTATACTTATGCCTATGAATTCGAGTTTATGTTTTAAAAAATTGCGATTGGTAGGAACAGAGTTCAGGTTTGAATTAAAGTAAAGTAAAATTATTGATCTAAAGATTTTTGTTTTTGAGATATTGAAGAATTGAGTAAATACAGTTGGTTTTTCTTTGAATAAATTCAAGTTTTTTTTTTGGAATTATTATAGAACAGTTCATATTTCTGTGATGTTCTATCATTTTATGTGAAGGATTTTTGATAGAGCCAAGTTGATATCGAGGTTTTAAGACTTTAAAGAAGTATTAGATTCATTGCGGTTTTATAAGGAAAGAAGGCATAAGTTCTCTTCCAGGACGTTTCTTTTTCTTCCAGGACATTGTTTTTCTTTCAGGACGCTGAATTTTCTGATTGTTGAATGTATATGATAAAGTTTTCTGTTTCAGGAGGGTTATGAATTTTTCTTTTGAATTTTTGCTTTAATTGATTGCTTTCAGTGAAAATATTGATTGAAATTTTTTGATTGATTTTATTTCAGGGCGTATTACATGAACATTTTTCTTTTGGTTATTCTATCCATTTATTTGATTTTGTTTGAAGTTGTTGGTTTTTCTATTTGCGATATAGCGGATCAAATTTTGTTTCAGGAGGTTTATTTTTGTTTTTTTTTTGAAAATTATTTGCTCTTATTGATTGATCGAAATTTTTGATTGATTTTCTTTCAGGGCGTATTGCGTGAAATTTTTTTTGGTTATTTTATCCACTGTTCCGATTATTCGCGATTTCGTTTGACGATCGAAAAAGTTTGTTTTATAAAATAATATTATTCGGTTTTGTTATGAGTTTGACTTGGAGAATAAGTGAACTTGGCTTTCCTTGCTCTAAGTCGACTTTGAAATTTTGGGAAACATTTTGATAGAAGGAAAATTTTTTTTTTCAAGTTGGGTTATTTTGAAGGTTCAAGAATCGGGAAAAGTTTAAATTTGGTTAAGATTTTAGTAAAAGAGCCGCTGATCGTGACCTTTTGAGTTCCAAAAAAGTTAAATAGAATCATTCTTTATTTCAGGAGGTTTTGTGTACTTTTGTTTTTTTTAGGAACTCGGCACTTAGCAATTTTTCTCGTTTTTTTTGGGGTTGCATCAATTTTTTTTTTCAGAGTTTTCTTTTGAATTTTTTTTTGGGTGTGTTGGTCTGTTTTTGAACTCGTTTTCAGGTGATTTGTTTTATTTTGGGTGTTTTTGAGTAAGACTGTTTGAATTGGAATTAGTAGGGTATCATTTTGCTATTTTTTTTTATTATTCGAGAAATTCAAAGTCGTAATCTTGAGCGTATTTTCAGTCCTGTTGAAATTTAAAGTTGAAAATCTGAAATTATTCATCGATTTGGAAAGTAAATAATTTATTGAATACATTGAAAAATTATATCTTTGGTTATGATAATTGGGTTTTGGTTAAATTTTTGAAAAATGGCTCAACCAGTTGGTGCATCCAACATGAATGTTCACGCGGGTCACATAATACCTAGGTACTCGCTAGGTATGCTATCGACTACTTTAGAGTGTTTTTATGGGAAAGACGCAACGAGGTATTTTGAACAATTAGAGTTGCTGGGAAAATTATACGGATGGGATGAAAAGGTCTTGCTTATCCTTCTCAAACTTAAGCTCGAAGGCGATGCCTATAGTTTTTTCAAGTCTGATATCACCTTTGACACCTTAAGTTATAATGAGTTAAAGCAGAGGTTCGTTAAGAAATTTACGACAGTTAGGTTGCCGGGAGAAAATCAATGGGATTTGAGTCGATGCTACCAACGACAGGACGAGGATGTGTCCTCGTTCTGCACTAGATTACGCACGGTGGGAGCAAGTTTACTGAGCGAGGATCTGGCCGGAGCGTTAAGGGATGAAGAACCTGGAATAAGGAAGAAGAACCGGGACTTAATATTGAATCAGTTCAAGATAGGACTGAGAAGGGACGTAATGAGGGAAATTGGGATTTACTTATTGAAGGAGGAAAACTTGGACCTGGAAAGGGCAGAGGAATTAGTTAGGCTACAAGAGACCACCAGTAGAATGTTGCAAGGGAGGTCGGTAAATATGAGGGTATCGACAGTTGACACCGAAAAAGTGTGTCAACTGTGCGATAAAGAAGGTCACACCGCGAAGGGGTGTGGAAGTATTAGGCAGAACCGAAGAAATGGGGAAAGAGACAGTTGGAGGACATGCCATTCTTGTGGCCAAACAGGCCATTTCGCTAGGGATTGCCGGAATAACAGGCAAGGAGGACAAGTGACACAGGGAGTGTGTCATAATTGTAACCAACAGGGGCATTGGGCAAGGGAGTGCCCTAGCAGGAGTTCGACTGGATGGCGGGAGCCAAAGGTCGAATGGTTGAGGAGGGAATATATAGAGGAACAAACCTGTTCGGAAAATGACGAGGTAGAAGACATCACCAGAGGAATACGACAAGGAAGTACAAGTTTAGGAGGCCACTATCCCAGGGAAGTTTCTCACGAGGACAGTGGGAAAATGGAACGTTTTTACGTTCAAGGGAATGTCCGGGAGGACACTAAGGAAAAAGGAGTAAGAGTCAAGGTTGATAAGCCGTTCAGGGATACAAGTGTTAGCACCCAGACGGAGGGTGCCGAGGGAGCCGACAGCAATGGACTGTCGAAGGGTGACACGACGATCGGATGGAATAGCGATGTCACCAGGGAGTCAAAGTTGACAAATAAGGAGAATAACGAAGGGGAGCTTCGTTGGGATCGCAATTCACCTTCGACTCTAGGAATAGATGGGAACAGGAAGAAAGGCGGAGACTGCGCCGATGGATTAGGAACTAAGGAACATGTTAAAAGGGAATTAACCATAGAGGAAGATCGTACCTGGGAAACCGACGTTGTGTTGATATCTGCGTTTAATATCTCCGCGCGTTCGGAAATGGTGGTAGAGGCCAAACTGAGGAAGGAGATAAAGGGGACGGACATAGTCTGCGAACCCATGGAGTTGGGTATCGCTCAAGTATATGTCGCAACCTGTCCCACGAAAAACAGGGAAAATACGGTGAGGAAGAAACAGAAACTCGTAAAAACAGTGAGTTACGAGAAGAAACGATCGGTAATGGAAACCATACCATTACGACGATCTTCGAGGGCAAGGCGCCCTCCGGACCCAGGGAAAAACTGTCTAGGAATACGGGTAGCGAGAAGGCAACTCTTCAACTGCCTTCCAGGAGAAGTGAATCGACTCCTGCCCATTTCGTTAGATTCCAAGGATAAATTGGACCGGAATTCGGGTAGCGAGAAGGCAAGTAATCGACGGCCTTCTAGGAGACATGAATCAACTCCTGCCCATTTCGTAGATTCCAGGGGCTCACTGGCCCGGAGAACCACCGTCTGAAAAGGGTCCCTGTTCTGGGTTACGAACACCCCCCCCCCTAAATCATTTTTAATTTTCGAATTTCGCAACAGTTGAATTAAGTCTTTAAGTTTTTTTTTATATATTTTTTCGAAAGGGTGTAAAGTACGGGTTGCGGAAATTATTTTTGAAATAATCTTGGTAAAATATTGCGTTTTGTGTTCCACAACAAAAAGCAGATCTGATTGTATTATTTGTGGTATTCTTCCTCGGATGATTAGGAATGAATCATGTAACTTATCATAGGAGGACGAATAGGGAAGAAAAAGGGACTTAGGTTTTTTTTATTTTAAGTTGTTATGAAAAAATTGTAGAAATTTCATTTTTTTGCTGTTGTTGTACTTGTATATTTCCCAAAAAGAGTTTCAAGAGGATCCAAATCAATTAGCAGTATGGGAAAGGTACTGACCTAAGTCAGAGGAATGACCTTATTCGTAAAAGTAAACGGTGCTGAAACGCTAATCGCGTACGCGTGTGCGAAGATAAACATTGAGATAATCGCGGTGTCTATACGCTAAGCCGACGAAGTAACAATTAAACAACCGGCAGTGTCGAGATAACTTGAGTGATTACGCATTGTGGGATGCATAGACGTAGCTTAATCATGGCCGAGGGTACGGTAAGCTTTATTTACCATTTAAAAGTCGTGGAGAACACCAATCAATGAATGGAAAACGTCATCGACGAGTAGCAGAAATGGAGATTTTGGAGACACCGAAGAAATGAAAAAAAAATGGCCCACAACATCACCAGACAATTATGGGGATGGTTCACCTACATCACCTGTTCATGGACGAACTCATGGGATTTCCATGCGATATTCCGAATCATAAAGTACGGGATAGGAGTTATATCAAACGACTGCACCTATATTATAAGGTATTTGGATATGAAATGATTCCGTTGGCCAGCCTGTGGAATACTTTGACATTTATTGGCCTGTGCTTCAACTACGTGGATTAGGAACCGATACAGGACCAGACAAGGGAACCTGGGAAGAAGTAAGGACGCAGAGGCGGACGTGGGCTACGACAACAAAGACGTACTACACTGAAAGTGAAAACGGAAATATGTGCATTTCTCGCATTTCTCGCGATATCAGATGGACTGGGCGCTACACTAACGTAAATATTGATGTCGAACTCAAAGTGCGAATCGCTGAATTACGGTAGACTATATAGGCCGTTGTGTATTTTTGGAAGGTCGTTCTCGAGGCGAAGGTCAGTTCCGATTTCAGAGGAATGAAACATAGGGAGATGGTCAGAGCCGGACTAAGGAGATTTTGTTGTGACCGCGGGTGAAATTTTGAAATTCGAGAAATAGACACTTATAGACTCCATTTAGGAGAAGTGAAAGGTGAAAGGCAGGATTTGCCTAATTTTTCTTTTTTGAAGGACTTGATTTATGAGCATTATGTTATGCTGCATCGAACTTTGTATTTTTTTTTCTTTTTTTGATATTGTTTATCTTGAACTTGGACTAATAGTTGAGTAAGAATGATATTTAATTTTAAGGCATGCTGCATGAGATTTAAGAGTTCTGAGTTTGGTAATATTCGAGTTGTATAACTGTTAGAATGTTTTAATGGAAGACGAGGGACTATTGGACTATTGAGGAATGAGGGTAAGGGAAAAGTTATGGCAACCGATGCCAAAACTTTTTCAAAGGGGAGGATATTTGTAATAGGAGGGATAACTTGGAAGTAATAAAATGAATATCCCTTTGAAAATTAGGACTTGAACATTTTCTTTTCCGTAATAATTCGGCGGTATTTTCAACACCCTCTATTTTATTCGGGAAATCTCCCGAGAGAAAGCGCAATAATTTGATTGATCGATTTAAATTTCGGAAATTCGATACCTCTGCGCCGAGAAATTATTGAATCGTTTATCTATATCTATACAGGATGTCAGGCGAGACGTTAACGATTGAAGTTGTTGATTTTCGGTTCAAATTTCGTCTGCAACAGTGAAGATAAGGAAATTATGGTTCCACGAACTCAGCGCTGAGAATATGCTGCGTTGCTGAGAACCCTGATATTTTTGCGACACAGCATTTCCCAAACCGATGCATGGGAACTAAGAGGGGTAGGGAAGCAGAAAAGTCTTCAATTTGATTGGTTCATAAAAGCAAAGATGGAAGAAGTATTGATTTGATTGGTTTTGAAGCATCGACGGAAGAAAAACCTTTAATTTGACTGGTTTTTGGAGGAGACGAAGAGGGGAAAATCTTCGACTCGCTCGGGGGACGAAAACGGCAGTTGCTGGTGGAATCTCGAGCGGAAAAGGTTCCGCAGTGCTCGCGAATATGGTGCGGAAACTAGGGTAGTACGGTTTCAGCTAAGGTACTTGAGTGTTAACAAGTACGGTCTCAAAGTGGAGGCGAAAGCAATTATGGTTGATTTTGAAGTAGAGGAGTAACTGCAGAAGTCTTAAACGGGAAGATTCTGAGTTGACTCGTTTGATATGTTTCTAGTACGGTTTTAAGGAAGGTTTTAGAATTAAGTGTTAAGTTAAAGTTAGTAAAGTCTCTAAATTATTTGGAATTATTTAGATCGCGTATCGTCGGTATATTCGGGAGTGAAGGTCAATTTTTGCGAAAAACGTGTGGGTGCCGTGTTTTCGTACCTAATCTGTCTGTTTCAGGAAAGAAGCAACGTCGTAGAACATCCTCCTAGGTTCATCATTTTTGGGATTATTGGTCCAGGAAAAAGGTCAGATAAATTGTTTATGCTTAGCTTATTTTGAGAATTAGTAGACAGCTGCATGTCCGCCCAAAATATATTTTAGTCCAGAGTCCTGAAATCTTCTAAAAGTCATATTTCATTCGTATTTCTCTTTAAAGCGTATTAATTGTTTTTGTAATCACCCTTAAGTATTCGAAGGTCTAAGTGGAGTTTCTGTTGAGAAAACTCAGGTTCATTTGAAAGATCACGAGGAAACTATTGTTGAGTTTCCCCTCGTGAATGTAAAGTTTAAGAAGGATTATTTTCCGATATCTCGTTTGGGTATAGAAAGTTTACCTTATATTATAAATTTTTGTGAGATTTTCTATGTGTATTACCTCTGGGGTTATTTTGACAAACCCTTTTCATTTTTGTTGATGATTTGAATTCATTTTTATATGATTTGGAATTCACACTGATGTTGATTTAATTTCAATGAATAGATCTGTCTTTGTAATTTAAAGCTAATTTAACAGTTATACTTGATGGGATTATTTACTTTCGAATTAAGAAATATCTGAACATTTGATAATTTAAATATGATAAATAATGATATAAAATCATTTGAGCGGTAAGGCGCTACCTATTCAATTGAAAGAAATAAGACACAAATCATTTCCCACTGTAAACAATGAAAAATGAAATGTGAATACGAACTAGGTCTCCTTGGATCATTTGGTCTGATGGGGTGAACAGTATCGGAGACCTAGTTCGTATTCACATTTCATTTTTCATTGTTTACAGTGGGAAATGATTTGTGTCTTATTTCTTTCAATTTGATAATTTGAATCATTTGATTTAAGTAACACATATCTAATTTGGTGAGAATTTGTTTAGTTTGATTTGGTTTAATATACGTCTTAAATTTAATCTAAAAGGTTTTCATTTACCATCCCTCTCCCTAGAAAATAATTTTAAACACTAAGACCCGACCCAAGTGCGTTGGGCCGATCCCACACTTTCTTCCGTCGGAAGAAAGAACTTCAAAATTTTAATTAACATCTTTTATTTTTCTTTAAGTAATAACACCCTTGATTGGTGGAAAGCCGCTCTTCTGTCCAATCACCAAGAGGGTGCTTTTTACACTTTGACAGACGACGAAGTCTGTTTACCGTATGGTGACGTCATCATAATCACTTCGTTTCAGCGGCAATTTTGAAAACTATTTTTATTTACGCATTTTTTCTTGGTATTTGCTATATTTTTTCCATGAAAATATTTTTTTCGTGTTTGTATATGGCTTATCTACAAATTAAAATTATTTCCTAAAAATCTTTGAATTTCTTTTTTGTCTTTAGGTTCTGGAAATTGTTCTATTGCCGTTAAGCCCGCTCCACACTCATGGCAATACACACACGGCCAATACCGCGAACGCGAGTGTGGATAACTTTCTTGTGTCACGTTCGCGCTTCGCGGCCTTCTCCGTTTCGTTGCGGTCTCCTGTCCCGCGACAAAGGCTTTGCGCCTAAGCACAAATGTTCCATCCACACTCACAGGCGTTCGCGGTACCAGCACAGTAATGATTTAATGCTTGTTCACTGACTTTATTCGCTTTTGAAATGAATGGTTTTCTTGTAGCAATGAAGTGGAATTAGATTAGATTTAGAGGAGATAAGTGAAATGAGAATTTCTTGATTATTATCAGAATGAACCTTTTTTATAGGGCGGAAAGTCTTCGCAGACAGCGAGGATGCCGTGAACCAAAGTGCGAATATTTGTGTGAGTGTGGATGACTTATTTGGCCGCGAATTCTTGGCCAGGGTCACGGCAAGAATTCTTGGCAAGATTCGCGCCATGAGTGTGGAGCGGGCTTTATACGATCTGGATACACACCGTCGGCACCGTTTCTTGTGAGGATATGCCCCATGAATTTGATTATCGAAACACCGAATAAACACTTTTTCAAATTAATTTCACGTTGAACTTTTGAGCTACATCCAATACTCTTTCCAAAATTTCATTATGTTCAGCTGAACGTCGGACGCGACGGTTGAGAGAGACCGTGTCAATAAATTTCCGAATGTAGGTATCCTTCGGAAGTTGACGGCGGCAGATTCGCGTCCGTCGTCGGTCGAGGTTCGGGGAGACCAGCGCCTAATGCTAGAGGTAGGTACTCTTCTAATAGGTGAAATTATAGGTATAATGCTTAGATCATTTTTATTCGATATGGAGGTTGAATCCAGCCAATTCCTGAGAAAATCTATGTATATTCAGACAATTGATGACTCTTAGTGATTTGCAATGAGCTTACCTCAGATTCTTTCTACTCTGGTTCATTTTTCGATATAAGGTTAAGTGCTAAACAAGCATTCAAACCAAGTAATGGTACAGAAATGTCATTAACTACGTAAAAATTAATCAAACATCTCTTATCATTATGACTGCAATTCAGACGACATTTACCAAGTAGGTACTTACTGGGATTATATTTTTCGTATACGATTTGAGGACTATTTTCGAATTTTTGATCTCTGAAAATGGAATATTCAAATGATTGAAATGTTTTATAGCAATATATTAGCCATGGCACGGGTATCTAATTTAAAAGTTAATTTCTTTTCGTTTATGTACAATTGTGTCAGCCAGGAGTTGATATTGTTTCCAGAAATATTGTTAAAATAAATAATTGTCTCATCTGTTTCATTGATATCGAAAGAGTTTCCGAGTTCTAAATTGTTTATTGGCTTGTTATCACGACACATGCTGGCGAAATGATTGAATTTTTTACACTTGCCGCACAATTTTTTGAATGCAGGGCATTTTCGAATTGGATGATTATTACTGCAAGGTTTACAATTATTTATATGTACCCTGTCTTACCCCTGACACAATTAGAGGTATTATTTATTTTCCGTCCTTCTAGAGTCCGGGAACGGTACCTCTGATTCCCGAATCGGCCAGGGCCTGTAGTCTCGACAACTCGACAAGTGATCTTTCGGTGCCTACTGCCTATACGTTTTCTGTATTGTATTTATGTATGTTTGTTTGAATGATCTGTTCCTTGTTGCTTTTTCGAGACACATGCCATAATTAAAAACAAATCTGTAACAGCTCCATTTCATAAGAATATATATATATATTTATCCTGCGGTTAATAGGTCCTCTTCTAATAGACCGATTACATGGTATGCGTCCTCCGGCTGCGATCCGTCCTCCGTATACGGAGGACCTAACGCATCGCGTGTTAAAAGCTCCCTCATAACGTAGGCAACCATCTGGCAAAATTTCAGCCGGACGACTCAGAGCTGATTTTTGTCGATTTTGAATACTTTAGTTGCGGCAGTTGTCGCGCCGAACCTCGAGGGCGCTTTCACGCGTATATTGAGCTGTATACTTTTGGACGTTTCATAGAGGATCGGTCCTCCCCGATATACAGAATTTTTCATAACACAGTGGGTTGGTCTTCCACGTTTTCGGCAACACTGTATTCAGTTCAGAGGCCTTGTGCAGATGTTGGATTATTTCATGACTTTCCGTTTTCGATATCTTGTTCGCTGGCTCCATTCAGGGTAGTCACGGGAAATAGCACGCGTATAAAGGCTACCCAGTGGATCATCAAATTCTCAGTGTTTTTTCCGCTTCCGTATTATTCAGCGCGATTTCAAGTTTACCACTGAAGTCATCAAAATTTTTAACGGATATAACAAATCCAATATAATTTTCACAGAATAGAGTTTTGAAGTGAATGACTTAATGATGATTCTCAGAATGCATATAATTTTGCTTTTTCGCACCATTTTGTCCTGTTTTGACAAAATACGAGATGCGCTCGTAAAAATATCAAAAATTATAAACAGTTAACTAAAAGAGGGTGATTTAGTTTTTTCTTGAATATTCAAATGTTCTTGAGATATTTTTTAGTTTGATGAAGACTTATACATTTTATGGTAGGCTCAAAATTCTCACGCAAACAGGTATTCAAACTTATTACACATTGAATATGAATTTTGAAAAATTTCATGCACTAGCAGGATTGATGATGGAATAAAAATCCTTTAATGAGCAAGCAATAGTTTGTTGTTCTTGTTTTATTATATTATACAGGGTCTTTCACGAGGAACCTCACCCATATTTAAACGGGGAACTACTGAACGTATTTTCATGAAATTCAGCACTTATAAGTATTTCACGATGCTGATGAAATCTAAAATATTTTCAAGGCATGAGCACCTCCGGTTTTTCCGGAAATGACGTCAACTTCCGTTTTTCAAATTAGAACACAATTTTTTTATTGCAGAAATAGATACCTTAAAAAATTTCAAGTTATTTTGATGTAACATTTTTCAGTTTTGGTTGGAAAATTCTCTCTGAGCGGGAAAATTCGAAAAAAAAATCGAAAATAGAGCTCCGCTGAAACAAGAATAACTTCGAGGTTTTTGGATGGAAAATTTTCATTTTTGAGATTTTTCAAGATGTAAGATTGATGTATCCACTTTGAAAATCGAAATCGCGATTCATGATACAGGGGGTGAAAAAATCGCTTTCAAAGTTAGGGATGACAAAATCGTGAAAAATCATTTTTTTCAAATTAGAACCCCATTTTTTTATGGCAGATATTGAATCTACGTTAAAAAATAATGTGAGTGTATGCATCACACCCTTGCCCTGAAGTGGATATTAACTCAGAAAATATCCATTTTAGGGCAAGGGTGTGATGCATACACTCACATTATTTTTTAACGTAGATTCAATATCTGCCATAAAAAAATGGGGTTCTAATTTGAAAAAATTGATTTTTCACGATTTTGTCATCCCTAACTTTGAAAGCGATTTTTTCACCCCCTGTATCATGAATCGCGATTTCGATTTTTAAAGTGGATACATCAATCTTACACCTTGAAAAATCTCAAAAATGAAAATTTTCCATCCGAAAACCTCGAAGTTATTCTTATTTCAGCGGAGCTCTATTTTCGATTTTTTTTTTCGAATTTTCCCGCTAAGAGAGAATTTTCCAACCAAAACTGAAAAATGTTACATCAAAATAACTTGAAATTTTTTAAGGAATCTATTCCTGCAATAAAAAAATGGTTTTCTAATTTGAAAAACGGAAGTTGACGTCATTTCCGGAAAAACCGGAGGTGCTCATGCCTTGAAAATATTTTAGATTTCATCAGCATCGTGAAATACTTATAAGTACTGAATTTCATGAAAATACGTTCAGTAGTTTCCCGTATAAATATGGGTGAGGTTCCTCGTGAAAGACCCTGTATATTATATTATAGCTCGTAGTCCGCAGCCCGCTTTAAAGATCATAACTCCGAAATTAAATTATCAGTTTATTGTAGTTGAAAATGGTGTCAATGTATTTGTATTGTAAAACTGAATCATAAAAAAGTCATTTCTAAAGTGTAATCTGAAAAAGAAAAATTTTCTCGTTACTCCGAAATCACTGGGTCGATTTGACCGAATAACGAACTTAGCCGAGATTTTCAACCCATTATGAAAATTTCAGCTCTCTAGCTTTTTCCGTTCGGATCTTATCGCGCTTACAGACGTTTGGATAGAATCAATTTTGACCACTGATTCTCCATAAGTGACGATTGATACCATTTTCGCCCAAAATTTGGAAAATTACAGATATTTGGGTAAATTGATAAGTACTCTGTTCAGGGGAAAAATAGCGCTAAAAAGTGATTAAAATGTTGACTTTAGCTTCAATTTGTTCTTATCATAAATCTAGACCTGAAATTAAGTATTAAAAATATTTTTCACAACACAAAAATAATAAAAGAATAAAATCGGCCAATGGAAACTGAAAATAGTAGTTCATTTCACACTGATTTCGAAACTCTGCATAGTGATTCTGCCAGACGAAAAGCTATACAGGATTTCAAATAGGTTAAAAAACTTTCCTAGCCTATGCTAATATCTTTGAGTTATGTCATGAACAGAGGGCTTTTCAGTAACTGAAATTGCGGTGCTTTCCGTTTTCCCAGAAGAGATCAATACCTTATTCTGAAATTTTAGACATTTGGGCTAATTAATGAGCTCTGTTCAGGTGAACAAGGTTGGCAAAAAAAAGTGCTCTTCTAAAAAAAATCGACTGCCAGAATTGTAAGATGAATATTCATAATTTTCACGGAGGGCTTAAACTAAGTATAAGTTTTCACTTCAAATCTCATTTTATTTCCTTTCGTGAAACAATATTTCGAAGGCTACAGAAAAGATTTTTGTCGGCAGAATTGAAAAATTATTGATCTCGACATTGTTATTAACAATTCACCTCGGTGAAAAATTTGAATAGATCCCGAAAATACATTTTTTTTAAATCATATTTATTCGATTTCTTATCAAAAAAGTGTGCCTAAGATTATTTTTTCTAATTTATCGTTTGAAGAATTGTATGAAAAAAAAACGTTTTTCAATAAAAATTTGACATTTTTCTATGCATTTATAATCTTTGATGTAAATTATGATTCAAGATAAAAACTTTTTTTGGTTAAAAAGGGTTTTGTTAGTTAACAATTTTTTTGACTTATATTTTATATTACACTAGTGGAAAAAATTAAGGGATCAAAAAAAATCCAAATTTTTTGAGGTTTTTCAAATAGCTGTAGGTATCACCCTTAAAAATGGTCGCACTGAAATTTAAAAAAGAAGATTATCAAGCTCGAAGTTTCTTGTTTTGAGATCTCTACGATGAAATTTTTTTTTCATGCAACGTGTTCCGCTCACTCATAATGAATATCAAAAAAAATTTTTTCGAATTTCTTTCGGTTCTTTTTTTTTTGGTCTACGAAGTTGGAACAATTTTTTCCAACTCAACTACTATATGGACTTGGTAACTTGTTCATTCAGATTAAATTTGCTTTTCAAAAAAGTTTGATACGACCTCTTCTCGCTAAGATATCGAACATTGAAAGGAAAAGGGTCCTTTTGTATTTTACCATCCATATCTCAGTAACCGCTGATCGCACAAAAAAATTTAGGCAGGTTTTGAAATCTTGAATAAAACCCCAACAATAATCAGGTGCGGCTTTTTGAAAACAAAAAAATTTTTATTCTTAACGATTTGAAAAATCAAGATAAAAAGGGCTTTTGGTGGCTTTTGGGATAATCAGGCGATGAGTTGGAAATATCGAGAAAACCAGTAATGTTGAGTGTGCCTTTTAGAGTTCAATATGCCTACAAAATCTACACAAATTTTCGATTTAATCCATCGAGCCGTTCTCTTGTCTAAAGGATCACGAATTTGACTTTAAATGATCATGATATTTAACAAAGTGCAGAAAAAAAATGTTTTTCTCAGTTTTTTATACATTTTTATTGATAAAATGTTAGAATTCATGGAAAAAAATATATAAAAAAATAAAAAAAAAATTGTTTTGAAAAATTTTGGATTTTCTTCAATGACTCCAAAAATTTGAAAACAAAAACTTCAGTAATCAGCAATACCCAAAGCGTACCACGTGGAGGTTGCCTGATCGGATTTACGCTTCGTGTGTGTGTGTGTGTGTGTGTGTGTTTCTTGAGGAGAAATGAGACCAGGAGGCTCGTCAGTTCCTCCGTATTTAATGACTCCAAAGTCATTCTCCAAAGTGTTATGTGTGTGTGTGTGTGCGCGCGTGAAGGAGAAAAAAAATCAGTTTTGTTAAGAACGGGTATTGCACAAACACACACACACACACACACACACACAAGAAGCGTAAGTTCGACCGGGTAACCTCCACGTGGTATGCTGTGGGTAATGCTGAGGACGCGGTAGTTTTTGTTCACAAATTTGTGGAGCCATAAAAAAACAAAAATTTTCAAAACAATTTTTTTTCGAATTGAAAGAAATAAGACACAAATCATTTCCCATTGTAAACAATGAAAAATGAAATGTGAATACGAACTAGGTCTCCGATACTGTTCACCCTACCAGACCGAATGGTCCAACGTCAATATGCACATTTCATTTTTCATTGTTTACAATGGGAAATGATTTGTGTCTTATTTCTTTCAATTGAATAGGTAGCGCCTTACCGCTCAAATGATTTTATATCATTATTTATCAATTTTTTTTCCATGAATTCGAACATTTTTATGAATAAAATGCATAAAAAACTTAAAAAAACATTTTTTCGGCATTTTGTTGAAGGATCATTTAAACTCAAATTCGTGATCCTTTAATTTTTTTTAAATTTGATCGAACAACACAAAAGAAACGGCTCGATGGGTTGAATCGAAAATTTGTGGGGATTTTGTAGGCATATTGAACAGTAAAAGGCACACTCAACATTACTGGTTTTCTCGATATTTCCAACTTAGCGCCTGATTATCCCAAAAGCCACCAAAAGCCCTTTTTATCCTGATTTTTCAAATCAACGTGAAGAATAAAAAAAATTGTTTTCAAGAAGCCGCACTTTTCAAACTTTTTTAAAAGGCAAATTTAATCTGAATGAACAAGTTATCACATCCATATAGTGGTTAAGTTGTAAAAAATTGTTTCAACTTCGTAGACAAAAAAAAGAACCGAAAGAATTCCGAAAAAATTTTTTTTGGTATTCATTATAAGTGAGCGGAACACGTTGCTTGAAAAAATTTTTCATCGTTTGATCTCAAAACTACAAACTTTGAGCTTCAAAATATTTTTAAGGGAAATCAGGCACTTGAATAACTTCCATAAATTTGGAATATTTTTTTGATCCCTTAATTTTTTCCACTAGTTTAGAAACCATTTTTTTTTATCACAACTTTTTTTTTATTTTCATTTAATAAACAATTTTTTATCAACAATTGAATGTTTGCACTATTAATTCGTTTCTTACTCTACAGGGTCTTTCACGAGGAACCTCACCCATATTTATACGGGAAACTACTGAACGTATTTTCATGAAATTCAGCACTTATAAGTATTTCACGATGCTGATGAAATCTAAAATATTTTCAAGGCATGAGCACCTCCGGTTTTTCCGGAAATGACGTCAACTTCCGTTTTTCAAATTAGAACACCATTTTTTTATTGCAGAAATAGATTCCTTAGAAAATTTCAAGTTATTTTGATGTAACATTTTTCAGTTTTGGTTGGAAAATTCTCTCTGAGCGGGAAAATTCGAAAAAAAAAATCGAAAATAGAGCTCCGCTGAAACAAGAATAATTTCGAGGTTTTTGGATGGAAAATTTTCATTTTTGGGATTTTTCAAGATGTAAGATTAATGTATCCACTTTGAAAATCGAAATCGCGATTCATGATACAGGGGGTGAAAAAATCGCTTTCAAAGTTAGGGATGGCAAAATCGTGAAAAATCAATTTTTTCAAATTAGAACCCCATTTTTTTATGGCAGATATTGAATCTACGTTAAAAAATAATGTGAGTGTATGCATCACACCCTTGCCCTAAAATGGATATTTTCTGAGTTAATATCCACTTCAGGGCAAGGGTGTGATGCATACACTCACATTATTTTTTAACGTAGATTCAATATCTGCCATAAAAAAAATGGGGTTCTAATTTGAAAAAATTGATTTTTCACGATTTTGTCATCCCTAACTTTGAAAGCGATTTTTTCACCCCCTGTATCATGAATCGCGATTTCGATTTTTAAAGTGGATACATCAATCTTACATCTTGAAAAATCCCAAAAATGAAAATTTTCCATCCAAAAACCTCGAAGTTATTCTTGTTTCAGCGGAGCTCTATTTTCGATTTTTTTTTTCGAATTTTCCCGCTCAGAGAGAATTTTACAACCAAAACTGAAAAATGTTACATCAAAATAACTTGAAATTTTCTAAGGAATCTATTTCTGCAATAAAAATATGGTGTTCTAATTTGAAAAACGGAAGTTGACGTCATTTCCGGAAAAACCGGAGGTGCTCATGCCTTGAAAATATTTTAGATTTCATCAGCATCGTGAAATTCTTATAAGTGCTGAATTTCATGAAAATACGTTCAGTAGTTTCCCGTATAAATATGGGTGAGGTTCCTCGTGAAAGACCCTGTATATTATTGCATAAATGCGCGGTGTTACATGTTATTCTGTTTAAAGCGATTTTCATGTAAGATATAATATATATTATATTATAGCTCGTAGTCCGCAGCCCGCTTAAAAGTTTTTCAATCTAAAAACAGTTTCTGCTTTTTAACGCACCTATAAAAGTTCATAGACTTTTTTTGGCCTATTCAAGATACACATTTTTACTACATATTATGCAGGGTGTTTCAAGTTCGAACGTCTATTAGGCGATTTCGGAGAAGTGAATCTATGTGAAATCTGAAAATTGGGATTAGGATATTGTTCGCTAACTCTACAGAGCTGAAATACTCTCGAAGCATGGACACTACTACATGATTCACTACTGACAAAACTTCTGAAGAGATGAATAGAGTACTAAAACCGCCAATTTTTAACGGCATTAATTCCGGCAACACTGCTGGAGGAGCAATCCACTTTGGAATGGAAGGAATATTATACGTCGGAGGAACTATCCGCCGTAATTTGGTTATGCCGTATAAAGCGGAAGACTAAAGAACTGTAAAATGGATAAAAATATACACGTATGGAGGAGTCAATGTCGTTTTTTCTATCGGAGGATCTAAACATGGTAAAATGGGAAGGATTTTTTAATTTTCTTGAGTATTGTCAGAGCGGATTCATGTTCGATCCTCATCAAATAACCAATATACGCAGAGAAATCTTTTATACATTCACTGGTTCTGGTAGAAGACCTATTGCCGGATCATATAGGGACGACCTATAGGTGCCGTGATGCAAATATATATATACCAAACGTATACGCACCGAAAGATCACTTATCGAGAATACGGGCCCTGGGCTTCTGCGTGCCTCGAAAACACTATCCAAGGTGTTGCTTGAGCTGTCCATGTTCATTGCTTGCGATTTTGATTCTTCAATTATCGAACACAATTTGATGACCTTTCCTAAATCTTCGTCGTCTTTATGGAGTAGCCTCCGTCGAATTTCATTGTTGTTTGTTCCACACCCAGCAAACACAACATACAGCAACTGTACAGATATACTGCGTTACAAGTGCCACCTGAATGCAGCACATGAATTGTTGTATTAAAACTGCACAGTTTCTGTATTGCTAATAATGCATTTCAAAGAATGCAGTATTTGAAGTACAGTTCAGGGATGTTGCGGATGCCGATTTTTTCACATCCGCGGATGCGAATGCGGATGCGGATTTTTGAAGGCTCACATCCGCGGATGAGGATGTTCAAAATCTTATATCAATAATATAAATATAATCTATAAATGGAGAATTGAAACAATTATGAAGTATTTATTGACATTCTTATTAGTGAAAAGTAGTAGGTATTTAGTATGATACAGCAATTTTTCTTCACTAACTAATTTTCATACTAGTAATTAAAGTTGAAAATGGGAGCATTATATTTGATGAACAGTAATATTGCAGCCTTTTCTGATTCCAGGCGGTTACGCAAGGGTTCGTAAATTAAACCCGCGCTACTGAATAGTTGTTCACTAGGAACAGAGCCTGGTGGACTGGATAAAAATTTTCGGGCTATCGGTGATAACATCTTGAATTCCTCCCGATTAACACTCCACCACTTCAGAGGATTTTCATCCACATTTATTCTTTTTTGAGATCTGTATGAAATTAATTTTTTTTTGAGAGGAGCTTCAGTGCTACTATTTTCTAGGACTTCGTCACTCTCATCCTCACTTGATGAATCTAGCATCATAGCAAGATCGTGTTTTAGGCTTTGACTAAAGTTGATGGCGCAGGTCCTAGTTGTTCCATATTGTTTTTCGTCATTCTCATTCTTTTGGCCCCATCGGAATTGGCATTAAAAGAATTTATGAAATTGTAGATGATATTATATAGTGTAAAATATTCCTCAGGTCAAAGTTAATCATGAATTTCCAGTATTCTTCTCGAAAAAAACGGTACTATTAATTAGAAAGAAAAACAAAATCCACAAAAAATGGAAAAAATATCATAATTTGGGCGATTATTGCATTTTTAAGAACTTACGCTCTCTCTGTAAAAGACTCATATCCTCTGATCGTTCGAAGTATTTGGAAAGAATTGAAATTGATCTAGCCACCAATTCGAGGCACTTTTTCAAATATGTTTCGTATAAGAAAAAGCAATCACGCTTTCCTGCGGAGATGACACTTGGCCAGGAGAAGGGCAGTACCTCGAGGCTTTTTGCAACGTTTTTTCAAACGGTTTATGAGCCTGGAGGTCAACACTATCCGGATGTCAATAATATCCAGAACTTATATGGTAGTAACTACTTGCAGGGTATAACCATTGAATTGGAAGAGTTGTTGGCCGCCTTGCGTTCGATTGATTGTTCGAAGGGTGCTGGACCGGATGGCATTCCCCCTGTTTTCTTGAGGAGTTGTGCACATACTTTGGCCCCGCCTCTCCATCACATTTTCAACTTTTCACTGTCCAGCTCAACGTTTCCTAAAAGGTGGAAAATTTCTTCCATAATCCCAATACATAAAGGTGGCCCGATCAACAACGTTGAAAATTACAGGCCAATAAGTATGATGTCCGCCATTCCAAAGATTTTTGAATCGTTGGTTTACAAATATATTTTCAATCATGTTAGAGGCACCATAATCGAACAACAGCACGGATTTTACAAAGGAAGAACTCTTGAAACAAATCTCATTAGCTTGACCGAATATCTTCAAGCATGTATGGACCAACAAACTCAAGTAGATGTAATTTACACGGACTTCAAGAAAGCGTTTGACAAGATAGATCATGAGATATTGATTCGGAAACTCGCTGAGGTAGGGATAAGTGGCGATCTGTTGAGATGGATATTCTCTTATCAGTGGCGGCGCGTGGATTTTTATTTTGGGAGTACACATCTGGGAGTTCGGGGGAGGAACAAAATTTGAAAACTTACCTTCAAAACTTGCATTTCAGAGCACTTTGTGACGTTCTTTCGCTTTATCTCGAGATAATATTCAGAAAAGGGTTTAGCGCAAAAATCTGAAATTGTGAGTACAAGGAGTACGGTCTGTTGAAGTATAACAGAAAACTATAACCATTTGGAAAATGTTTGAAATGTCACTTGTTTCATCATCTTTATATTTAAATACCTTGGATTCATTCAAATGATCCCTGAGTGCTAATTCTTATTCTGCCGAAAAATTGATATGACCTTAATGTACAGGATTTATCGAATCATTTCCTTCATAATGGCCACGTAATGCTTATTCGAAAGCACCACAAAATTTAATACAATTTATGATTTTCGATAAAATGTATCTGTTCTTTTTTTTACTTGCTAATAATGTTTCTCGATATTCAGTCGGTAAGCACTGTTTAATTGTTGTCGAATATCTTGTTTACCTAATGAATTAAAACCTAATTTTCATGGCAGAGAGGTGTCTTGGAACTTTGATATTTTTTATTTTTTTCTTTTAATGGATTAAATCCTTGACACCGGATCTGGTCCATTCTGTTTGATCATCACCAGCAAATAAAAAACAAGGAAAACAATAAAGACTGTTACTTATTTCACAATCACATAACGATTCGGCTTTTTCATAAGTGTCTATCTTAAAGGTTCTTTCATAATCGCGTGTTTTACATTCTGTTACCTACATGCGTGATCGATAAATTCATATTTGGACGACCGGCACTTTTGATTTTTTATTTTTCTTCTGATGTCAGCAAAGAAAAGTAAATAATTAGGTACTCATTTTGAATACAATATTTATTCACTCGAAAAATGGTATCACAACACTCAAGTTCGGAGAAAATAGTATTGAAAGTAACTCTCTAGCGTCTAGCAGAAAGTTTGTTTCTGGAAGAAAGCTGAAGTACTCATCCCAAATGTTTGTTTAAGGCCGCAACGGACGACGAGCGATAATATAATATATATTATATCTCATATATTACACCAATATCGCTCCTGATGAAAATGAATCAAGCACGAACGATATTTTCATCCAAGCGATATTTTGCTATAATGAAATGACATATGTCAATGCACCCAGCAGCCATCTTAAAACGGTGATCAGCTGTTTTGTTGGATTGGTCTATTGGCGTTCGAAGTTCGCTTGCCGTCTGGAGTCAGAAATACAGAACCGGAACATCGGAAATGAAAAATTAAATTGAATACGTACCCAAATATAATATACAACGTTACGTTTACGTCAAACACAAAAGTAAATTCCTTTAGATTAAGATATTAATTGGGGGTACACGTGCACATGTGCACCTATTGAGCAGCCGCCACTGTCTCTTATATACATAGAAGGTCCCAATTTGTCTCAATTAATGGTAGTCGATCCTTTATATTCTCAAACACATCAGGCGTTCCCCAGGGTTCGCATCTGGGTCCGCTTCTATTTATCATTTATTTGAACGACATTGGAATGTGTTTCAAAAATTGTCTCTTTCTGCTTTATGCTGACGATCTTAGGGCCGGTCTATTCACCTATCTGTAAACTGTCCAGTAGCGTTACCGAAAGGTTAAACGTATATTCACCTCTCAGTAAAGCGAAGTCGTCTGTAAATATTGGTTACAGAACAGATAAATTTACAGACAACTCCAACCTGTCAGTAAACGTGTACAGGAGGGATTCTAACTTCATAATTTAGTTTTGTGTTTACAAACAAAACCATACCTAGGTGAGAGTTTTGAGTTTTCGTTCGGCAGGGGGCGAATAACTTGGATTTGTTAATTATTAATAAGTGCCATGGACCTCATAGATGATTTAAATCTTAAAGATGATAACTATGATGAGGAACTTCTCAATACGAGAAGACCTTATAAAAGTTCAAATCGTTTCCATTTGCGGGGAAAAAATGAAAGTGAAAAGATTGTGTTTCTTAGCATAAGCGAATATTTCCGATATTTGGAAGCAACTCCAAATAAGTAGTAGCAGGAAGGCTCTTTGGGTCTGAAAGAATGAGTAGCGTTCAGATTATAAAAGAATTCAGATAGCTGAACGAAGGTATTTTGTATTGCATAAGGTTTTTCTCTTCATCAAGAAATATAGGTGTGTAATATCAATATTTCACCAAATATTCATAAATAAAATGTATGTTCTATTCTATAAAAACTTTTATTAACATATCGTGATAAGTTGATAACATTGGACTAAAAAAAACAATAGGACATAGTTAATACAATGAATTTATACATGGATATTGAAAACTAATCATTACACTTGGAAATATAAATTTATGATATAGTTATGGTAAAAAAGGGACATTACTACGACATTAATTGTGCTATTGTGCTACTTAAGTTAATAGTATATTAAAGAATAAGAGGATATCAAGGTCTTTAGAGACGGAAATAGAGAAAGTGTTTTAAAGACCAGCTATCCACGAATACAATTTTTTTATTGGTAGAATTTGAAATCATTTATATACTGTGGGAAATGCAATTGACAGATCAATAATTAGAAATCGACGTTGAGATTTCACATTGTTCGTGATAATATTAACCATGACACAACTTCAAAACACGTTCTTATAATGAGCAAAATAAGGTACCTACCTAAAAAATTACAGTTATATCTACTTTACAACTTTTGTACTTGGGAAAATATTGAAAATAATAAAATGAGACTGGACCAAACGCATATGATTTCGACATTTCAGGGCAGTAATCACTTATCACAATGTTCAAACGTATAAAACAGAATCTGGAACACAATTTTTCTAACTCACTTCACTAAAATAGAAAAATTAACCGATTATTAATGTAGAAATCGAAGTTTCCCATATACTACCCTACAAACCAACCCACTCCCGTTAATGCTGTTTGTGCCGCAAGGTGGCTTGGGAGATGAACTTGAATCGCCAAAAGGTAAGTAGCCCATAGTCACACAGCCTAAAATACAACCGTTCTCTTATAGCTTACTCTGTGGCCGACACAATTTGTCGTGTATATTCGCCTTCTCCCTCTTACACGATCATTTTGTATAAGGGTATCTTTGTCATCAAACGTTACTGACCGTTTAAAAACATAGACTCTTCTGTAACTCTTCAGTAGCTACCGAAAGGATTAATGATGATGAATATACCCAAAACCACTTACAGGTTATCTGTAACTTTAACGAGCAAGTAGTTAACGAATACTTTACAGAGAAGTTGAATAGACCGGCCCTTAAGTTTTTCAGAGCGGTCAGTAGCTTGGAGGATTGCCGTCTGATTCGGGAAGATCTCGATAGATTCAAAAATTACTGTATAGAAAACAGCCTGTTCCTCAATTTCGATAAGTGCCAGAAAATAACTTCCAGTAGAAATGTTAACCTGATTCATTGTCAATATGGTGTGGATGGACGCCCTATTGTTGAGGTGGATGGTGTTGCCGACCTTGGAGTTTTTTTTTATAGCAAGCTCATGTTTGATCAGCATATTGATCGATTAATTAGAGATGTCAATAAGCTGCTTGGGTGGGTCCTTCGCCCTTGCAGGTCCTTCCAAAATAATAAAACCTACTTGGCATTGTATTTTTCATTTGTTTATAGCCGTTTAAATTTTGCGTCGATAATCTGGAGTCCACATTATAGCTGTTATATAACCAGACTTGACAGGATACAGAATAAATTTCTGAGGTTTTTGGCTTTTAAAAATAACATTGCTTATGACAATCATGAATATTCCCATATACGAGTGAAATTTGGTTTGTTGGAGTTGGAGAATCGTCGACGGATGACTGATGTACTGCTGTTCAAATTACTCAACGGATTTTTAGATGCACCTAGTATTTTGGAGTCTATTCCATTTAAGGTTCCTGATATGAGACTTCGTAATTATAACACCTTTTATGCCCCCTTCCGGAGAACAGCCAGTGGACAAAATGCTCCTATTTATAGAATGATTAGTACCTACATGAGATGAGATAATCACTGTTCCGATTTAGATCTCTTCAGTATGTCGCTGGCCCAGTTGAAACGCAACCTTAGGAGTATTTTCTCATGAGTTGAATATTGGTATATGTATCAGAGTGTATATTTTATTTCATATATTTGTTTCACTTATGTTTGATCTCTTATGTTGAAATGTAAAGATATATTTGTTTTAAAACTAGGTGAATACTGTTTTCTGGGCTTGTCCCGTTGTATTCCATACCGAGTTGTTGAATAAATAAATAAACCGAAATTGTAATTCTCAGAATTGGTAATCAGCAGAATGTCGTCCTTTTCCTCAGTCACCGGTGTAAAAAATTTGTGTTTATAGCGAGGATCTAAGTAGGTAGCGATGACATATAAATTGTTCTCTCCCAAGCTGGAAAACTTTGTTGAAAGTTCATCTTTCACAGTGGTGACGACTGACGGCCTGTCGAATCGGATCTAACTCTTGCGATCTTGTCAAATATTCATCAACTTTTTTTTCTAGCATTTGAATTACATATTCGAATCACAGATGAAATGAGGGCGTGAGAGCTACTCAGTTCTCGTGTGGCTTCCTCAAAAGGTCTCAGCACTTCAATGAAACTTTCAATAATTTTCCATTCTTCTGGCAAAATAAGGTTTATATCATTATCATTGATGTAAAGACTTAGGGCATCCTTAACCTTTGAAAAACGCTCGAACATGTAAAACGTACTGTTCCATCGCGTCACACAATCTTGGAACACTTCGAGATGAGGTTGATTCAGTCGATCTTGAATCGCTTGCAGTTGTTTCTGAGCGATGGTAGAATGATTGAAATGATTAGAGAAATTTTCTTACATTTCTGTTTTAGTATTTTTATGTTTTCTAAACCTAAACTACTGCGAATAGCAAGTTGTATTTTGTGAAGGGTACAATCTATGTCATTCAATGCTGCTAATCGAGCGGCTCGTTTCATATTAGATCCATCATCTCTGATAAGGCAATGTACTTGTTCTTTTTTAATATTCCATTCGTAAATTGAATTGATTTTTTCGGAGATTATGTCACCAGTGTGACGGCCGTCGAATGTCTCGCATTTCAATATAATTGATGATCTGTCAAAGTTTTCTGCAATACCATGGCAAGTCAGGCTGAGCAGAGAAGAATTTGAGCTTGGATCCGACCGAATGTCAGATCTAAACGACATATAATCAAATTTTTCGATCAATTCTTCAACCTTCTCAGCTACTTTGCCGTATAATTCCTTGCATACAAAATCAGTAAAAAAATTTCATCCCCTAAAATTATATCTTGGTGCCAATTCTTGTATCAATCTACGAAAACCCAGCCCTTCAACAAAGTGAAACGGTAAATTTTGAAGTGCAATCATTTCTCCAATGAGCTTATCAATTTTTTTTTGAATTTGGATTATTAACGTCCCACTTCTTTTCTTTTAGCAATGCTTCTTCTAAAGAGAGTTGTTTCTTTGCTGCTTGCAGAGGGGTGGCAACTTTATCTGAAAATAATAAAGATGACTTTTTTTTGCTATGATTATTAATCATCATAGCAAAATGATTATTCATCACAATAAGCCAGTTATACTCTTTTCATTTGTGAAATATGGTGATTGGTGGATGTGATTAGTGGAGCTATAAATAACGGATCCGAAGTGAATCAGAGAACAGATCGAGAAATTCTACGGTCAAGGTACAATCTAAGACCAAGAATCCTCTGAAGATGTGGGCGAAACGTTAAGTGAAATAATTCCTAATAGACCACGGCCAATAAGCCCGGAAGACTTTTATAATATCATGGTTTCCGGTCGTGAAAGCCTTAACCTATATTTGTGAAATATTTTCGACTATTCATTGTAAAAGTCATAATTAATACGTATGTATAAAATTAAAACTAAATTAAGACAAAAATAAGACAAAAATAAAATAAACGAAATTTATGAAGAAACTAAAATCGAATGTAATTTTTCAACCTACATATAAGCATTTTGTACGCGGATAATTCAAAGAGCACTTCATGTTCTTTATATGTAATTATAAAGACTAATTTAGATTGGAACGAGTGTTTCTTAATTTGGTCGGATTATACCCGCCAGATTTGTTCGCTCACATTTTATTTTCGTAGAATGGGCGGTTTCAATTTTTTTTCAGAAAAACCAACACTTTGATATATTTGAAGGTCTCGTGAAGTTAGCCACACTTTTCCAGCCACGGTTTCTGACGTGAAGACTGTCGAATGTGGGATAGAGGAATATTGGCTCACAGTGTTGCCATATCTACTCGCTTACAGGAGATTTGAACTTTAACGGCTTCAGGGCCAATTTCGTGAATAGATACGATATATGATGAAATAATATGTTCTATATTCGAACCTTATTGTGCTGAACAAGAATTCGCAGAAATAGGGATGAATTAGGTTGAATTAAATTCAAAAATTCAGATATGATTCAGTAGTATTACAAAGAGAGTTCTGGCTCACTTCGAATCTTAAAAAATTGAAAATTGGCATTTGAACCTCATTAGCTTTAGGAATTTCGGGAATTGGTAATCGCATCAACAATATGATGAGTGATAATGAGGTATGAAGTTAATTGCTTCTCTTTGACACTAATTGATATAATTTATCAATGTCAATTGACACATTAAGTTTCCAAACTTTCAATATTTGATGTATCATCCGAAATCGAAAGTGATAATAATGAGGTATGAAGTTAATTGCTTCACTTCGGCACTAATGGATATCATTGCCAATTGTTACAGATTCCAAAAGATGTCAATTGACACATTAAGATTCCAAACTTTCAATATTTGATGTATCATCCGAAATCGAAAGTGATAATAATGAGGTATGAAGTTAATTGCTTCTCTTCGGCACTAATGGATATCATTACCAATTGTTATAGATTCCAAACTTTCAATATTTGATGTATCATTCAAAATCGAAAGTGATTATGAGGTATGAAGTGAATTGCTTTTCTTCGACTCTAATCGATGTTTCATTGCCAAGTGTCACATTAAGATTCCAAACTTTCAATTTTTGATGTACCATCCAAAATCAATAATGACACATAACAATCTTTCTATTTGAATTCCAAACTTCAGACATTCATAATCCATTATCGATATCATTGCAAGTTGTCACATTAAGATTCCAAACTTTCAATATTTAATGAATCAATAATTACACATAACAATCATATAAAACCCAAGCATTGTAATTCGATAGTCAGTCTTCTTATTGTCCCTGAACTAGAGAACACTCTCACATTGTATCTAACTTGTTGAAATAAATCTTTTTACAAAGGAAATTTCCCGAGTGAAATACTTAATTATATATAAGAGTTAGATCGCAGCCTGTTCGAATTCAGAGTTCAAATATCTCTCATAGAGTTGTTTTTCTGTGTATGCTGATAAATCTGGTGAGTAAAATATATATATAAATATAATTTGAATGTTGATTTTCTAACATAATTTGTGTGGATATGTGATTATTAACAAATTTTCCTTTTTTTCGTGATAGATCATCATCTACATTCCACATCTGACATCATGAATTTCATCAAACTAAATGCTGCTTGTTCTTACATAGAAAAGAAGACGATAAAATTGCATCAATTACCGCTGGGGGAGAAATTTCTCATTATTAAGGCGAAGCTGGTGCAAACAAAATTCGGCAAGAGCATACTTTTGGAATTGGAGAGCTATCGTGTATTCCTACCTAGAAGATCTACTAGTGCCTTAGAGGACAGCATAGTTCATCTCAACGAGGGAAATATTTATCTGAAATTCACTGGATTGGTGGATATTGGCACGGAACATCCAGTATCCAATTTCGAGTTCAGTTGATAGTGATAGAAAAGATGAAAAGCGTGAACTATATAAAATGAGCAGTATCTTTTACTACGTGTCTGCAGTAAGAAGTTATTCAGTTTTGTTTTAAGTCATTATTTATCGTGTACCCTTAGGAAATATTATGGTTGATTCAGTTTATGAAGTTATATGGAGATGGGCTTATATCATTACATTAATAGCAATCGCAATAGTTATTCTTTTGATCATAAAGTATTTAAATGAGTTGCAGAAGACACCTATTATTTCTCAGAAATTCAAATTTGATATTGATCATATTCAATGTCTAAGTTGTGGACTTACAATTTTTTGTTTTGAAAAAAGAAGGCAGAAGGATTGTTCGAAAATTGATGCTGAGAGGAATAGTTTCATCATTGATGGACGACAATACTGTTGTCCACTCAAATGCATCGGGTGGGGGCTCGATGAGGACTCTGTTGATGGAATGAGTTGTGTAAAATGTAGATCTTTTGGAAATTGTAGATGTGATTGTGAAAGTTTTAAATATTTGAGACAGCATAAGAAATTTATATTTTCAGAATAAATATTTTAAAGCATATTAGGTTTTTTTTTCCTTCATCTTATGTCATGGGTTATATTTTCATTTTTAGGAATGGAAAGGTTACTGAAAAAAAAAAAAAAGAAATCAAAGTTTTCACTTCACTTTATTCAATTTAATACGTCTAGTTGAACATTTCAGTTTTGAAAATCTATTCTTATTATGAAATACTTCTATCCATTTATTCGATATATCATTACCACACAACCAATGATATAATTTCTTACAATTATTCATACTACAAATTCTCGAATTGTCTGCATGGGCTAGGCATTCAGGTTTTTCTTTCTCAAATTTTGGTGATAGAGGATCATTCTCCAAATTTATAATCAATGCACTAGATTTCAATATTTTCATTAAAAACTCATATTTCTGTTGACCCTTCACATAAATAATATCAACACCATTCAATATCGTGAGTAAAATATTATTAAGATCCTCATAGTTAACAAAACCATCACTATATCTCAACCCATGATGATATTTTTCTAAATATCTTATAGTAGTTTTATCCTTATCAGATAAAGATTGGAATTCCATTGGTGGTTTGAAAATAAAATGATACATTTGATTGCAATTATAAGCTGCCACTTCCTTCACAATAAAATTACTGTTGATATCATAACCTTGCATATCAAGAACAATCATACTCATCATATTGATGTCAGCTTTCGAACTGTTTCAGTCAAAGGTAAATATTCCATAACACAATCATAAACGATTATACAATATGCTTTTGTAGAGAGGGGAAAACCTTTTCTTGATTCTATCTCAAGTTTAATATCAACTGTTGAAGATTTGAAAGATTCACTACGTCTAGAACAATCGATAACAAATAAACATCTGTTTTTGAAGTCTGAATATTGGAGTAGTGGATTGATTTTCAGATTATTGTAACTGGTTGAAAATTCGATATAATTAAAATATGCTTCGGCATAATCATTTTTGTCGAAATTCAATCTAGAATTTTCTTGAGGGACAAATTCACCATTCAACAACAAACGAACATCAGAAACATCGATATTATCAAACAATGTAGGATCTTCAGCATTCGTATTTTTCCTCATCGTCTGAAAACAGCATATGATGAATCTAGGATAATCAATAATCGATGTCGTTTTAATATTCCATATTTCCGTTAGAGAGTTAGCAGTAAGTGTAGGCAATTGATGAATCTCCCATTTTCTGAATGGAAATAAAATTGGTCTATTGCTTTTCATTGATTCGAGTAGTTCAATTTTCAAAACATCATTCGGATAAACGTGTTTGACTTTCAACTCAATGCTTTCAATTGTGATTTGTCCTTTTGTAACATTTTGTGCTTCACCTGGACCGGCAGTTATTTTCATAGCATTATTGTCATTTTGAGATCTATTCAATCGAATAGTTTGCTTCCCACAAATAGCTAAACGATAATCATCGAAGAAATTCAATACATGTTTGAGTGGTATTCTGAATATGAAATTCCCATCATCATTTATCTTAGGATTATCAGGATATGACCATCCAGCTGTTTCTAATTCTCTCACAGAATCTTTATCATAGCACAAATATCCTTTTATTGTACTCATCAATCCCGGATCTCTCACCGAGTCCACTTCCATTCCGTGTAACTGATAGGAAATTGTATCAAAAAGGAAAGCTCCACCATTCATAACTAATTGAACATTTCCATCACCTCCAGTTTTTTGAAGTTTTCCTTTAATAATTAGCGCTGCATCATGCATCAATAGCCATGTATCAGAACGATTTATGGCTATCTCGATAGTATCATTATTATTGAAAGATTTTATGAATGGTAGATATGTTCGTGTTTCCACCCTGGTAATGGATTCATCATTGTTGACTGGCTGATAAAGGTTGAATGTGTTGTTGGATAGCATGTCCTATTGATTTTAAAAATAATTTATTTTTCAATGTAAGTTTTCCACCCAACTTCTTGTGTGCTTTCTTCACTACTGACCTTGCTGGACTAGGACTCACGTATTTATATGATGAGTTGATTATCAAGACCATTTTTTCAATTCTAAACGTATTATTATTTCTTCACCTCTGAAGTTAATCAATTCCGAGTCTTGATCGAGTACCTTCAAAGTTATATTGTATATTCTTGATGTTGTTAATGGTAAATATATCAAATTCCTGGGTACTTCGTCGATACTATATCCAGGATCGGAGTCTACGGAAAATTCATATATCGTATGTGATGGTCTATTGTTATAGAAAGCTCCTTGAGTAATATTGCTATCTATGTGTATTGTTTGAACCTTCACAATTTTCACAGGTATATCAGATTCGTGAATATGACCTGGTGGGAGAACTGATTTAGAAAAACCCAAGAGTCTTCCTATCGAATTTTTTCTGGAGAAATCAATCGCTAATTCTTTATGATAAATTTCACTCTTCAGTGTATTATGATTCGGCCTTAGAAAAAATAATTTCTCACTGTCACTGCTATTGTATTGTTCTTCTGAAAGTAGTTTCTTCTTCAAAAATTCTTCAATATCATTTATTTCATACGCCCCTGTTGGAATGACGATTACTTTCTGATTTTCAGTTAAAAATCCATCAATACCTGCCTTAGCTTCATAATAGGCGAATTCATTATTACTTTCATCAATGTTCGGAATCGAGTTATAAGTATGAAATCCAATCAATGCAAGTCCATGCTGATAATTTGGATCTAATTCTAGTGGAGTAGGTGAATCAACAGAAAGTATCGGAGATCGATCTTTCAACGTGAAAAGTATAGACATGACTGACAGAGGGAAACATGAGATATATTTATTTATAACATTTTGAATGATAAAAATTTCAAACACAAGTGACCACAATTGTATGGATTACTCTTCTGATAATCGGTTCGGTTATATTTTATAACAGAGTTTTGAAAATAATGAATCATTTCTTTAGGTGGTTTCAAATTTCCATAACTATCAAAATATTCCACAATATTTCCTTTTTTCACATATGCAACCCAGTGAGTGCCTAGACCATAGGAAGAGTCTAAATTGACAACACCACACTCTTTTCTCTTTATAGCTTTCGGTAAAGTGTTTCGCATGAAAACACCCCGAAAATGGGGAATACTCTTAGAAAATCGCAATATTTCATAATCATATAATGCCCTGTTCGGTAAATTTTTCAATAGTTTGTTGTTTTTTTTTGTTTTTTTGTTTTTCGCTCCGATAAATATAATCCATATCCTTTCTTCATCTTTTTCAGAAACAATCCATGACCAATTGCTTCCATAGCTTTATTATGTCGTTTATCCTCTTCTAACTTCTTTTTCACAGCACGAGCGTTGATGACAGCGTTAGCGACTGAACTACTTCCACCAAGTAATGATCCTATCGCTCCCAAACCGGCCAGAACGCCCATTAGTGGTAAAACTCCTCCACACTTACTTTCGTAGGCAATAGTTCGTGGAATTCGTATGTTACTTTTGCCACCTGCCTTTTTAACAGCAGCTCTCGCTGCTCTCAGAGCTATGGATGCAGATTTTCTGATATCACCTGTATTGGATTTTCGTAATATCTTATTTACTGGATTCACCACGGCAGAACGGAAAGATTTTCGAAGTCCCATCCCCAATTTCCGTTTGACTTTCATTACACCGGTGACTAAAAGAGCAGCAGTTTTCTCTCGTATCGAAGCGTCCTTGGAACGAAAGCGATCCCAAGCTTTATCTTCCAATTCTTTATCTGCTTTATGTCTTTCTTCTAAATTATATAATTTGCTATAGCTTATATCATGCGCCTTACACGCTTGATCTAAAGGATTGATTCCGGAATCACCTCTCTCTAAACGTTTCTGCAGCTTAGTGCCTGGTCCACAATACGAATATCCTTCAAAGAGAAAACAAAATGATAATTTCAGTCAGTTTAAAACTTTTTATTATTTTTTTTTTCCTACCAGGTAAATGGAGCTCAACAGGTAGCTTATTTATGGCCGAGTTTATGAGACCCCTACCATCAGCAAAAGTCAGCATTATACTGGAGTAAAAATATCATGATACCTGTTTATATAGTATGTATGTGAATTTCATATAAAAATGAGGATAAATGTTGGTTCAGACTTATTTGTTAGTGAAATGGAAATCGAACAACAACCATCTGTTCTATCAGTAGATAATTTAGATATACTGGAAAATGAAAAGATGGCAAAACATGGGGATCTGTTCCCTGATAGTTGTCGAATTTTATTTGCTGGACCAAGTGGGTGTGGGAAATCCAATGCACTTTTGAGTTTGCTGCTATCCCCAAACGGATTGCGATTCAATAATATTTATATTTTTTCGAAAAGTCTCTATCAGCCGAAATATCAGTTGTTGGAGCAGGTGATGAAAAGTGTACCGGAAATAGGTTATTTTCCATACAAGGAGAACGATGATATAATTGATCCTAACGAAGCTGCAGAAAATTCAATAATCATCTTCGATGATGTTGTAGGAGATAAACAAAATAAAATCAAGGCTTACTACTCTATGGGTCGACATAAAGCTATTGATGTAGCATTTCTATGTCAAACGTATGTTATGGCTAGCAAACATTTGTGTCGTGATAATCTAAATGTTATTGTGCTATTCAAACAAGATGATACCAATCTGAAACACGCATTCGATGAGCATGTCTCACCAGACATGTCATATGAAGAATTCAAACAACTATGTGCATTCTGCTGGAATGCTAGCAAGTATGGATTCATTGTTATAGTAAAAAACTACGATATTGATGGTGGTCGCTATCGTCAAGGATTTGACCGATTCATAAAAAATTTCTCAAAATGAAAAAAAAAAAAATAAAGAAAATTCAGAACAAACAACCATGCCCCTCGAATATTCAAAAAGCAATAAATATAATATCATGAATATGTAAGAAATTTTCAGTATACATCAATCTTAGCAGAAATGAAGAGAGATCTCGAGAACCAAAGAAAACGTAAAATTCAACAACTCATAAGAGATGTCAGACAAAAATTTCTTGATTTCAAACTTGGAAAAACTCAAGATGATCATTCAATTTCGCAACTGTTTCACCCCATTACCCAGCGACTAGATAGAATAGAAGGTAAAAATGTTTCACTGAAGACCACAAAACGTCAGGCCACCACATCACAGTTTCAAACAGCTGCTACACAGCTCCAGACAGGTCAGCTGGCAGCTCCAACACAGCTCCAGACAGGTCAGCTGACAGCTCCAACACAGCATCAGACAGCCCAGCCGACAGCTCCAACACAGCTCCAGACAGCTCAGCCGATAGCTTCAACAAGCTCTGCTTCCGTGTCAGAACCGTATCTAGAATTATCTCCACGATTTCTACCTTCAACGATTGTAGCTAAAACTGATGAAGAGAGTACTTTATTTTCTGATCGCACTACGGAAGAGATAAAACAAATCGACGATTCTTTCACCATCGATGAGTATTTAAAGCAGTATCCAGTTGAAGCAAGAAGTTATATTTCATCTATATGGTTTTCGATAGATCAGGATAATGAAATCGATTATACATATGGACCCAAATACGACAATGAACTTTCTAAATGGATATTAGGTAGCCAGGTTATCAGTTTTGATGCGAAAACTAGTGAGATAATCATAAATAATAACGTACGACTCCCCGGTACTTCAGGACTTTACAGTTTGATATTCAGTAAACAGCCCATCAACTATACAGAAGATGATTTACAATATTACAGAATAATAATAAATTCAACGAACGTTCACAGGAGAAATTTTAAATCAACTGAGCAAAGACGTGGAACAGCCTCATTTAAATGGCTTAAAATAATAAAACCCTTACTTTCAAATCAAGGTGGAAGCTTGATGCAATATAATGAAAAACCAATTGAGTATGTATATTGGGATGATGTTAATGAATTGGTCGATCGATTGCGATTACTCTATGCATCAAAACAAGCAGGAAATACATCAGTCCAGAATGAAATCGAATCTATCATTGAAGAACTACGCGAAGCCAATATTATATATTAATATTGAACTCTGCAATAGTCATCATTTTTACAATGCCTCTTAGTAAGTTTGGTGGTACTCCCCGTGGAGTAGAAAATAAATTCAAACGTCAACGTATCGAAAATCATCTCATCTCATTGACTACAGAAGGAGATTATGATTTCGGGAATCGTAAGCTATGTAATGTGAAAATACCAATCGACAAGGGTGATGTTGTGAACAAAGAAATATTAGACCAAGAAATGGTTAAGGTATTGAATTTATTAAGTGATTTTAGAATCAGATTGGAAAATGTGAGAAATGAATTGGAAAATAATCAAAAAAAAATTTTATCCGATGTATTATCGAAGCAAGAGGAGGCACTCGAAGATTTGAAACGAGAATTGAAAGAACGCTTCGAAGATGTTGTTATAATTCATAACAAACATGCTACAGAGAATTTCGTTGCCAAATTAAAATGACATTATCATAATATGAGTTGAAGAATAAAATCGATTTTCCAATAATTATACTACTCAATGAAAAAAATATATCATTTCCAATGGAGCCTTCTAAGGATAAAGTTCAAGTGGTCAATGAACTGCATAGACCTGCAAGAAAAAAATTTCCGCGTAGACGTACTATTATCAAGGGTATAGATGATTTGTGGCAGAGTGATTTGATGCAAATGGATTTGTACGCTGATGAAAACAAAAATCATAAGTTTGTTCTTGTTGTGATTGATTGTTTTTCGAAATTTGTCTGGACTAAAGCCCTGAAAACGAAAAGTGCAGAAGAAGTTACTCGATCGTTCTCAGACATATTGGAGCAGAGTGAACGAAGACCAAGAAACCTGCAGACGGATCAAGGAAAAGAATTTTTCAATAAAAAGTTCAATCATCTTATGAAAGAATATGATATTAATCATTATCACACATTTAGTGTTACAAAAGCTGCAATTGTCGAACGAGTCATACGAACTCTCAAAGAGAAACTATTTAAATCATTCAGTTTGAATGGTACGTACAGATGGTTAGATATTTTACCCGCTGCTGTTGATGAATATAATCATACAAAACATAGAACAATTGGTATCAGTCCAGTCGAAGTGAATAGTACGAATGAACAAGAACTCCTTCAAAGTCGATACAACTATTTGAAAATCGCTGGTCGTAGTAAATTCAAGATTGATGATATGGTGCGTATCAGCAAATATAAACACATTTTCAGTAAGGGTTATTTACCTAATTGGACAACTGAAATATTCAAAATCAGCAAGATTCAGATTACAAATCCAGTTACTTACCTTCTAGATGATTTACAGGGTCAGCCCATAAGAGGTGCTTTTTATGAACAGGAACTGCAAAAGGCGAAATATCCCGATGTCTATTTAGTTGAAAGAGTTCTACGTCGAAAAGGGAATAAAATTCTTGTGAGGTGGCTTGGTTTTGATCAGTCACATGACTCATGGATTGATAATTCCAATAGTTTATAGATCACGAAACAATTTCAGTCTTCAAAGGTTACTTAAATTTCGAGTGAGCAACATGTGTGACGAGATGAGTGAATTTAGACCAATACATCATACAAACGATGGCTTATTACCCGATTTGAAGGAGAAATTCCTTTTGAATATGAATATTCCAATAAGTGAATACAACATCGATTTTGGACTGAGTAGAATGAGAAATTTCGAGCCAACAGTGAAGCTTTCTTTATGTTTCCACGAGAATTATTCATCTATATCCTTCGATCACCTACAATGGATGATGTTCATCGAAATCCTCAAGTTGAATGAAAAAAATGATATAAGATTCCTTGATGATATTTCCGTCGCAACCACAACTGTAAATGAATTCAAGCTCATACACATATACAGAAATTATAATCACTTATATTTAGTTACAGACGATGTTATTAGGTTACTAGAAATCAATGAGAATTTGTTGAAGAAACGTTTAGATATGTTAGCAAAAGTTAACTTTAGATCTTATTATATGAATTTCTTATGTATCATTAACGATATCACAAACGATGGAAATTCTGAATCAATTGAAAAAATTATAGAAAGATTTTGTATTCTCAATCTCTCGATTGAGAGTTTAATATTGAGTGAATATATGTTTTCGAACAAAAACCAATTGCTTTGTGATTTGGGAAATGCTAGAAAGATAAAAATTAAACTAATGTGAAGTAATTTGTATGCCTTTTATTTACATTCAAAACTAATAATCACCATCTACATTCTCATCATCATCATTATCATTATCGTACATAAAGTTAGGTGAAATATCTTCCTTAAGCTTCCAGTATAAATAATAGAATCGAGCATATATTGCTGGATCTAACAGAAATTGCACTAATGCTAAATATTTCATGGAGGGTGGATTATATACTAATATATCCTTATAAGTTTCTTTCATACCATAATGATCAACATCACATTTGCTGAAGTAACAATCTATCATTATCGATTCTTTCAAAATTAACGCTCTTCTCTCTACGTGAAGAGGAAAACGATGATTCAAGTGACCAAATATACTCAAATATAAATTGAATCCTCGAGTTTTCTGATTACCGAATAACTTTGAGTAACCCAAAATATATAATTTTATATGGATTCCATCTATGAATCTACTATACAATATTGGGGGAAACATTTCCTCCTCATCATCATCGTCATCAGAATCATATTCTCCATCAGTTTCAGCATCCCACCTCTCCGAGTTTTCATGATACCAATTTCTCATTGAACGACGATGAGTTCCAACTATCCATATTTCGATTTCGTTCAGTGACTCAATTAATCCTTGTAAAAATAAAATTGTTTTTCCAACAATCATCCATTCTTTGATAGGAAGCTGAATCAATTCCTGATATTGATTGGGAAATTTATTTTTGAACATTTCAGTTATCTGAGGTTGGAATGAAAACGTATCTTCTATTGCTGCCATGGAGTACTTCAGCATAATATGCTCACCATTATTTTCTAAAAACTATACTATTCTATAGTGACCCCATGGAAGCGAATGATGATTTTCTGTTAGGAATCTCTTTGTATCTGTTTTACATAGAGCTACTTTATTTTGTTCAATTGAGTAAACTCGATGATTTTCTGATACAATATTTCTTTGAGTAATTATTTTAGTTTGTCCTTCAAATAGACATTTCAAATAATCATTGAACGATATAACCCTTTTGACAACCCCTTTCTTAATTCCCTTCGCTTTTTTTATCTCACTACTGTTCGAACTAACTTTAAAAGAATACATTTTGGAGCGTAATCCAACGAATTCATTCATTATGATACCTTTGTTTTCATCTTTCATGAGCCCGGGAACTTTTTTGTTAACACGAGGAATATTGAAAATATTATCATCTGTATAATCTGACGTATCGAAATGAGTATGACAATCAAGCCTAATCATCTCATAAGGATCTTGATCTCGAATATCATAAATTAATGAATCGGTGTCGACATATAACAGAGAACAGTTCTTGAATTTAGTTAGACTATAATCATAATGAAAATCATATAAACAGGTTTTCGAAATATCTAGTATAGCTGCACCAACATACACAGGTTTATTGAAGATTAAATTTGTTTTCTTCATTTCAATGGCCATCAAATTTTCACCAAATATCATGCCACTTTTGAAATGGGGACTAGCAGTAAGATTTTTAGCACCATAACGTCCCTCCCATGAATTGACTATTTTGACTATTCTATGTTTACGTATATTCTCCATTGTCTTACCATACACCGCATTATTCATTAATTTATACAGATTCTTTTCAAATTCGTTAGAGGCTTTCATACGCAGCTCAGTATTCAGAGCAATATATGATTTGAGCCAAGCTGACTGCTTGAATTTGAGGACCCTATGAATTTTGGTTAGAATAAGTCCATTCCTCAAAGCTTGCTTCAAATTTCTATAATGTAAAATATATTTCTTCTTATGATATAATGTCGTTAGCAGTTTAGGTAATTTCGAGCCTGGGGGAACCCGATTTTCAGGACAAAATGGTAAATCTGAATGTATATCGTGTAGGTGTTGTGGATACTCAAGATCAACTTCTAGAAAATATCCTTCCGGTGCATCATCAGGAATTGAAGTAACATCAATATTATCATCTACCCACTCAAATCCATCATATGGAAGATGTTGGGTCATAGTAAAACCGTAAAGATTATTGACATCTAAGTAAAGTATATATGATATCAACTTATCGGAATCGAAATCAGTCATATACTTATTATTTGCTTTAGCATACCTATTGGAACATTGACTTATTCCACCTCTTATACTTTGTTCAATGAATAAAATCATATCGATATCTTTCATTATTTGCAGTTTTGCTGATGTGTATTTCAACATGCAATCCCATGTATATCCCGGAAGTGTATAATACCAAGCAGGATCTAGTCCGTATGTGCTATGACAGCTTTGACGAAACTGTTCAAAAATATCAGCTAGCAGAAGAACATCAGTTTTGAGATATAAATTTGAATAGTCCAATAAATTTTTACAATTGAAAGTAAACCAAATTTGTTGAGCATGTAAATATTCCTCATCAGTTATGTACTCATCATTCAATTTATTGTAAAACTGATCTTTTGGTGGAAGTTCAGTATTCGCTAATTTTTCAATATTATTTATGTAATCATAAGGATATACACCTTTTCTTGTAAGTAATTCATAATGTTTCGTAGTTAAATTAGGGAACTCTGAGTATAAATTATCGAATGAATCAGGTTGTAAATATGAAGCTAACTTTTCAAGGGATGATTCCATGAATCGTATACTATCAATAAATCGGAACTTGATTTCAGTTTCCGCGTCACTAAGTGTGAAGGAAATATACTTTTCCTTATTCAATGGAAGAACTGCAATATGATTAAATTGAGCAAAATGTTTGATTAAAAAATGGGAATCATAACCGCTCAAATTATGGAACACGACTGGTATCATAAATGATTTTTTATACTGTAAATTGCATATATTGTGTGCAGGTCCTCTAATCCTTCCAGTGAAATGATCGTGATCTATCACAATTTCATCTTCAACACTGAATGATTTCTCACATATATGGCATTTTTTATATGTTTCATTTTTTGTGCCCCCATTCGATTTTATAGGCTCAATGTGCTTGATTCTCATATTCAATTCATGTGCAACAGAATCAAGCTGCTCTTTGAACCATTCAAGACACTTTTCACCGGTATAGCTTTTATAAAATGATTGTGATGAGTCATGATTACATTTCAGATAATAACCTACACTCATAGGTATATGTTCCTGATAGAAGAATGATTTAGAGAATGTTTTATTCGAATCAGTTTCCTTCAAATACGATTCAAAATCTGCATAAATGATATAAGGTACTTTTTCTTTATATTTATGATTTTTGAATTCAATATGTGATTCATAAGGAAATTTTATTGATAACGCTTCATGACGGTTACAATATTCCTCATGCTCAATCAACTTAGTTTCATTGTAGAAATAATTTAAGCATCTATCACAAATATATTTTTTACCATTATTCTTCGAGAGACTCGAACTTACAAGACGGGATAAATTTTTAATGTGTACATAATGATAATGAATAGTTTCATCCCCATCCTCTTCATCATCTTCATCATCTGTATTTTCTGAATAATATTTATTCTGAATTAGAAGTAGATTAAAATGTCTACCAGGAACTTTGTTGGTGCAAATACGTGTAGGTATAACATCAAATTTTTTCTTATTTAATTTCAATGAGAAAATATTTACTGATAAATTGTTGTTTTGTTCAAATTTTGGTATGTGTTTCATATTGATGGGAAACTCAATATCTTGACATTTGAGAACATCCTCGAAATGAGGATAAGAAGTTACGCGATCAACATTTTTATTTTGCGGATAAAGACCAGCAACGATACTCCAAGCAAAACAGGCATTATCATTATTTTTTATATTAATGCAAGCTTTTTTCGCCTTTATTTTTTCCGGCAATTCGATATATGAACTTCCATTCCCCATTTCATATTTATTAAAATTCACTTCAAGTGAAATAATTGAATGTAGTGCATAACCACTATCTTTTTCGGAAAATTCTTGTAATTTTGTCATTATTTTATCTAAAACATATTCTTCTAATAGCTGATCGATATCTGAACTAGCATCAACGATGAAGTTTTGGGTTTTGAAATATTTAAAGTCGAGTATTTCAGATTCACCCGATTTCTTAATAAATTCCCCACAAAAAGTGGTATTTAACTTGAGGATTTTCTGTTTCTTCAATTGATTTCGTAATCTACTTTTGATGAGAACAAAGGCATCAGTCAAGAAATCGTTTATCTCAATATGCTTCAGATTTATTATAATCCCCGTTCTAACTCTACCCGAAAACGCGGATTTCACATCTTCCCACTTTAGTCTATGAGAACGATTATTATTTGATAAATTTCCCCCACCCTCTTTGGAAGAGATCATCCGCTTCAAAATAAGTTTATATCGTTTCAAATGATTAATATTCGTTTGAATTTGAAATTTTTTATTGTGAGTAATGGATTGATTCTTCTGCATTTTATGATAAATTCGAATTTGATTGTTAACCAGATTCAACCATCTTTTTTTATCATCTAGTGACTCAATTTTTTTCAATAATTTGTATGCTCTATGGAAAAGTGACATAACATCATCATTTACCTCCATGATTTCTATCAACTGAACTTGAAATTGGCTACTGGATGTTCCTTGTCAATATCCACCAATCCGGTGAATTTCAGATAAATATTTCCCTCGTTGAGATGAACTATGCTGTCCTCTAAGGCACTAGTAGATCTTCTAGGTAGGAATACACGGGATCGCTTTCGTTCCAACGACGCTTCGATACGAAAGAGTAGATGATGGTCTATCACAAAAAAAAAAAAAAAGAAAAATTTGTTAATAATCACATATCCACACAAATTATGTTAGAAAATCAACATTCAAATTATATTTATATATATATTTTACTCACCAGATTTATCAGCATACACAGAAAAACAACTCTATGAGAGATATTTGAACTCTGAATTCGAACAGGCTGCGATCTAACTCTTATATATAATTAAGTATTTCACTCGGGAAATTTCCTTTGTAAAAAGATTTATTTCAACAAGTTAGATACAATGTGAGAGTGTTCTCTAGTTCAGGGACAATAAGAAGACTGACTATCGAATTACAATGCTTGGGTTTTATATGATTGTTATGTGTAATTATTGATTCATTAAATATTGAAAGTTTGGAATCTTAATGTGACACTTGGCAATGAAACATCGATTAGAGTCGAAGAAAAGCAATTCACTTCATACCTCATAATCACTTTCGATTTTGAATGATACATCAAATATTGAAAGTTTGGAATCTATAACAATTGGTAATGATATCCATTAGTGCCGAAGAGAAGCAATTAACTTCATACCTCATTATTATCACTTTCGATTTCGGATGATACATCAAATATTGAAAGTTTGGAATCTTAATGTGTCAATTGACATCTTTTGGAATCTGTAACAATTGGCAATGATATCCATTAGTGCCGAAGTGAAGCAATTAACTTCATACCTCATTATTATCACTTTCGATTTCGGATGATACATCAAATATTGAAAGTTTGGAAACTTAATGTGTCAATTGACATTGATAAATTATATCAATTAGTGTCAAAGAGAAGCAATTAACTTCATACCTCATTATCACTCATCATATTGTTGATGCGATTACCAATTCCCGAAATTCCTAAAGCTAATGAGGTTCAAATGCCAATTTTCAATTTTTTAAGATTCGAAGTGAGCCAGAACTCTCTTTGTAATACTACTTGATTCCACTGAAGAAATTAAGGACATAAATTCAGTATACTAAAATCGCGAGAACTTCTTTTTGGAAGGCTGTCGAACTACCAGAAAAAAAAATAAAATCTGTCACTGGTAGAGAAAAAATCCAAGATGGAGTCGCGAAAAAAGAATGTATTTGAAATAATCATAAATCTAGTATACTAAAACCGCAAAAACTTTTTTTTGGGTGGCCGTCGAAGTGCCAGAAAAAAAATAAAATCTGTCACTGGTAGTGGAAAAATCCAAGATGGAGTCGCGGTGCCGCGGAAGAAAAATGTATTAGGAATAATCATAAATCTAGTATACTAAAACCGCAAAAATTTTTTTTTGGGTGGCCGTCGAAGTGCCAGAAAAAAAAAGAAATCTGTCACTGGTAGTGGGAAAATCCAAGATGGGGTCGCGGTGCCGCGAAAGAAAAAATGTATTTGAAATGATCATAAATCTAGTATACTAAAACCGCAAAAACTTTTTTTTGGGTGGCCGTCGAAGTGCCAGAAAAAAAATGAAATCTGTCACTGGTAGTGGGAAAATCCAAGATGGGGTCGCGGTGACGCGAAACAAAAAATGTATTTGGAATAATCATAAATCTAGTATACTAAAACCGCAAAATCTTTTTTTCGGATGGCCGTCGAAGTACCAGAAAAAAAATAAAATATGTCACTGGTAGTGGGAAAATCCAAGATGGAGTCGCGTTGCCGCGAAAGAAGAAATGTATTTGGAAAAATCATAAATCTAGTATACTAAAACCGCGAAATCTTTTTTTTGGATGGCCGTCGAAGTGCCAGAAAAAAAATAAAATATGTCACTGGTAGTGGGAAAATCCAAGATGGAGTCGCAGTGCCGCGACAGAAAAAATGTATTTGGAATAATCATAAATCTAGTATACTGAAACCGCAAAATATTTTTTTTGGATGGCCGTCAAAGTGCCAGAAAAAATATTAAATCTGTCACTGGTAGTGGGAAAATCCAAGATGGGGTCGCGGTGCCGCGAAACAAAAAATGTATTTGGAATAATCATAAATCTAGTACACTAAAACCGTGAAACTTTTTTTTTGGATGGCCGTCGAAGTGCCATAAAAAAATAAAATCTGTCACTGGAAGTGGGAACATCCAAGATGGAGTCGCGGTGCCGCGAAACAAAAAATGTATCTGAAAAGATCATAAATCTAGTATACTTATACCGCGAAAACTTTTTTTTTGATGGCCGTCGAAGTGCCAGAAAAAACATCAAATCTGTCACTGGTAGTGGGAAAATCCAAGATGGGGTCGCGGTGCCGCGAAACAAAAAATTATTTGGAATAATAATAATAATAATAATAGTTCCCCCGCACGGGGGTACTACTGTGTAGTATACGGGTGTGACAATCCCGCGGACCCCGGTCACTCTCAACCGATCTCGGACAAATATATACGAAGCCTCGGAGAACAGTCGCTGCCTGGGGATCGTCAGGGCGCGTCTGGAGTTGGTGCTGGACGTGACAGCATGCGGGACACCAACGGCAGGATGCTGAGAAGGCAGGCGCCTGCCATACAAGAAGCTATGCCTTTAGACGAGGAGGACATCGACGAGGAGAGAGTTCAGGTTGTCGGTCGCATTGGGATTCAACGTTCGAAAGAGCAGCCCGTAGTCGGAACCGGCAGCCGAAACAGGACAGCACACAGGGGACGCCACAAGTGGACGCCCGAGCAGCATGACCTGCTGTCTGCGCTATACAGACGATCAAGACCCGAAAGACGGGGATACATGAATAGGCTGCATGGTCTGTGGTGCGAAAATTATCCAGACCTTGAATACATGACGCAGCAAAACCTTAGAGATCAGATCAGTCATCTCAAAAGAAAAGGAATTTTATGGCGCTCTCAAGAGCAGGAAAGGAGGGAACAACAAGATGAGGAGCAGGTGACAGATGCTTCGAACCAACATCAGCTATTGACGATTGACACAGCTGAAGAACAAGCTGTAGCCATGGTGAGAAATATCGCGGGCCAAACCGGGACTGGTACACGCTCCAACAGGCCAATAACAGAACATGTGAGAGATGTTCCAAGAAAAGAAAAAGGTGAAGAGCATGTGACAGATGCTCCAAAACAACAACACCAAGCAAAAGCCTTAGGGGCGAGGCCAAGAACGGAACAGATCAGTCGTGTCATAAGAAGAGGAATCTTATGGCGGTCTCAAGAGCAAGAACGGACAGAACAACAAGCTGAGGAGCAGGTGACAAATGCTTCGATCCAACATCAGCAATTGATGATTGACACAGCCGAAGAACAAGCTGTAGCCCTTGTGAAAAATATCGCGGTCAAAACCGGGTCTAGTACACGCTTCAACAGGCCAATAACAGAACATGTGAGAGATGTTCCAAAAATAGAACACGGTGAAGAGCAGGTGACAGATGCTCAAAACCAGCAACATCAAGCAATAGCCCTGGGGCCGAGGCCAAGAACGGAACAGGTGAGAGATGTTCCGGTAATAGAACTAGCTGGAGAGCAGGTGACAGATGCTCCAGACCAACAACACCAAGCAATAGCCCTAGGGCCGAGGCCAAGAACGGAACAGGTGAGAGATGTTCCGGTAATAGGACTAGCTGAAGAGCAGGTGACAGATGCCGCAGACCAACAGCAAAAAAATCCAGGAACGGTGAGAGATGTTCCTAAGTTAATCGTCAATACCAGGGAAGCATTTGAGGCGGCCGTTAGGAACCCACTGGTCAAGACCTCCCGAATAAAAACAAGACATGAGGCTGAAGATCTAGCCGTATTGGATAACATCATTCAAGATCACCTTAACGAGACCTGTTCACTAGAAGATGTTGTGGCTGCAGTGAGAGCAGCCGCTTCCCTTCTATGCCCACCGAAAAGTACAGCTACGAAGGAGGATAAGCATAAACTAAGACTCAGGCGGCTTGACACCAAAATAAAATCAATGAGGCAGCAGGCATCTTGGTACCAATGTATCATAGATGTTCTGAAAGGCAAGATTGAGTCAAGCAAGAAAATGAAGGATATGATTGAGGAGCTTCGTTCCATACATCATAGAGTAGAGTTGCCCCCAGTCCATTTACTGAAGCAGAAAGCTGTAGATAAAATAAGATCACTTGCAGCAGCGCGAAAGAAACTGATAAAAAGGCAAAAATGGATTGAAGATAACAACACCTTCAACGCAGAACCATCGAAATTATTTCAGTCCCAACAACAAATGACACAGAAACCACCATCACCTCCAGAGGTCGAAGAATTTTGGAAGAGCATATATAAACAACGAGCAGAAACCAGGGATACTCCAGCACTTCTCAGATTCCAGCAGATGTGTGATCAAAACCAACAGCAAAACGATGAACTTTCTGAAATATCAACCGAAGATATTAGACAAGCCCTTAAGAACAAGCGTGATTTCACAGCACCTGGAATGGACGGTATTCAAAACTACTGGTGGAAGAGATTTCCAGCTACCCATCAACACCTGGCAAGATTATTCAACGGGATGCTGACTCGCCGTGAGCCCATTCCGTCATGGTTGGTAGAGAGTAGAACAGTGCTGATATTTGATTGTGATTTAGGGCAACCCAAGAACTACCGCCCAATCACTTGCCTCAATACACTGTATAAGATCCTCACAAGTGTAATTCAACATCAAATTCTGAGGGTTATTGCACCAGTGTGGGACAGTATATACGAACAGAGGGGAGCAAAGAAAGGAGTGCAAGGATGCAAAGACAACTTGCTCATAGACAAGAGCGTATGTCTAGATGCCAGATACTACAAGCGCGACCTACACACATCATGGTTAGACTACGCGAAAGCATATGACACCTCGCCGCACGAACTGATAATACGGCTATTAAAAATGCTGAAAGTTCACCCTAACATCAACCACGCGATAGAAAACATCATAGCGCTGTGGAAAACGAAGTTTGCCATCCGAACAGAGGGTCGAACCGTGTATACGGGATGGGTGAGATACAGGAGAGGAGTTTTTCAGGGAGATTCGCTTAGCCCGTTGTTATTCTGCATAACACTCATACCACTAACAATTGAGTTGAGGAAGAGCAAGATAGGATACAAGGCCGGACCACCAGGCAGAAGGAACCACCTGATCTCGCATCTCTTGTACATGGACGACTTGAAGCTCTACGCTCCCTCCGAGTCCGCACTACGGCAACTACTGAATATCGTTTCAGACTACACCTCAGCAATGGGAATGTCGTTTGGTTTGGACAAGTGTGCCGTTTTTCATCTGCGCAGAGGAAAAGCTGAAGACGCAGGAGAAGATATTCGACTGGAAGATGGGATGACTATTCGACACCTCGAAGAGGGAGAAACGTATAAGTTTCTTGGGATGAAACAGAGGGGTGTACTGGAGACAACCCAGATAAAGGATGCCTTAACAGCCAGCTACAAAAAGAAGCTGAGGGACATTTGGAAATCGCAGCTGTCGGGAAAGAACAAAGTTTCTGCTACAAATATGCTAGCCATCCCGATTCTCACCTACTCTTTCGGGGTGGTGAACTGGACGGTGAACGAACTCCTAGATCTTGATAGGTCAACAAGAAAAACGATGAACATGAACCGTAGCCTACATCCCAACAGTTCAATACAGAGGATATACCTTCCAAGAAGCCAGGGGGGTAGAGGATTGCAATGTTTGGAATATCAACACTATCAACAAACATTGGAAATGGCAGTAAGGATTCTAAGAAGTGAAGATCCGCTCCTGAAATTTGTTGCTCAGCATGAAATTGCGAACCATGGAGCCTTCCTTTTCCGAGCTGCACAAAGGGCCGTGGAGAAGCTCAGCATAACCGGCGTATCGATCAATCCTGAGCTGGCTGGAACACCGATCACTCAGGCGGAACAAAGAAGCCTAGCGAGACTGATCCGAAAGTCTCAGGCGGATAAATTACTCGAACATCATATGAGTAAAAGCCTGCACTCCATATATTTCAGGAGTTTGAAAGACCAGGACCTGTCTGAGGAATTGTCCTTCGCCTTTCTGAAGTCCGCTAGCCTCAAGTCAGAGACGGAGGGATTTGTGATGGCGTGTCAAGATGGAGTACTAAATACAAGATGGTATAAAAAGAACATCATGAAAATGGACACCCCAACAACTTGCAGGGCTTGCCATAGGCAACAGGAAACGATTATGCACATCCTTTCTGCCTGCAGAGTCCATGCTCCATCAGGGTATGTAGAGAGACACAACGCGGCTTCACGAATTCTATACTTCCATCTGAGAGCCGCGTATGAGATAGACAAGGAACCGGTGCTACCATATGTGCCTCTGGAGATTGAAGCGGTGGTCCAGAACGAAAGAGCTCGCATATGCTGGAACTATCCTGTCTCAACAACACGACAGATCAATGCTGTTAAGCCAGACATACTTCTTCTGGACAAGGAGCTGAAGGAGTTATTTGTCGTGGAATTCTCCTCCCCTGCTGAAAATAATGTTGTGATGAAAGAAGAACAGAAGAGGCAAAAGTACAAAGATCTTATGTTCGAGCTTGGAACTTTATACCCAGGTCATAAAGTTAGGATGGTCGTACTAATCATAGGATGTCTCGATGGAATGAGAGCCAACTACGTGGATGAACTGAAGATTATCCCGGCCTGCAGATCACTGGCCGAGGTATTGGCGCACAGAATGCAGAAAGCAGTGTTGCTCGGGTCACTTCATATCATCAGGTCCCATGAAGTCTAGAAGCCACTTGCAGCTTATCTCTTTTGTTAAGGGACGCTACGAGGGCAGGATGAAGAACTCCTCCATTTAAGTGTGAGGGGTTTTTAGTGAGTAACCAAACAAGATCTTGGATTCTCACACTACCGAGAGTGCGGACCCTCTCGGTGCCCATTAAGGGTTTTCCCCTCACACGGACGTAAAAAAAAAAAAAAAAAAATAATAGTTCATTTATTCCATTAAACCAGAATACGTCCATACAATTATTAAGATACATTGTAATATATAGTAGGCACAGAATAATCCACACAACATATTAAAAAGTTTTCAAAAAATTACAGAATTCATCAAGGGAATAAAAACAATTTTCGACAAGAATCTCCTTCAGTGCTTTACAAAAATGTTTATAGGTCATATGCGCTAAATGAGACGGCAGCATATTGAATAGTTTGCAACCCGAAATATTCGGAGACTTTTTATGAAAAGCGTGAACTGATCTTTCCTCACATAAACGATATTTATTCCTGGTCTCATAAGAATGTACCTCTTCACGTCTAAGAATTCGAGAGCTTCGCTTGTGTGTATAGATTAAAATATTAAAAATATAAATAGACGGAACAGTTAAAATGTGATGGTGTTTAAAATAATCCCTACATGATACTCTAAAGGGCAGATCAAATAATAGTCTTATAATGCGCTTCTGCAAGATGAAAACTCTCTCCCACTCGACAGATTGGCCCCAAACCACAATATAATATCTCAGTATAGAGAAAACATTAGAATAGTAGAACGCCAATGCGCTGTCATTGCCCACCAATTTTTTAATGTGAGATATAGTGTAATCTTAAATCTAGTATACTAAAACCGCAAAAACTTTTTTTTGGATGGCCGTCGATGTTGGGGCGAATTTCAGTTAACCAACTGAAGTGTGGTTCAATTATTTAAATTTAACTTTCGAAATATAATTTTCTGAGTGAGAAAAAGATAGAGCTAGTGGACTGTATAATATATATGAAATTAATTGAAACCCAAGACAAATGAAAGGATAAATGCACTCAAAAATAACAGAATAGAAATATAGTTACCTATATATCAGCAAACAGGATCCTGTCGATGACTCCTATTCCAATAAGATTGATCGAGCTCGACAAACGAATATGGAATGAAGCTGACGTGAAAATCCGTTGCTAAAAATGTCAAATTGTGCACACTTATCCTTGCGGTATTATAAAATAACCACGCCACTGGTAACAGTTTTTGTTCGAAATAATTCGCAAAAAATGTTCTTAAATGAGTGTAATTCGATTAAATCAAAATCACTAAAACTACGAATCACAGGAAAAACTGGTGTTTTCCGAATTCGCGAAAGCGAACAGAGAATTATAACTTTTTGGAAGCAGAATTATTCACGATTAAGTCAATCAATGAACTGAATTAAATATATGGAAACGAAACAAATATGCGACATATGCTGCGCTACACAGCTGACAAGTTCTTCTTGTAGGTACACAAATGGGAATTTCCCAATGTGGAGAAATTAATTTAATTATTCGAATTTTGAAAATTCAGAATATTTTATTCTAACCGTTCACTCTTGGCGTGAACAAAACAGGCCGCCGTAAAATTGTGTGAATTTTACAGAACTTTGAAAACAGTAGAGTTCAATTTAATGAATTAAAATTGAGAAAATTTGAAGAGATCGTACAGAAAACAGAATTAAATATTGAGAGGCACCAATCTTGTTAGTGCTCTCGTATATTGACCGGCTGTGGTCTTTATAGACGCAACTCGAATCGTACCATCGGGTCCCGGATGCAACTCGACTATACGTCAGATGGGCCAAGTGGCAGGTTTGGAATCTATGCCCTTTATGAAGACGAAATCTCCAATAGATGGACAAGTGTTTTGTGCTTTCCATTTATTACGCTGAATCAAAGTGTTGAGATATTCGTGTGACCATTGTTTCCAGAATTGTCGAAACAATTTTTATGCTGTTCCCAACGTTTAATGGGCGTTTGAACATCGTCAAGCATCAATTCGGGAATAGACAACAATGGGGCGCCTATCAGGAAGTGTGTCGAAAAGTCCGCGGATTCGGAGGGATCGGAGGACAAAGGGCAAATTGGTCTACTATTTAAAACCCTTTCAATACGAGTGAAAATCGCTGCAAGTTTCTGAAATGTACAAGCAGCAGAATTCAGAGATTCGAAGAGCAGACACTTTGCTGAACTTTCGAAATGGGGCGCATATGGAGGAATGAACTTCCATTTGATGGATCTCTCCGACAAATTATCGTATATATCATTATTATTATTATAATTACAATAAGAGTTGGGGCAAAAAGCCCATAAACTCAATAACCCAAAATAATACAATGCTCAATTATAGGGAAAAAAAAACCACACCATGAAAACAAAAGTAATCGCTAACTGGCATACAGGTCACTTAGAGATCAACTCCCGCACATACTGGTCAAATCGGTTTTTGAAAGTGTTGACCGAGGTTGCACCAACCACACTCTGTGGGAGCCCATTCCACCTGTCGAAGACTCTATTTGACAGGAAGGTTTGACGTTGTGTGGTCCTGAAATTCTCCTTCCCAAGTTTGAAGTTATGGCCTCGAAGTTGTGTGGTGCTTTCTTTGTACAAGTGGTCCAGGCTCACCCCAAACAGTCCATTCAATGCCCTGTACGTAACGATGAGGTCGCCCCTGCTACGCCGATCCTCGAAAGTATCCAGGTTCATGATCCTTAAGCGAGTGGGATAGTCTGGTCTTATCAAACCAAAAGGAATCCTAGTATTCCATCGCTGCACAGACACCAGGAGATGTTGGTCGCTCCTGAGAGATGGACACCACACAGGTCCAGCATATTCCAACAGAGGGCGTAAGTAGTTGCAATATAGTAATTTGCATGTTGACGGGCTGCAACCTCTGAATGTCCTCTGGATCATGTAAGTCATCTGTCTGGCTCTAGCTGTGACCGCTGCAATGTGGCGTGACCATGTCAAACTTGGCTCTATCGTGACTCCCAAGTCACTATAATGGTCAACAGGGGCGAGGGGGTGACCACCGATCTCATAGCCAGCCCCCGCATTACTCCGACCAAGATGCATGACCTTACATTTGCTGATGTTCAGGGGAAGTATCCGTTCGCGACTCCAATCATCCAGAGCTCTCAACTCCTCTCGAAGTTCCCTCGAATTCGATGCATTGTTGTAGATTTTAAGATCATCAACAAACATAGCACATGGAGACTTCAGATTTATTGGCAGGTCAGAGGTATATAAAAGAAAGAGAACAGGGCCCAGAATCGAACCCTGAGGCACGCCACTGGTCGAAAACAACTCCAAAGATGAATGAACGCCCCCCACCCTCACACGAAAAGATCTATTGGTGAGAAACGCTTCGATCCATGACAGCAGACAACCCCTAATACCTAGGTGATGCAGCTTCGATAAAAGACGGCGATGTGGTACACGGTCAAATGCTTTAGAGAAGTCTAAATACACCACATCTATCGGAATACTGCGATCCAAAGCACTAGTCCAATCGTTAAGACAACCCAACAAATTTGTCATTGTCGATCGACCGGGTACGAATCCATGTTGCTCAATGGGAATAATATTGTGCGTCAACGCAAACTGGACCAGCTGATCTACAATGATTCTCTCCAAGATCTTAGACGCGGTTGAAGTCAGGCTTATAGGGCGATAGTTCTGAGGAGACAGCTTGTCCCCCTTTTTGTAGATAGGTGTTACGGATGCAGTCAACCAATCTCTGGGAAGGGTGGAAGTACCCAAAGACTTCTTGAAGATAAGGGAAAGAGGAAGAGCGAAGGCAGACGCGAAAGGCGACAGACCATCCGGGCCAGGGGAGGACGATGTTTTGAGATCCACCAAATACCTCACCACCAATTCTTCGTCCACAACCATTCCCTCAAACTCTAAATCCACTACTGGGATTCTAACAGCTGGTACAGGACCATCCGGCTCAGAAAAAAACACGCTAGCAGAGGCTGCGGCCAAAGCATTGGCACTTTCCTGAGGACTTTCCGACACCTCCCCAGTGGACCCCCTGACTAGGGGAACCGTCACCTTCGAATTCATTGCGGACCTCATATACTGAAAAAATTTTTTTTATTTTTACTAGAGGCGAGTTGTGACTCATAACTACTGGTCTTCGCTTTCATGATCGTGGAGGAGAGAGAATTGGCAAAAGATCGATGGCTGCGGAAGTCATCGATATTATTTGATTTCAAGAACTCAGAATCCTTACCAAAATAGCGCGAAGATCTGATGAAATTGCTTCCATTATCGGACCAAATTTCCTGAGATAGGCCTCGTCTAGCGATAAATCGCTCCAAAGTCGGGTAGAAAGCCTCCACGGTGAGGAAAAAGACTAATTCCAAATGAACTGACTTAGTGACGAAAGAAATGAGGAGAACAAGATATGCTTTCATCATCAATGGTTTGCGTGAATTATTTGACCGATAGTGAAGCGAAATTAGATGAAAACGGACACATATTGAACGCAACAACGCACATTTTTTCGGAAGCAAAATTGGATGCTTAGTATCCTGTGGTAAATAAGAATATTGTGATTTACCTCCCACCCTGATCAATCCTGCAGAATCGATATAAGGATTTAATGTAATAATAAATAATTTTTTTTGGAATAAATTCTGGCGCACTTGACTATAATAATAGTGTTGTATGATTAACACTAAGGATTGGAGAGCTTTCTCCAACTCATCCCGAGAAATTGGGCCAGAAAATCTTGTCGTTGAATTACATTTGCGGTAGCAGTTGGAAATAGACCTTTTGATATTGGCAGAAACTCTTTTTACTGTATTTGAACTTGGAAATTTTTCTATGAAAATTGAAAGTGAATTTATCGGAGGCTCGCTTGCAACTGCAACATTGACAATAGTTTCCAAATCCATTAACGGAGCTGAACTTAAATCATGATCGGTGAAAGGTGGTGGCCAATTGGAATTATGAGAGAGATCCGGAGGCGTATCCTCCAACTTTAAAGGTAATGAAACGGTATATTCATCATTTTCATCACGTGAATGAGTGGATTGGAAATGGTTTTTTGCATCATTGGATCTTTAACAAAAGTATCTGGAATCTCTTCCAATGAATAAAATTTCTGTAACTGATCATGTTGGGCAGATTGGGCGAAAAGAACCTATTTGCATGAAGAATAGGATTCCTTTATAGGACCTATGATAGTCCAACCGAAAAATGTGTTGACGGCTGTAGGATATCCAGAAGATGAAATTCGGCCGTCGCGATCGAAAATCAGAGAACACATATCAGCACCTAACAGCACATCTATTGGTTGGGAAAGATGAAAATTTTCATCAGCCAAATTCAAATGTTGAAAGTGCTTCAACACTTCTTGTGACACGGGAACAGAAGGAATCTATCTATTCTATTCTATTCAGCCTTCTTCTATCCATTTACGGATGTAGGCCTCCCCTTGTTCCTTCCACAGTGTCCTGTTTTGGGCAATTTTCTTCCATGCAAATCCAACGTGCCGCTTCACATCATCTATCCACCTCATCTGTGGTCTGCCCCTTGCTCTTTTACCTAGCCAGGGTCGCCAGTCCAGGATTCCTGCGTTCCACCTGTTATCAGTTTGGCGTGCATTGTGGCCTACGAATTGCCACTTCAGACTAGCTATTCTCCCTCGTATGTCTGTGACTTTTGTCTTTTCTCTTATCCATGTGTTTCGTTTTCTGTCTCTTAGGGTTATTTGTAACATCTGGCGCTCCATGGCCCTTTGGGTTTTCACGAGTTTGTCTACGTTTCTTTTTGTTAACGTCCAGGTCTGGGCCCCGTATGTAATAACGGGTAATATACAACTATCAAATACTTTTGTTCTAAGGTGTTGAGGTATCTTTCTGTTCTTCAATATGTAACCTAATTTGCCAAAGGCCGCCCATCCTAGTTTCGCTCTTCTTGTGGTTTCTATTTCTTGGTTATCTCTGTTAAGTGTGAATCTTTGCCCTAAGTATGTGTATTCTTTTATTTGTTCTACTGTGTCTTGTTCTAATTCGATGTTAATTTCTTCTTCGCAATTTGTCATAACCTTTGTTTTTTGCGTGTTTATCTTCAAGCCTTTTTTTTTGAAGCTTCGTTCAATTCTTGGAGCATGGATTTTAGCTGATCTCTATTTGTTGCAAATATTATTACGTCATCCGCGTATTTTAAATTACTTAAATATTTGCCATTTATGTTGATGCCTTTATTCTCCCAGTTAAGGCCCCTGAAAACATCCTCAAGAGCCAATATAAATAATTTGGGTGAAAGTGGGTCTCCTTGACGTACTCCTCTCTGGATTGGGATTGGTTTGGTTCCATCTGCCCATTTAACTATTATTGTGGTGTTCTTGTAAATGTCTTGGATCAATGTCATATATCTGTGGTCTATCCTGCTGTTCAATAGACTCTGTTGTATTGCCCACGTTTCAATGGTATCGAACGCCTTTTCGTAGTCTATAAGTGCCATGTATAGAGGGAGGTGATATTCATTTGTTTTTTACACCAGTATCTTGAGGGTTAATAGGTGGTCCGTTGTGCCGAACCCTTTACGAAAACCAGCTTGTTCATCGGATAAATACATTTCAATTTTGTTATTTATTCTTTTCATTATGATTCTCGACAAAAGCTTATAAACTTGAGATAATAGTGTTATGGGTCTGTAATTTTTCAGTTCTTGTTTGTCTCCTTTTTTGTATAGTAGGATCGTTTTGGCCTCTTTCCATTCGCTCACTATTCGTCCTGTTTCCAGACATTCGTTAAACAATATCATCAACGCTTTTATCATTTCCTCCTCTCCTTCCTTCAGTAGTTCTTTTGTCAGGTTATCTTTGCCAGGCGCCTTTTGGTTCTTCATATCTCTCATCGCACTTACTATTTCTTCTTCTTCTATTTCGGGCATATCTTCTGAGTTTACATTCGTTATTTTCTTTGTTAGATTTTGTTCTACCTCTGGGGGGGCTATACTTTGAGGTTTGTACAATTCCTCGTAGAATTTTTCTACAGTAGAGTTTATTTTATCCTTCTCTCTTACTTCTCCTCCTTTTTCATCCTTTATTGCTATTATCTTATTTCTGCCAATTTTAGGTCTTAATATTTTCATACCTTTGTTCTCTTCTATAACTTGTTGAATTATCACGTCTTGTTTTCTAATCTGGTTTTGTCTTATTGTTCTCCTTATTAATTTATTTAACTAAACAAATTCCACAGTGTTCCACTTATTTTCCTGTGCAAGCTTCCTCCTTTCTTTCATCATCTCTTTTATTGTGAGTGGTAGTGTTTCAGTTTTCTTGTTCTGTTTCGAGGTAATTGTTTGTGCAGCATCTGTGGTTGCGCCTTTTATTATTTCGTTGATTTCGTCTATATCCATGTTAATGTAATTTTTGTCTTTTAAGTGTCTTTTTAATTCTTCTCGGTACTTTTCGGAGTTTTCTTTTAATGTTTGGCTGTTTCTTTTGTTTGCACTGGTCTTCATTCTTCTTACTCTTTCCTGTCTTCTATTAATGTGTAATTTGACCCTGACTGGTCTGTGGTCACTGCCTATGGTGCAATTGTTGAGCACACTGATATCTTCGATCCTTTCCTTGTTTCTTGTTAGGGTACGTACATGCCGGAGATGCAAGGATGAGCGCGGTGTAGGTCGCGGTCGCGATCAAGTTTTAAATCGATGCCTGGCCGTACATACCGAAGATGCTTGGATAAGCGCGGTGGAGGTTTCCATAGTTGCCTGGCCGTACATATCGAATATGTTTTTCTTTCAGTCAAGGATTTCGGGCTTCGGCTTTCAGTTAGAGATGTTACGGAACAGCCAAATTCCCAATAATATGTTATTTCAATAACATGTTATTTCATATTATGTTGACTAGAATGCTCCAGCGTAGGAACAGGAACGGTTCCTAACTTGTTAATATGTTATTAGGATTGAGAGAACAGTGACGTAGGAGACGCTGCGGCCTTCAACATGGATTTCGGCTGCTGGTTTGTTTTTAAAGTTGCAGTTGTAATACATAATATTTCTTGTTTTATGATTTTATGCAGGGGCGCAGCCAGGGGGGGGCCCGAGGGGCCCGGGCCCCCCCTCCGAGATTTTTCTGCATGCAAACTTCTCTACCTGTATATCAGTAGATACGAATATTCGCGTCGGGCCCCCCCCCGAACAAAAATTCTGTTGAATATTCGCGTCGGCCCCCCCCCCCCCCCCGAACAAAAATTCTGGCTGCGCCACTGATTTTATGAGTATCGAGTTCCACTTTCGGACGAGTTTTGGTCGTTCGAATAAGATTATCATCAGGGTGTGTTTTATTTTGTGAAGCGTCAAGCTACGTTGTGGTGAGAATATCGCTCCCAATATAAGAAACAAAATTTGTTTGACTTATCAATCAATTAAATGGGTGGACGTACTAGTCTGATTTCAAATATTTCACGCAGAGTGAATTCCGGAATTCGAAAAAATCCGTCTGAATGCCGATTAATCATTTTCTCTTATATATTTCACAGACGTTAATCTCCAATTTATGTTTACAAATTTTCGGTTGTATTGTTCGTCGGTCGGAGACCCGAAGTCCGACCCCCTGCTGATGTCGACAAATTCGATGACGCAAAGGAGAAGGATAGAGTGGGAATCCTTTGACCGATGAAAGCGAATGAGTTTCCCCCCACCTATTAACCTCCTCACCCGCGCAGACATCTTTGTCTGCGTGGCATCATTAACATCGAATTCCGGAAAAATGAGTAGCTTCGGTGGTGTAGTTGGTTAACATCTCTGACCGGAAATCAAGAGGACGCGGGTTCAACTCCCGCCTGAGGTGAAAAACTTTCCCGGAATTCGAAAAAATCCGTCTGAATGCCGATTAATCATTTTCTCTTATATATTTCACAGACGTTAATCTCCAATTTATGTTCCCTACTATTGTTGATAGATGACGAAATCGTCAAAGATGACGTCATAAGGCCATTGTGACGAATAATTTCAGCAGCCCTTTCGCCTAGGACCTAGGAATGGGTTTAGTAACCCTCCTTGTCCCAGACGACAAATTTCAATCTGTATCTATTGTTCAGGTACGATTTATTTACAAAAAACCATTGTTGAGCATATTCAGCTAAAAACCCAGTGAAATTTTTAGGGTCATAAAAACTGTTGTCTCACAAATTTTCTGTGGTATTGAAATCAAGATGCAGATCAAATGTACCGACAATCGTTGGCATCATTACCCTATCATACTTTGAGTAAAATATTGCCTTCTTCGAAGCCATAAATCAAAATTAAATGGAAGATGTACGTTTTCATTGGTTGTTCCGATATTCAGAGGCGGTGCTAGATGGGAGGCGTGAATTTTAAGAACTTCGAAACTTTCGGGAGCTCTACACTCAATATCATTTTGAAAAAAAAAAATTAATTTATATTTAAGAAAACTTCTTCCAAATTGGAATCGTTCTGTGGATTGATTTTTTCCCGAGAACTTCGTAGTTCGGAGATAAGATCATTCATAAAATTTTGCGATCTCAAATTCGAATTTCAGGAGTTTCTGAAAACATTTTTCCAAAAATCAAACACAGATCCATTGATAATTCCCATTCGAGTCTACTCTATGAAAATGAAATGTATCCATCGAGCCAATTCTGAGTTGGAATGTCCTAAAATAAGCATCGAGAAGCATGGGGCGAATGAAAGTACTGTACACCCAATACAGGGACATAGCGGTGCTGCGCCGGCTCTTCCGACCCGGATGCATTTTCAGTAACAGCAGACGCGCTATGTTTTCGAATAGCGTTCGGCGACGACAGTAACAGCAGACGATTTAGGTCTAGAACGTCTGCTGTTTCTCACCTTGAGTTAACTTTCAAGTGAGACTGATTCAAAAAAAAATTATTTTAGCTTAGCAAATAATGACTTTGTTTTCGTTATTAATTTATTCATAAAACACATTTAAAAACAAAAAAAAATACATAACATAATGATTTATAAATTATTAAAAAATGACCTTAGAAAAATGACAAATCAATTTCATTTTTTAAACTTTATTTTCACCTAAGCCCATATTCATATTGACACATTCTTGTAGAGAATGGGGTGCTTTAGCTTTTTTTTGAGTAAGCTTTTCACTTTTCTACCAGCTCAGGAATGTTTTTTACCACCCATTGCCAATTTTCTTCTAGCTGCACTTGTTGGCTGCACACTTATCATTTTTCCTTTTCTTATACCCAGGTGCTTATGCTTTGGAGTTGTTCCGTGGTATTTAAAAGAATTATGCAACCCTGATATAAGAGAGTTGTTACTTTTAGCACACTTTTCTCGATTTTCAAGTGGAAATTGCAGGATAAAATTCTATCGGATTATTGTCAAGACGTGTCAGGATTTCATTAGAAAATTTTTACAATCTTCATTTAAATCATCGAGTTCCTTGGTCGTGGGAACATTGATAGGCTGTTTGGTGTAGGCTGGTTTATACTTAAAGTATCCACATTGTCACCTTGAAGTGGATGAAATAGCTCTGGATTAGGATTATCTCCACATGCTACTTCATAACGCTTCATTTTCATGTCAAGATATAAGGTGTTCACACAGGAGATAATTTTTTTTTGCAACATCAGCCTGATGCTTGCAGTGCTTTCCATTGTATCCCACATAACAACTGCATTGGAAAGACATCATATCAACTATGTATGTAACATCTTTATTTTTAGAAGAAGTTACGCTAAACTCCAAATTACCTCTTTTGACAATACTTGACGGTAAAACATCTTCATCATCATGGATGTACCGTAATTTTGTGGACTTTGTCACTCTGTTTGAAACCACATCTAGAAGCCGTTGCTTATAATAACATTCAAAATTAGTTACTATAAAATCAACAACTGCGTTAAATTGAAGGCTTCAGTTCTTTCTAACGCTATATCTTTCAGCAACCTGAATGTAACTTCAATGTAGTTATTTGTGTTTGTTCCTCGAATCATCAAGTTACGTCTATAAAATAGGCACCATAACTCGATCCGTTCTATCATTGATTCCACATATTGAGTAAATTTTGGATATTTGGAAAATTCTTCGAACTGCTTTTTCGCATCATTTAAGTTTTCTTCTGTTCGAGGGGTGAGAATATTGCGAAATATTGCATGGTGTTTGCGATTCTTCTTTGGGAATCCCATGTTTAGAAATTTGAATCCACTTCCAACACGCCTTTGAAACGTGGAATGAGCATAAAAGTAATGTAGAATTGGGCCAAAATAATTTTAGAATATTACGTTCACCTAAATCATCATCAGTCATTAGGCGAAGGAGCTACTTTAATGGGTAAGATTTCAAACAAAGCAGCAACACCTAAGCCAAACACTGGAAGCCGAAAAAAGCCGAAGCACTGCCGATGATCTAGCGCGTCTGCTGTTACTGAAAATGCGACCCGGATGGCGGCGTGTGCCTATACATGGCGCGTCGTTTTTCTTAAATTTGAGCGTTGAGTTTTTTTCTCATGGTCAATTATATTTCGCCCTTCCAAACGTAACTTCTCAACATAATATGTTTGTATAGCCTGATGACAAAAAAGCTGTAAACGTTGTTTATAAGGACATTCTGTAGTAGGTAGGTATAATATTTATACTCCATTCACATTTATAAAGTATCCCGGTTGGCCAAGTTTTAGGTTTATCAAGTTTTTTCCCCTAGAACAGACGCAGGTTGGCACTCGTGAAAATTAAACAACGTTGCCAATGTTATAGTCCATCCAAGAATGATTGACATCTCGGGGGGCTTTGGAAAATCGAAATTATGTTGGTAATGCCATTCAGTAATATTTTGAGTTGCAGAATTCAGGTTGGTGTTGGAAATATCACTGACATTTTGTTCTGTCATCAATGTTTCGGAATTTGGCAAAAAATTGAGCAAGTGAAATAAATATCTTTGAAATGAGGCTCTTGAAGAGTGAACAGCTAAAAAATGGAAAGCCTGCACAGAGCACGTAGAAAAAGAAATGAGAGCAGATTAGTCAAAATATAAGCAATGTTATGAAAACCTGACAAAACCTTTCATTATGAACGAGTTCTGCCCAGATGAGGAAAAAATAATATGTTGTAGTTGTTGAAACAGAATAATAGGAATATTTATATTTTTCATATTCCATATTTTACACCTTCATTGTTCACAAATATTGAATGTTACAATGTCATGACAAAATTTTTCATATATTAAATAGATCCATTGGTTAAGTTTTGTTTCTGTCTTGATATCTATTACAAATTTCCCAATCCATTCACATTGCAGTAACACACGCTTCAAATTATCAACTAGATTTTTTCGGTTTAGCGAATATTCATATTGAACATTGAAAAGTACCGTGCTATTACCACAGAATACCTAACTACACAGAAGCGTCACTCCGCCTTCCCGCCAAAACTTTATTTGATGACGCTTCTGCCATGCTAGGTAGTACATATGTCAAGTTGAAATTCAAACTTCCCGGTGGATCACTCAAAAATGACATATGTACTACCTAACAGAGAATCAAGGTCACGAAAATTTGCCCCTTGAAGATCAAAGTGCCGACGCTTAGTGACGCTTCTGTGTAGTTAGGTATTCTGTGCTATTACTGCTATTCATATCACCCACGATATTTTTCGTTATCAAACCAGAATTTCCAGGCTGTATGCTCCTATAATTGATCGTAAGATCGAAAATGTATCAATACAAGATGAAAATAATATACTGCTGGTATACAGATTTACACGCTGGTAATCGTATGTGAAAATTGGGAACATTTTCGTGTTCAAAGTTCCTTACTTCAAAAAAATATCGTTAAATTTTTAGGTTATTTCTATATCTATGATGAAAGCACAGAAAATTTTTAGTTACTTTTTTGTAACTAGAAATAAAGCTGCGACTGGACTTTCAAGGCCTGCTCTGATGTCAATCATTCTTGGATGGACTATAATTCGCTAATTTATCCCCTTCTTGAAGTGATCTTGAAGTCTTCAAATTATATGAGTGTGCTGATAAGAGAAATGTCAAGTGTGATTATTAAACAATAAAAGTCTGATTCACTTGAAAGATATTTCGCTTTCTGAAATAAAAAACTATAAAAACTCATAGTAGTGATCACGTCCTTAGCAATAATATTTCAATTGGAGTTCACGGGAACGAGGACAAATCAAACTGTGGTTTACAAAATTTTATTCATCGGTCAACGTTTCGTCCAAATTTCTGGACTTCATCAGGACTACAAAGGAGAAAAATACAAAATGAAGCAGGGGTAACCTTCTTGAAGATTTATGTCGATGATACCATTATGGCAGTTCCGCGTGATCGGGTGGATGAACTATTGAACGTGTTTAATTCTTTCAACGACACAATTAAATTCACCTGTGAGATAGAATCCAATAATAAGATACCTTTCCTGGATGTAATGGTCCACCGTCAGGACAATGGCGTGTTGTCGACTAGTTGGTACATGAAACCAAATAATTCGGGAAGACTGGTCAATTTTCTATCGAACCACCATTTATCTCAAAAGATGGGTATAATGAAGGGCTTATTGTTGAGAGTAAGACGTTTGAGTAGTGACGAATTCCTGAACGAAGATATCAAACGAGTTAAAGAAATCCTGAGATTGAATAATTATCCCATCCGATTAATAAACAGAATGATTACACTCTCAACATCTCGGAACACCGCGTCGGGAAATAACACACCTAATAGCGATACTCGTATGTATAGATTCCCATTTTTGCCCGGATTGTCCCAAAAAATTACCCGCATTTTCAAAGCTCACAGCGAATCTATCAGATTGGCCTTCTATAATGTTAAGACTGTTGGCTCTGTTTTCTCGAAAATCAAAGATAGGAGGGAGCTAGGTAACAATTCAAATCTTGTTTATAAAGTATCTTGTAAAGACTGTGTTAAATGTTATGTGGGACAGACCAGACAACTTCTCAAAAATAGAATTCGACAACACAAATATGATTGCCGATTACAGAATGCTAGTCAAACCGACAAAACAGCCCTATCAGAACATCATTTCTCACTTCAACATAATTTTGATTTCGATGAGGTAATTATTTTAGATCGTGAAAAAGTTTATAACAAACGAAACCTCAGTGAAATGATGTATATACATATGAATGACACGGTGAATCATCGATCCGACACACAGGGTCTCAATATTATGTACTGTTCCTTATTGAATGCATACAAGGAACGCGTGTCATGATAGAAATTAAATAATTTTTTGTTTGCCTGGTCTTTCTGAATGGTTTCTTTGATTGTACATATTTTAATTCAGTTTGTGTGTGGGAGTAATATTGACTGATGAACCTTCCTACTTATTGCTCCATTTGTCTCAGTGTTTTATTTTATTTATACAACCATATTTTAACAATATTTATTTAAGGGTAAGTCGTCATGAATGCTCGTTTTGTCCTGCTTCATTTTGTATTTTTCTCCTTTGTAGTCCTGATGAAGTCCAGAAATTTGGACGAAACGTTGACCGATGAATAAAATTTTGTAAACCACAGTTTGATTTGTCCTCGTTCCCGTGAACTCCAATTGAAATACTATAAAAACTGTTCGGTAAGGGTTGATCACATTTACTTTAACAAATATAAATATATTCATCACGCCAGGAAACTAAAAATGCCGAAGGTAGTGACGAAAAAGCAGAGACAAACTATAAGGAAGAATTGAAATCGGCTCATTCAAAAAGTATCAATTTGGAATCAACACTTTATCATACCAGCTATCCAACATTTTTAACGTATGTGAGTGAAAACCAAGGTATTATATTTTATGAGAAAAGATATTTATTTTTTAGCTGCACATAAACACAATCAGGGGGATTTCAAGTGAAAGAGCCGACAAAGAATTTCCTTCTATTGGTGCACCAAAAAAGACTTCATTTTGAAAAAAGATCTGCAACGACAAATTATAATTCGAAACATGAACATTTTTCGATTGATAATCTACTCACTTTTGCAAAATAACATTTGGAATATAACGGAGGACGGACATCACTTAAATCATGAAATCAATGGGTTACAAATACAAAAGGGTAAATGAACGCAAAATTTTATGTGAACAAAAACATGTTGTTGCAGACAAAATTACTTTCCTGCGCAAATTTCTACAGTATAAATCTCCAGATGAAAATATCAGATTTGTGTTTCTACATGAAACTTGGATTTACCATTACGGTACTTCAGTTCGTCGCTGGACACATGAATCTGATATGATGAGTAATCCATCCAAAATTGAATCAGAAGGAAAACGTTTCACAGTTCTACACGCAGGAAGTAATTTTGGGTTTTTAGAAGGTTGTGATTTCATTTTAAATTAAAAAAATTCACAGATTTCGCAATCCTTGCAACCATCAGAGACATTGGAAATGATAACACCACATGTGAATATTACCAACATTTATTTGCATTTGACCTTAAAATAAAAAAGTATTTTCAATAATAATAATAAGCAATAGATAATAATTGCAAGAAAGAATCAACATTCCTAATTCCTAACATAAACATGCGAGAGAAAACTTTCTAAAGTTTCTAAAGTAACTATTCTTGAGATATAATAATGAAAAATAATGATATAAATGATCGGATGATGCTGGGCCCATTCTGTTCAATATTTTCGAAGTGAATTTTTATTTTACCAAATCTGAGTTTTCTCGAAATTGGCTTGAGATAGAAGGATTCTGTTTTCACTAAAATTCATGAATCTTATAGGTACTCGGAGTGAACATTATCAGAAGAATCTTAGTCCACCTCGTCCAATATTTTCGAAGAGAATTTTGATTTTACCAAATCTGGGTTTTCATGAAATTCAATTCAGATAGGAAGGATTCTGTTCCTACTAAAATTCACGAATCTTATATGTACTGGGATCAACTATCATCGGATGAAGCTGATTACATCCTGTCCAATATTTTCGAAGTGAATTTTGATTTTAGAAAATCTGGGTATTCATGAAATTGGCTTTAGATAGAAAGATTCTGTTTCTACTAAAATTCATGAATCTTATATGTACTTGGATCAACTATTGACCTATTCCTCAAATGCCGAAATAATTGCCCTATCTGGCAACGTTGCGGCGAATTTGACGGACCACTCACCGCGGCCCAGATCTCACTTGATGAAACAATAATATAAACACTCGAAGTGCTAATGAAGGAAATAAAACAAGGATCTATCCTTCAAATACCGGAATAATTGCCCAATCTGGCAACGTTACGGCGAATTTGACGGACCTCCCACCGCGGCTCACTGGTCGCCGATTCTAGTGTGCTGGCCCAATTGGGAAAAGTAGAATTCGATAGGTGGCGCTCTGAAATGTCAATGTCATCTTAGCAACGAGTAAAACAAATCAGATGTCGTATGAGCCCTTTGATATTGAAGTGGTTTTATTTTGCTGTTTAAGTTATTTTCAGGGGGTATTTTGTGAAACTTTTGGTTTTTCTTTGATTGTGCTTTAGTGCTTTGTGTTGTTAATCTAAATTTTGACTTCCAATATTTTTATTTTTGGAGTAATAGGTATGGTTGATGTTTGTGAAAAGTACAACAAGCGTTCAATTAACTGTTTAGTTTTAGGTCTGATTTCGTGTTTTTATTTCATTTTTGATATAGTCATATCTACAAAAGTTGCAGGGAAGGTACGTTTGTATTGAGTATCATTTGAAATTTTTAAAACCGACTTATTTTCTCTTCGTTTTCTGGAACATACTTCGTGGCTTGACTGTGGTAGTTTTAAGGAAGGTACTGCATTTAAAAGAAGATACTTTTTTTTACTAAGACCTGAAGAATATGTTACTCATTTATATATTGTTCACCTTCAGAAATATAACCTACACCATCCACTATTAACTTATAACTATGTATTAATGTATTACACTTACACACTTGGTACTAACCTTGACTAGTCTTCCCTTTTAAAATGTAAGGAACACACGGACATACTATCTATAACTGGTTTCCCCATTTTTAGTTTAATTGCCTTAGCCTTTTGAGATATATTTTCCAGAACTCCAAACGCATTTTCAATATTTACCATTCTTCCCATGGGAGGAAATTTATGGAAATATAAATCGGGATTTTTCCCTTCACGGCTAGTGCAACCAAATACAGAACAGTTTCGATTATGCAGCGACATAATTCAAAGTATAAAACTTTAAAAAAGGTACAAAAAAATCAAACTTGATCTGCAATGAAGACAAAAAACAGAATAAAAACAATGCAATACGAATTGTTTAACTCGTTGCTTCAATTACAATTTTTTTCCGCCAGAGGTCTCATTGAATTCTACTACGCCCAATACACAGGAAACATTAAATGACAAATAGGCACGTGAGTTGCAGAATGCCGATGTAAGGCAAAACTTGACTCATCGCATCGCCAACATCTGATTTTGACAGTTTGACACTGACCTGTCGTCGGTCAGAAATACAATGTTGAAAACGAAAATGGAAATAATAAACATTTCAGATTCTGGAATACTACGCGAAATCCAATCCCTTCCCCACTGAAGTATTTTTTTTTTTTTTTTTTTTTTGATAACTCGGCATCGACTGCTTTGGTCATTAGCCGTTCACCACCACCAGACATTTACAACATCCATGACCAACCGGGATTCGAACCCGGTACCTTCAGTACCCCAGCCGGCATTCAACCCACTGGACCACCGAGGTAGTCCCCACTGAAGTATTATTTCAACACGTTTCACCGAAACCGTGAGTGAATTAGGTCTTGGATTAATTGAATTAAGTTATCTGTTGAAATTGTAACCTGATTCAATTTCAGCTGTACACGTTATAAATCGATAAAATTTCTCTTAATGTGAGAGCCGATTTCTGAAAATCATTTCTCAGCATGCATTTCATATGGTACATTATTTGCTCCTTTGAAATTAGATTTTTTTTTTACCTAATTGAATTTCGATCTAATTGCCATATTATTATTTTCGCAATTTAAGAAACTAAGAATTTCATCTGCATAGTTAGTAAGGTGTAGTGGCTACATAATAATATTCTATTTCAATTCCTTTAGCAATAGAAGAAATCAATATGATATTGTTTCATTTTAAGCCCTAGAATCAGGATGGAATAGGTATGCATTGTAGAATTCAAAATAAAAGAAAATTTTTTTTTACCAACATTCATTACTTATTGTTTTGATTGAGATCAATGAATATATAATACGAAAACAAAAAGAAAGTGTTTGCTGCGGTTGGTGCAATGCTTCTCTCGAAAGAGAAACCGAGCCTTCTCCAAGATACCCTGAGTTTAAATCTGATAAGAGAAATGCAAGAGCAGAAAAATGAACAAAATAATATCTTCACCATGCTGGCTAAGTAGTTTCCTGGAAGATGATTCAGTAAAACTCTGAAAATATTCTACAACTTCAGTCGAAGAAATTTTACTATAGAACACTTTAAAAAATATTCTATTGTTTGCTCGGATATGTACCTATGCTTTGCTATTCTGCCTTTTTTGCAAATTTCACCTTAGATTTCTGTGCAAGTCATGTGTTTAATTTCTCCCCACAATTCAATTCTTTTCATCAATTCCTCATCAGAAGGGTATAAAACTCTACCAAATATTCAAGAGAAAAACTCGAAACAGTTTGAACTGCATTACATTTTCATCGTAACAATTAAATGACGTTAAACTTTCTGGTCTGGTTTGGATGCTAATTCTTCTACGAAGAATTTCTCATCATCCTGGTATGCCAATCGACTAGTTGAGGGTTCATACATATATACCAATCTTCATCTGAAACAGAATTCCTTCTTTCTTACGAACATTCTCCAAATTTTCTTCAATCATGAGGACATGATGTGCTTCCACAGTAACCCTATGATAGAATAGAATTACATTCAATATTTGTTTGCATTTGGTCTTTCTCTGTGAAGAAGTTGTTTCCACATTCTCACATCCACTATTTGGTCCAATTAATCCAATAGCTTTTCTACCCTAAAACAAAGCAATATTCAAAGAGAATCTCAAGTTATAACTAGAAAACCATAAATACCTTATATCCTTTTTTCCTTCCATTTTATCGTATTTCAAAAATTTTTTTCAACTTTCTATTATAGCCATATAGGTATTTATTCCAGCTCCTTTTCTGCCATAGAACAAAATGGCCTCTCTTTTACTCAATAAATTTGAGAATAATACAAAGATTAAAGAACTATAATATAATAAACACAAGTTCTCAATCGCTGAAGAATCGAATAACATGACAGCTAGAACATTGTTTATAAACAATGTGCTTCGGAATGCGGATCGTAGTTAGGAGTGTTGCGGCAAAGAGTAGATACAAGAGAGATCATTTCGGCTTGGCGCGAAACATTGGTTCGTCGACCTTGAATTCAACTACAACAAGCTGGGCTGTTATTGGCACCCCTCGATTAGACCTCGTCATTCACATATGACTTTCAAGGTCAAACAAACGATGTTCGCGATTTCTTTCATAATTAGGGGGAGTGAGGTCTCTTGTATTTACTCTTTGGTTGCGGTATTCAAATGCCGTGTCGGAGATTCACGAACCGATCCGAACCTTCCCGATACAATTTGTCATTCAATGTATCCTCCCAATACACCTATGTTAATTAAATCACGCGATAACATTCGAATGCTCTTTTGGTCTACTGGCGACACTTTTGTCTTTTGACCTTGAACGAAAACTCGTAACTCGCCTGTAATATACGAACATAAACATTTCCAATGTTAAAACAGTTTGGAAAATTGTCAATAGTATAACTGGTAGAAAAGAAAAAAATAAGACAAATATATCTGTGAGGGGTGAGCCCACAGATTTGGCAAATGATTTCAATGATCAATTTGCGGAGATTGCAAGGGACTTAACTAAGAACTTCAGAATATCCAGAAAGCACTTTGAATCACAAGGCTTTCATAGGTCATTTTTTATGTTTGATATTGAGGAATCTGAGGTTGTTTCAGTGGTTAGAAAGATGAAAAATGGGTCTTCATTTGGACATGATCATATACCAATGTCAGTGATAAAGGGATCCATAGATAATATTGTGAAGCCTTTTTGCGTTATCTTGAATAAATCTTTTACAACTGGAATATTTCCAGATGAGTTAAAGAAATCGATAGTCAAGCCATTGCATAAAAAAGATGACCCTGACAATTTGAATAATTATAGGCCAATAGGTCTGCTCACATCTTTTGCAAAAATTTTCGAAAAGATCCTTGCCAATCGACTGTTGAACTATCTCAGCAAATTCCATCTTTTGAACCCTAGCCAACACGGCTTTTTACCAGGTAGAAATACGGAAACGGCAATTTTTGAACTCACGCAGACAGTTCTAGATGCATTGGACCAGGGCGTTATCCCTACAGGATTGTTCCTGGATCTATCCAAGGCTTTTGACTGTGTGGTACATGAATTGTTACTTTTGAAGCTTGAGAGGCTTGGTATTAGAGGTAATCAACTAGAACTCTTCAAGAGTTATCTTCATGACAGAGAGCAGAGAGTTCTCATACAGGTAGATGATACTAAATATATGTCTGATGAGAAAATGATCGAAGTAGGTATAATTCAGGGTAGCATATTGGGCCCTCTTCTTTTTATCATCTACATAAATGATCCAGTCCCAATCATGAATAATATTAGAGTAGTACCTTAAAGCTGAATACAGACTATTCTGACGTGACGTGTTTACATGTGGGCCCACGTCAAAATTGTGCGTGATATAAAAATCCATAAAAATGCAACACATCCTTCTGTGCGTTCACGTTCATATTAGGCCAATGTGAGCACTGCACGGTCCTGACGTGACGTGAAATCACGTCACGTCAGAATAGTCTGTATTCACCTTTAGACTATGCCGACGATAAGAATTTAATTATCATTTCCAATAAAGTGAGCAGTCTCCAGTCTGACATATGTATGCTCCTAAGCAATGTTAATGAATGGTGTAACAAAAATGCTTTAATTTTGAATACTGTAAAAACAGAATACATGATTTTCACCACAGATAAGTCACAATTACAGTTTCCTGAACATGTTAGCTGTGGCGACCAAGTTAAAAAAATTTCTGGAACAGTAAAATTTCTTGGTTTATATATAGATTGTTTCATGAAGTGGAAAGAGCATGTTGATTATATTGTGGGCAAACTCAGTTCTGTAGTTTATATGTTGAGGATATTGAGGGATAATTTGGATCAAGAGATTCTAAAAACTGTTTATTATAGTAATTTTCAATCACTTGTTAGTTATGGATTGGTTTTCTGGGGGGGTTGTTCGTCTGTACAACGTGTTTTCGTCATTCAAAAGTGGGCAATAAGAGTTATTTTCAAGATGGGTTATAGACAATCATGTAGGGGAGTTTTCAAAGAAAACAATATTTTGACTGTTTGCGGATTATATTTGTACAAAATCCTATTGTTCCTGCAAAAGCATAGGTCCTATTTTATTCAATATCAAAATCGAAATAATACGAGGCAAATGTTTCGCTACTTTTATCCTGTGCATAAATTAAGTTTATTTGAAAAAAGTTGTACCTATATGGCCATTAAAGTTTTCAACATGCTCCCGAGATATGCTCAAATTTTAATTGATAGTAAAACCTTTAAGAGGGAAATTTATGGAATTATTTTGAAGGTTGAGCCCTACACTGTTGAGGAATTTGAGATGGCCTGTAGCTCTATGACACAGTTTCACTCTCTGTAATTATTTGTTTTTGTTTTTTCTTATTTGTAAGTTGTGATTGACTTGTTTTCTTTTCTTTGATGTAATATTGATCGATGATATGGAAAATAAATTACTATTCTATTCTATTCTATTCTATAAAAACAAGGAATTCTGTTGAAAGAACAATTGGGGTTTGGAAGAGGCGATTTCCAATTCTTGCCTATGGATGTCGCCTCAAATTAGAGACAGTTTTTGAGGTGATTGTTGCAACAGATTGGGGTTTGGAAGAGGCGATTTCCAATTCTTGCCTATGGATGTCGCCTCAAATTAGAGACAGTTTTTGAGGTGATTGTTGCAACAGCTGTGTTGCATAATATATGCAGAAGTTTTAATGCTGCGGATACCCCTGAACCTGAGGATTTACAATCTTTTGCCAGATCTCTCGACGAATCCCAAGTTCCAAGCATGTCAGCGAATGACCATAACAATAGGAACATGGGACCACAAATGCGAAATTCAATTATACAAACCTATTTTTCTAATATTTCAAGTAGTGATATTCATTTAAGACATACTTAAAGTTTCGTAAATAAAAAAAAATTTCTACAATTTTTGTCTCATTTCATAAGAACAATGTATCAATAACATTTGACATAATGAATTTATTGCAAATCAGTACTATGCTCTTGGGGAATTGAGTACTGATTCTAATGAAATATAAAGTAAATATCTCCCTGCTTTAGAACAAAAAGGAAATAATAATTCAATAATTTTAAATTTATGAAAGTATTTGTTGTCATTAGTTTGAACTCATATAACAATTACTTTATAGGTATAAGAATATTTCTTTTTTGTTGAGCTTTATTATATCCCACTGTATTTTATTTTATATACATATTCATATTTGAAATTAACATTTAAAAATTGTTCAAAAGGCTGTGTAAATAAAATCAACCTATTTCAGAATAAATATTTAATGCAACTATTATGATTTCACTACAATTAATTCGTTTTTAGCATGCAACAATTTGATTTTTAGCAATTCCAATTCTGCATTATTTTTTGCTCTTCTGAAAGTATCTTCTTCCAATTCCCTTTGTTTTCCTCTCTCATTTTTTTCCTTTAGGTTTCGCAGTTCCTCATCTGCAATTTGCTTCTGTACATTCAGAATGTCCTTTTCAATAGCAGCATTTTCATTCCGGGCTATTTGGATTTTTTTTCCTCCTCAAAATACTCTAATTTTATTTGAGCTACTTTTAAGTATTCCTCTGAAAGTTGACCAGAAGTTTTTGTCATGGCTGGTCGCCTTCTTGATAAGAATGAGGAATTTCCAGTACATTGAGGAGTTGCCTCGATTATTCTTATCTATAAATAACACAAAATGAAATTAATGAAGTTTAAATTGGAATAAACAGCAATCACAAAATAATTAATGCTTACAGCAGGCGTATCCACTTCTTCAGTGATCTTCACTCCCTTTAAAGATTCCTTTTCATGGGATGTAATTGTAGCACATACCTCTTCTTCATTCATCGTTCGAGATGCTGAGGGGTTTTCAAATACCATGCTGTCAGAATCGAATATGTTCTTAAATCCTTCAACGCCTTTTTTATTCATAAGCCACAGAGCAAGATCCAGATTTGGGTCTTGAGGGGGCACCTGAGCTGTTCCACCACCGGTCAGATATACCTCTCTTCTTTCTGCCGCGATGTGCTTCCTCGTGTCCTTTTTTATATTCTCATAAAAATTTTTTAGAGATTCTTTGCCCCTATGATGTCCATCAGGGGATTGTGAATTGAATAAATTCGTAATTTCTTGCCACGCTTCCGTCTTTTCACGCCAAGTAACTGCATTCGTTTTTTATTTTCAATGGTGCCCTTGAAACTATTCACCAAATTTAAAAGTTTATTTTTCTCATTAGAAGAGAAATTTGGAGCTCTTGTTGATTTCTTTTCAACACTATCCATTTTGAATTCACACTTCACAAGGAAAAACCGAAAAACACAAATTATCTGTACGATGTTTGTACGTTGTCTGTTATTTGTTATGTTATAGGTTAGTCATAGATCATAGAAACCGGCATAGAATTTCTTCTTTTCAATTCCCAAGTAGGTCGAATGTATCAATATTTGAATAATCTTACAGCGTTGCCAAATGGCAGTGATCCTTAGCTAAATTTCTGTTAAGTGGTACCGGTGCAAATGGAAATATTTTTGAGTGGAACTTAAGTCTAAGTGGTACCTAGCAACGAGGAACTTTTAAGGGTAAGCGGTGCAAACGGGCGTTAGAGGCCGATTTGAGCATGGGCGAACAGTGTCATAAGCGGATTTTGTTGCCAGACTGTGCAAATCCGTTTCTTCAGTGGATCAAATAACGAAATAATTGCCCAATCTGGCAACGTTGCGGCGAATTTGACGGGCCGCTCACCGCGGCCCAGATCTCACTTGATTAAACAACAATATAAACACTCGAAGTTCTAATGAAGGAAATAAAACAATGATCTATCCTTCAAATACCGGAATAATTGCCTGCGACGAATTTGACGGGCCGCTCACCGCGGCCCAGATCTCACTTGATTAAACAACAATATAAACACTCGAAGTGCTAATGAAGGAAATAAAACAATGATCTATCCTTCAAATACCGGACTAAGTGCCCAATCCGGCAATGTTGCGGCGAATTTGGCGGACCTCCCACCTGAGTCCCACCTCGGCGCAGTTCGCCGATTCTCGTATGCTGGCCCAACACACCTACGTTAATGAATCACGCGATAACTTTCGAATGCTTTTTTGGTCTACTGGCGACACTTTTGTCTTTTGACCTTGAACAAAAACTCGTAATTTACCTGCAATATACGAACATAAACATTTCCAATGTTAAAACCGTGACTATCGAAAGACAATGACCAGTGAAATTTTTCAGAATTTGGTTATTAATCAACTGATTCCATCTTTAGCTAAGATTCCTGTGAAATGTGTTGTGGTAATGGACAATGTACCATATCATTCGGTTCAATTGGATAAACCACCCACCTTTTCCAGCAAAAAAGGCGAGATGCAGGATTGGTTGATTAAAAACAAGATTGATTTTAATCAAAATTTTTCCAAGAAACAACTTTGGAATTTGATATTACCTCATCGAACTGACAAACAGAGACGATATGTGTTGATGACCTTTTGAAGGAGCATGAGGTTCTTAGATAACCCCCATACCATTGTCAGTACAATCCTATTGAAATGGCATGGACGTTTTGTAAGAACTTCTATAACAAAAACATAAATTCGCATCCCTATACAACGGATAGAGTGTTGAATTTATGGAGTCTGGCTCTTTCGAAATGTACCGGGTTTTTCACTATAATTTGACCCCCCCTTCAACTTTGTTACTGAAGGAGATACAAAAAAATGTTGTGAACAAAAGTTTCCGAAATCGACTGAGGTTTTACAGTATGTATTCACATAATGGAATATATACAGGGTGGCCAACATATTGATGGCAACTTCATTTTTTCAAATGAAACACCCTGTATATTTTTCCATATTTGCCTAGCTCTTATTCCCCTGATTTCGAATATGTAACACATGTTGATCTATCTCTTTTATTCTGAGTTATTCCGAGATGCGAATTTTAAGAACCACCTGGCAAGCTCTGTAATCTTTTTTCAAGTGGCAGACTGGGTTTACTGAAAATGCCCATTTTTGGAGTTATGATAACGTCAATTGGAATATATACAGGGTGAACAACATATTGACTGCAACAACATTTTTTCAAAACAGGGTGTCCTGTCCTGTATATTCTTCCATCTTTTGATAGGCTATTTCCTCCTGATCTCGAATATATATGCATATTTGGGCGTGTCTCTTCAATTTTCAGAGATTCAAAGTTTTGAAATGATGATACCGAATAAAAAAATATGTGAAATGCCTACGAAATTTTTTATATTCAAACAATTTACTCAAAAGTATTATTTCAAAATGAATACTCAACAATTACTTAACCAATAAAAATAATAAATTATGGTATTATGGTATGAATAACATCAACTAAAGAAATTGCTCGAAATGACCACCTTCATTCAATACACATAGTTCATATCGTTATCTCAAGTTGTTAAGACTATTTTTGATTGCATTGTTATGGCTCTGATTCAAATCAGAAATTAAAGCTTCAATTTTGTTTTTAATCATTACAATATTATCATTATTGCTGAAGTATATGTTTTCCTTCAAGAACGGCCATAAAAACGTGTCCAACGGTGTTAAATTTGGACTATTTGGTGGCCGTGAAATGGGTGCGCCATTACCAATCCAAAGATCAAATTGGCCACTTAAATGTTCACGAACTTCCAAAACGCTATGCGGGGGCGCTCCGTCCTGTTGCCAAATTATTTATTCTAATTCTTCAGCAGAAACAGTCGCTCCAAAAGCTCAGCTACCTCTGGCAATATATTTTCTTAATATGTTTAACGGTTAGTTTGAAGTCGAAAAATATAGGCCCCACAATTTTATCATAAACAATGCCACACCAAACGTTAACAGATTTTCTTCCGGATTTTCTGATTTCAATAATTTTTCGTTGTCTTCGATTTTTGTTTTCCCAAGAATGTCTATTTTTTCTGTTGAATACACCTGCTGTGGAAAACGATGATTCATCCGTCCACATTATGAACCTGAATAAATTAGGGTCTTCACCCAGTCTTTGCAGCATACTCTGACAGTATTCTAAGCGTTTCCGCTTTTGTTCTTCTGTAAGGAGTTGTACTGGTAATAATTTGTATGGCCTATATTGGTTCTTTTTCAGGACTCTATAAATTCTGGAATAACTGATTTCCAGGTCACGCGACGCTTCCTTCAAACCATTTTCCGGAAATTCTATAACAATTTTATAATTTGTGAGGTTGTTTCGAATAGAATGTCAGCATTGAACAACAAACAATTAGAGTAACTGTTCAGTTCTTGGTTCAATTTGGTTAATTCTTTTTTTATTTTTTCAAAACGAGATGCGCTTGTTCGAATCCCCTCCTCCTTTTAAACCTGACTTCCTGATGTCACTACAAGAACAATATCGGAAGATTAATGAACGAGAACGGTGTGAGGTACTTACGAAATAACGGATTTTAAAACGAACGTGCGAATACAAACTTAAATAACGGCGAGAAAATTGAGTGTTCTTGCGAGAGGAGTGCACAAGGGTATACGTTGTGCTCTGTGGAGAAAACAGCGACTGGTTGCAACCGAAGATCCGATGCTGATTAGTAGACGAGTAATAGTAAGTGACACTTTTCCCAACTTGTCACCCCTCATATAATTTTTTCCATCTACTATATGAACCAGCGCATTTCAATTACTTCAAATATTTGGTCGCAAACATTTGGTAGCAGAGCGTGGTTGACTATTAGTCAATATCGAGAGAAACGGATTTTGTTTAGCTATATCATTTTGAAAAAATTAACCGAACGGCGAACGTTTGATTTTATTGCCAACATTCGTAAAATTATATTATTATTATTCAATTTTGTTTTCACAGAGATAAATCTTCACGCATTCAATACTTTGGTACTTGTATTATTGGCGATATTCCACCTTATTACGTATTAAATTATCTATTTCATAAAGAATATTCAAAATGGCCACCGTTAGCGAAGAGGATAAGAATTTGTTCAGAAAACTAACTGGATATAAAGAACGTTTATGGCGTCAATTACAGGATTGTTATGAGTTGACAAATCAATTACCCCAGAAACTGACTCAATTTAAGTTGAGGGTGTCTCAAATCGATAAAGTGAGAGATAAATTCAGCGCAACTCTTGATAATCTTCAGAACTTATCAGGTAAACATGAGGAGTTTTTTACCGACGTCATACAATTGGAATCAAATTTCGATACGATTTATTTCGAAATATTAGCATGCGCCGGAAAATACAGTGAGGCGGTCGGTGACCCTCAGTCAGCTGTTAGCGCATATGAAGAAAGAATTATCTTTACGAGATATTACCATAACGAAATTTGATGGAAGTCCTGAAAAATTTCCTGCATTCAGGGCGATGTATGACGCTTTGGTACACAGTGCCAATTATTCTGATATTGAGAAATTTACTGTGTTAATTAATCATTTAGAAGGTTCAGCGTTGAAGTTCGCACAGACCATTCGTTTTTCACCGGAAAATTATGTTGTGGTCTATAATCAATTAATACAGCGTTATACCAATAAACGTATTATTGCGAATCATTACTTGCGTACAATTTTTGGATTGAAACCCTTACGTAATGATAATTTCGAAGGTATGTCAGAATTATGTGAGATTTTACAAACGAACGTAACGGCATTGGGCGATATGAAAATACCGAATTTGACAGACTATATATTTGTTCAGTTTTCTCTGCAATTATTGGATAATAAATCTAAAGAAGAATTTGAAAAGAAATTTTTAGACACAGAATTTCCAACCTTTAAAAACTTGATTGAATTTTTACGAAGTAAATGCTCTGTTTCGCAATTGGTAGGCGAAAGTTCAAAATTGGATATGCAGATGAATAAATATAATGTCGATTTTAAAATGAATTATTCGAAAAACCAAGGATCAACCGGTGCTTATAGAAAAAAGATATCAATTTTGTCCCATGAAGTCGATACAAATTCAAATCAAGGGAAAAATAATTTTTGTATTTATTGTTCTGGTATCGATCACTTTAAGTTGACCAAATGTTCGAAATTCAGTTCACTGTCACCCGGAGAACGTCATGAATTTGTAAAAAATAATAATTTGTGCTATGCATGTTTATATCCTCATCGAATAGCAGATTGCAGAATGAAAATAAATTGTAAATTTTGCTCTAGTACACGACATAATAGCTTACTTCATGACAGGGAATATAAAAATAAAATAGATAGAGAGGGTTTTTCTGGATCACATTTGCAACCTTCGAATTCAGTTGCTCTTTCTTCTTTGGAATTGAAAAAATCTGAAACGTTGTTAGCTACGGCAAGAGTACTCATAAAAGGCAAACTGGGTGAATTATACCCATGTCGTGTAGTTTTGGATTCAGGCTCACAAGCGAATTTTATTACTGAAAGAATGGCCAACTGTTTAGGTAAAAAGCGTAAATCATGTATTTATGAATTATCCGGAATTGGAGATACCAGAGGTGTGAAACCTCGTGGAGCATTGGATTGTGAGATAATCCCCATACATAAATCTGATTTCGTATATAATTTCGGGGCAATTGTTTTATCTCGAATTACTTCAGATTTGCCGATCAAAAATATGTCTGGTGATGTCGGAAGCCAGTTTAAGTCATTACAGTTAGCAGATCCAGAATTTCACATCTCATCTTCTGTTGATATATTGTTGGGGATTCAAGCGCTTTTAGATTTAACGCCAACGGTTCCATCTATAATTCGAGGAAATCCGAGCGCTTATTTGACATCACTCGGTTGGGTGATATTAGGAAATGTATCACCATCGGTTGTTTCAGTTGAGCAGATAATTTCTAACCTTTCAATTGAGAATGAACCGTCACTTAATGAAATTATGCGTGCCTTTTGGGAATTGGAGGAAGTAAGTTTACCGAAACCTATTTCACCGGAGGATCAATTTTGTGAATCTCATTATAGAGAAAATACTCGGCGAAATTCAAATGGTCAGTATATTGTTCGTCTTCCATTTCAGGAAGCGAATAGGAAATTAGGTTCTAACAGAGAAATTGCTCTAAAACGATTTAACAAATTGGAATCACGTTTTAAAAGGGATCCCAATTATTATATGAAATATGCGGAAAATATAAAAGATTATATTGATCAGGGACATCTTATTCCTGCTACTGAAAAATCTCCATATATTATGACCCATCATGGAGTCGTTAAACGAACGTCTGATGACATTAAAATCAGAGTGGTTTTCAATCCAACCGAACGGGATGAAAATGGAGTATCCTTAAACGATATTCTGTTGTCGGGACCTAAGTTACATCAGGATATTTCTATTATTATTACGCGTTTTAGACTACAACCGGTAGCATTGACTTGTGATATCTGTCAGATGTTTAGATGTATAGCTATGGATCCATTAGATAGAAAATATTTCCACATTTTTTGGCGATTTAATTCCAACGAACCAATAATAGAATGGGAACATACTAGAATAATTTTTGGTGTCACGACATCCCCGTTTCTTGCAAATCGTACCTTGAAAGAACTCGTGAAGGACGAGGGCGCTAGATATCCGTTGGCAGCTAGAGCATTGAATGAGCAAACTTTCGTAGACGATATCTTGACAGGTGCTAAATCGAAATCTGACGCCCTTGAACTCAAAAATCAACTTATTAGTTTGTTAAAAGCCGGTGGATTTGACTTAGGAAAGTGGTCATCTTCTGATAACGATGTTGTGAGTAATTTAGCGGAATCTCTGGAATTACCGATCGGAAATAGTGAATCTATAATTAAAGTTTTGGGAATGTTTTGGGACAAAACGGAAGATACGTTTCAATATAAGGTTAAGGATATAAACGAACCAGCAACGAAACGGGGAATATTATCTAGAGTAGCTCGAACCTATGACATAAATGGTTATTTAAGTCCATTTACTTTCTTACTAAAATCGTTGATACAGAAGTTGTGGTTGTTAAAAGTAGACTGGGATGATCCACTTCCGGATGATCTTCAGGAGATATGGTTATCGATAAAGTCTCAGTTGTCAATGCTTGAGGAAATAAAGATTCCTAGGTTTATGGGTAGTACTGAAATGTCTTCTTGTATGTTAGTAGGCTTTTCTGATGCCAGTATCATGGGAATGGCTGCAGTTATTTATTTGAGAGTCGAATCAAAAGAGAATTATATAATAAATTTAGTAGCTTCCAAAACTAGAGTAGCACCTTTGAAAACTCTAACAATTCCTAAGTTGGAACTCGGAGCTGCTTGTCTTTTATCGAAATTAATGAACGCTACTCTAGAGGCTTGTAAATCATTCGTAAATTTAACTGACATTTTTTGCTTTGTAGATTCTAGTACGGTGCTAGGTTGGCTCAAAACTCCGCCTTATAAATTGAAAACTTTCATTTCCAATAGAGTTGTACAAATACACGAAAACGCTCCTAACGTTCGCTGGTCTTATGTGCCGGGAAAATACAACCCTGCGGATCCTGCTAGTAGGGGCCTAACCCCAAAGGAATTAGTAAATTGTGATCTCTGGTGGAAAGGTCCTAGCTTTCTTTTGGATCATGAGACTAAGTGGAAATTCGAGTGTGAAATTCCTTCAAAATTACCTGAAATCAGGATAGTTTCAAATGTTTCAACGATGGCGAACAGAATTGAGGATAATGAGCTAATTAAAATTTTGGATAAATTCTCATCACTCACAAAAGTTAAACGGGTTTTTGCGTATACATTAAGATTTTGTAGAAACTGCAAAAAACAAAATGAATGTTTACCTCAACAAAAATTATGCGGTCCTTTAACAGCTAATGAATGTGAAAACGGTTTACTTTTAGCTATAAGTTTAACACAGTCAAAATATTTATCTCATGACATGACATCAATTGAACGAGGTGTTATAACTTCAAAGAAAATCAGATCTCTTTCACCCTTTATTTCGGAGGCGGGCTATCTGATGGTGGGGGGTCGTTTACGACAGTCCCAGTTTCCCCTGAGACAGAAGCATCCCTATTTGATACCGAAAGAAAGTCGCTTGGCAATTTTAATTTGTGATCATTTTCACCTAATTTCTGGTCACGGAGGACCACGTTTAGTGCAATCTCTAATAAATCGATATTTCTGGATTCCAAATTTACGTAGATTGTTGAGAAGTAGGATTTTCCGTTGTTTGAAATGTTATAGATTTAGCGCAAAACCAGTGCAGCCACCAATGGGTGATTTGCCTTCTTACCGTTTAGATCCGGGAAAATGTTTTACGCATACCGGATTAGATTACGCTGGTCCATTCGAAATTAAATTGTCTAAGTTACGCACAGAGCGATACCAAAAGTGTTATGTAGCATTATTCATCTGCATGGTCTCTAGAGGCATACACTTGGAAGTTGTCAATTCTTTAACTACCGAAGCTTGTTTGTCTGCACTTGATAGATTTATCTCGAGAAGAGGTTTACCCACTAATATTTATAGTGACCAAGGCACCAATTTTAGAGGTGCTTCTAGAGAAATTTCAGAGATAACAAAATTTTTTGATCAGAAAAATCCGGAGATATCTCATTATTTGTCGGCTCATAACATATCATGGAGTCATAATCCCCCTTATGCTCCCCACATGGGTGGCCTTTGGGAGGCTGGGGTAAAATCATTTAAATTTCATTTGAAGCGGATTGTTGGTGGAACCAGATTGCATTTTGAGCAATTTTTTACTATTGTAACTCGCATAGAGGCAATATTAAACTCCCGACCGTTTTGTAACGAAACTTCTTCACCCAATGAGGATTTGGATCCACTTACGCCAGGTCATTTTTTGGTTGGTGGACCTTTGTTATCACGGGTAGAAATTGATTTAACAAATATTCCACAGAACCGTTTATCACAGTGGCAATTATATCAACAATTAGTTCAATCCTTCTGGAAACGCTGGTCAAATGAGTATGTTCAATCATTACAGAAAAGGCCTAAGTGGACGAAACCTTGTGTCAACGTCAAAGAAGGCGATTTAGTTCTCTGGTATTCTCCAGATGCCCCACCAACGCATTGGCCAATCGGAAAAATTACCCACTTAATACCAGGCGCTGATGGCGTTGTAAGAGTAGTTAAGGGTGTACAGTACTTTCATTCGCCCTATGCTTCTCAGTGCTAATTTTAGAACACTCTAACTCAAAATTGGCTCGATGGATACATTTCATTTTCATAGAGTAGACTCGAATGGGAATTATCAATGGATCTGTGTTGGATTTTTGGAAAAATATTTTCAGAATCTCCTGAAATTTGAATTTGAAATCGAGAAATTTTATAAATGATCATATCTCCCAACACCGAAGTTTTCGGGAAAAAATTAATACACAGAAACATTCCAATTTCAAAGAAGTTTTCTTAAATATAAATTAAATTTTTTTTTTCTAAATGATATTGAGTGTAGAGTGTGCTAAAGTTTCGAAGTTCTTAAAATTCACGCCTCCCATCTAGCACCGCCTCTAAATATCGGAATAACCAATGAAAACGTACATCTTCAATTTAATTTTGATTTATGGCTTTCAAAAGGGCAATATTTCACTCAAAGAAGTTTTTATGATAGGGTAATGATGCCAACGATTGTCGGTACATTTGATCTGCACTTGATTTCAATACCACAGGAAATTTGACAGTTTTTATGACCCTAAAAATTTCACTGGGTTCTTAGCTGAATATGCTCGTACCTGAACGATAGATAAGGATTGAAATTTGTCGTCAGGTGACAAGGCGGGTTACAAACCCATTACCTAGCGATGACGATTTCGTCATCTATCAACAATAGTAGGGAAGTTTACAACCTTTAATATTCAGTTTCCAAATTTCACTTGTTTATGCATAATCCTTCCAAAGGTAAGAGGGGGGGTGTGTAGGGACTTTTGAGAAGCACTATATATTCCAATTGTGTGAAGAAAGAACTCATAGCTTAGTATATTTCCACCTGAATTACCTCGTGTTCTAACGGAAGGTTATATATAAGGGTACTTATTAATAATATTCACATAATTTCATTTCGTGCAACTATGGCTAAGTATCGCTCAAGAGTTCACAAAAGATCGGCTAGGTCGAAATTCATGAAAAATTTACAAATTGCAAGGTATGTATATCACATAAATTCACCTATACTTTTAATTCTCTCATAACTAAACTTGAAAGATCTTTGGCAAATCTGAAGAATCTACGAAAAGTGTTATCCATTAATTGATTTCCATTTCAGACAGAACGCTTTAGCTAAACAAGAAGGTTATAGTGAATTGCTCGAGTCTACAGAAGGTGGTAGAAATGAGTAAGTAATCCATTAGATAAAGTCATCATAGTGAACAAAATTCAGATAGTATACTTTTTAGGGATGCAATAGAAAATCTGCCAGAATTGGAAGTAGAAATTGACTCTTCTCATATCTCTATAAGGCATTTACTGAATGGACGCCGTATAGTGAATTTAGGTCACATTCTTTATGAATACGAGCAGATCATAAGACATAGTGATAAATATACTATGGGCAAAATGGCTTTCGTGAAGGAAACGAAATTTGGGATGAATTCGCGACTCCATTTCTTCTGCAATAACTGTGGAAAATCTACTATTTTGAATACCGATCCAGACTATAAGCAAAATGATTTGTCTAGTGCTATGGTATGGGGCAATTTATCAATAGGTATTGGAAAAAATCAATGTGAGGAGTTATTCGCCATGATGGACGTTCCATTCATGACACAGAAGACATACAACCGTAAAGTGTTTCAAATAAAGAAGGTGAGGATATTAGCTAATGTTCGAACAGTGAATTTCATCAATTTACTTATCTCTGTGCAAAACGTTCATTACTAAGTATCAGTTGAATATATAATACGTTGATTTCGGATTTCCAGGTCCGCATAGAATATTCATCACATCAATAGTTTTTTTAGCACGAAATATCACGGTGTTTGCTCTATTAACATTTTGAAAAGCTTAAAGTTTCACCACTAAGATCATACTTTACGCTCAAAGTGAGATCATGAAACAATATTATGTTTGTCATTTTTCAAGTAAGATGCATGGAAATATCGAAATTATGTTCACAGCTTCCCTAATACTCAAATTCTATTTAAGAGAATCACTTTCGATAAAATAAATGTTTATGTAAACACTTAATACAGTATCGACAATATTTTAGATCTGGGAAGAAAAATTATTCGAAAATATGCAAAAGGCTGGCGAAGAGGAAAAAAGGATTGCTATTGAAAAAGGGAACGTGTGTGCAGATGGAACTCCCTACATAACTGTCATAGTAGATGGAGGATGGAGCAAGCGTAGTTATGGACATGGATACAACGCACCTTCGGGACTTGTGAGTATCTATAAACATTGAAACTGATAACTGTTATAACGCGAATAATTCTTATGATCTTCGCTCTCGGGTATCAAAAATAAAAAATAAAACAATGGGATGCTAATTTTTCAGGGAATTATTATTGGTGCACAGACGAAAAAACCACTATTTCTAGGAGTAAGGAATAAAACGTGTTCTGCGTGTGCATACTACAAAATGCGAAATACACCTTCCCGGCCACATCATTGTGCACTCAATTACAGCGGTCCTTCAACTGGAATGGAACAGGAAATAATTGTAGAAGGTTTTTGTAAAAGTGTCGAACAGCACGGACTTCTATACAAATACTTAATAGGTAAATCAGCAGACAACAATATTCATTTTTAATATTAACTGGACAATTCTAAAATGTTATAGGTGATGGAGATTCGAGCGTGTATGCAAGGGTAGTAGAAAAGGTACCTTATGGTCGGCAAGTGATAAAAATTGAATGTGCCAATCATATGACCCGATGTTTGAGCGACAAATTGCACAGACTTGCTAAAAACACTTCTTTCGGTATTTCTAATAGAAAAATACTTACGAGGAAGAATAAAAATATAAATAATATCGAAAGACTCGTGAAATCTGTGAGGATCATCGTAAAAAACAATGAAGATGATTCAGCCATATTGCGACAAGATTTGGGAAATGCTCCTTACCATGTTTTTGGGAATCACAGCAATTGCAGGTGAGTACTTATCGATTTTTTCTCAACCTCCAGTACCAGAGAACATAAGTTTGATAAATAGTAATTTTGTTCTCACAGAGATTCATATTGTAAGAGAAAGGATTCAGGAGAGGAAGATCTCACCAAGATTATGAATCAGTCCTTTTTTCAAGAAGTTCTGAAAATAGTGGAACCGATGAAAAATAAGGCTGATCGATTAGTGTACAATGAAACCACAAACCAAGCCGAAAGGTATGAGAGTTCAATTTAAATATTTCCAATATATTTTCCATTCATTCTACTTTTATCTACATATTGTTATTCGCAATAGCCGAAATCGGCCAATGTCCGAAATTTTTGCTCACAACGCGTTATGGGTATCTTATTTACCCACAATGCGAACATGTGGTTTTTTTCGAGCATTGAGTGAAATGCAATTCCCAGAACGCGACGTGGGTAAAATGAATTGTCCACAACGCAGAATGAAAGCGCGCTAAAATAGGATTCGCATTGTGGATTATCAAATTTACCCACAACGCGTTCTGGGTATTCCGCTTTACTCAGTGCTCGAAAAAAATTATCTATTCGCATCGTGGGTAAATTTGGATACCCATAACGCGTTGTGAGCATAACTTTCGGACAGTGGCCGATTTCGGCTATTGCGAATAACATATTCATACCTGAATTTTACATAGATATATATTGAAATTTGTTGATTTTTTAGGTATATGGCACTCGTCGCTAAATGCACGGGAGGAAAAAGAGTTAATTATAGTAAATCCATTTCATATACCACTCGTGCTTATGGAGCTGCTATTTCTCACTCTGTTGGACCTGCGTGGCATCTCCATACTTGGAAAGGCCGTCTTGGGGAGAATACGCGTAAAATTTTGGCGAAAAGGAAGCGGATTCATGATAAGAGAAATGAGGGTACAAAAAGCCAACCAAAAAAGAGAAGAGATTTTTCAAATGGTCCTGACATGAATTACGGACCAAATGCTGCCCAGCCTGACATTCCTCAGGGGGAAATGTCAGTAAAGAAAACCCTCTTTCTGAACAAACTGAAAGATAGAATTTCAGATCGTTCAAAATTGGAAGAAATTGAGGAGAAAACTCGTGGGCAGCATGATAATTCCTTATGGAGGGAATTGAGGCAGGACTATCTGACAGCCTCGAACTTTGGTACAGTGGTCAAAAGAAGAGCAACAACCCCTTGTCATAATTTAGTAAAAGCTTTACTGTATAAAAATCCGGTGAATACTCCCGGTATTTTGTATGGAAGGGTGAATGAAAAAGTCGCTATAGAGATATACGAAAGACTGAAAAATGTCAAAGTCAAACGATGTGGATTGTTTATTGATGTGGATTTTCCATTTTTAGGTGCTTCTCCCGATGGATTGATTGGAGATGATGGTTTGATAGAGGTAAAGAGTTTCCAGTCAATCAAGGGAAAACTGAAAGATTATTCGAAACCACATTGTTATACTATCAATGGAGAAGAAGTAAGGTGAGAAATCAGATTTCAAACGCCGTTTCATATTTTATTAATCTTTTTTTTTCAGGTTGAAACGAAACCATAATTATTTTTTTCAGATCCAAGGTCAACTGAATATATGCAGAAGACGATACTGCGATCTGGTTTTCTATTCTGATGATGATTTTCATGTCCAAAGAATCGAAGTAGATATAAACTTCTGGCACAGTATCATGATTCCGAAATTGGAAAAGTTTTATATTAATTGTATTCTTCCAGAAATTATCGATCCAAGAATTCCAAGAGGATTAAAAACTCGGGAACAGGAATAAACTGTTATAAATATGGTGTGCCTTACATTGTAAACGCAAGCGTGACGTTGAATTTGCAAAAGTAATGACTCTAATTCATTTCGCAAATTCCGCATTGTTTGAATGCGTAATCGCAGGTTTTTATCGAAACTTTATATCAATAAAATTCTTATTATATCAATAAAATTTTTCAATAAAACCATATTGTCTTTCATTTGATAATATTTTTTCGAACTAACTTCTGTTATGATGAATTAGTTCATTGATAATCCCTCCTGGATCTTATATTGGTCCTCTGTTCCTTCTGTCTTCTAAATTATTTTCAGGTGAGTGACACCATTGACACATTAGAGGAATACTCAATGGAGACATTTTGGGTTTTACCAAGAGAGGAGAGAATTTCCAATACGTCATTTATTCAGATTTTTCATCCCTAAACATAAATGATCCTACTCTTCAGTGAAATAATAGAAAAACGAAATATTTTTGAGCGCTCGATGGGCTCATTATAACTAGTGTCAAATCAATTGAAACAGCCATTTTATTTCGAATATTCGTATTCTTTCTAATATTCTATATTATTACATTGTGTATCAAACAAGACTATGAAATGAAATTGAAAACCATTTGATAATACGTAGGTATCTCTGAACCTCTGATATAAACAAGGTCTTAGAATATTCATTTAATAATTGTTATCATGGAATTTGGTGAAATACTTTCATGATGTTATTGATAGGTAGTAAGGTATGAAAATAAATAAATTTCACTATTTCTAAATATATTCCAATGACGCAGTTTCGGTAATTCTATCGATCTGAGGAAACGATGCCCACACAATTCTTCTTTCTATACCAGAATTGACGAACGTTTCGATCCTTTCGGTTCCCTTTTACATCAGGTAAATAGAGCGGTGGGCTTTATTATGGTGTCATAAATTGCAATAATACCAGATGTTCATTCTGTTCTGTCGAAAATTTTGTTCGAAGTAACTCGGCAAGAATAGGCGGGGCTATTGAAATATTGGGAGTTTTGAATTTTTATTGCTGGGTATTTTCATGTAGTGCCATCTAGCGGAATTCGAGCTTTCTGGCAAAGGGTGTAACAGCCTTAAGATTCGAACCCCCACAGGTGAAATTAAACGAACTTTAAACAAGGTGGCTTTACTGCCCCCAACTTAAGTTGAAAGTCAAAAGTAATTATTTTTTTTTGAGTAGGTACTACCTACATTTAATTAAATATTCACCTGTTTTCAATTTTATTTTTGTTTCTTTTCGGGATGTTGGCAAATTCAACCGTTCAAAGGGCGGAAAATGTAATGAACTCCATCTTCGATGTCGTTCATTCCATAATATAGTTAATTTTTTTTTTGTTCTTTTCTTTTCCTCATTTCTAGAGGACAAATATATCATTTGGGTGGGGGGTATGTTCAGTTCTTGGTTCAATTTGGTTAATTCTTTTTTTATTTTTTCAAAACGAGATGCGCTTGTTCGAATCCCCTCCTCCTTTTAAACCTGACTTCCTGATGTCACTACAAGAACAATATCGGAAGATTAATGAACGAGAACGGTGTGAGGTACTTACGAAATAACGGATTTTAAAACGAACGTGCGAATACAAACTTAAATAACGGCGAGAAAATTGAGTGTTCTTGCGAGAGGAGTGGAGAGCTGTGGAGAAAACAGCGACTGGTTGCAACCGAAGATCCGATGCTGATTAGTAGACGAGTAATAGTAAGTGACACTTTTCCCAACTTGTCACCCCTCATATAATTTTTTCCATCTACTATATGAACCAGCGCATTTCAATTACTTCAAATATTTGGTCGCAAACAGTAACACTACCTTCAAAATAAAGTAATATGTCCAGTTCTTGATTTTCATTACTCGGGATGCAACGCCTCTTTCTTTTAAAACATTTTAAGTCCCTTACACGGTTGTAAATATTGACAAATGTGTTTGCACTTGGAATTGTATTATTTGGATGCAACCTCATATAATTCCTCCTTGCTGCTTTCTTATTTTTATTATTCTTCACATACAGTGGAAATATTTCAAATTTTTCTGCTTCCGTGTAATGCATATTTGATTATTATTTTCATTTAATGTAAAACGCTTGTCATATCGTTACTAAGGAGTTAACTCCAAAAACGGGCATTTTGAGTAATCGCAGCCTGCCACTTGAAAAGTTACTGCTGAGCTTGCCAGGTTGTTCTTTAAAGTTGAAACTCTGTGATGCTCAGAATAAGAGAGATAGACCAACATATGTTACATATTCGAAATTAGGGGAAAAAGAGCTAGCCGAATATAGGAAAATATACAGGGTGTTCCATTTGAAAAAATGAAGTTGCCATCAATATGTTGGCCCCCTTGTATATATTTTAGTTCGTGAAGTCATATTAAAAAACCTCAGTTGATTTCGTGAAATTTTTGTATGAAACATTTTTTTGTATCTCCTTTAGTAACAAAGTTAAGGTGGGCGTTCAATGTAGTGTGTTTTCATTTCAAGTTGCATTTGAAAATGGTTTAACTTTGAGAACTGAAATTTTGTGGGTAAACTCAGAAAGGATTGGAGTTCTTAATGAGATAATTGAGATTAATTGCATTTCAACAGTTCATTTTTTTTCTTTCAAAAATAGAAGAAAATATGCCAACTCATGCTTCTGTTTTATTTCAAACGAAAGACCCATGAAAATAGTTCAACTTCCGATTAAAAGTGAATCTACAGATAATTTCATTCAGAAAAACAACTTGAAATACGGAATGGCCAGAGAATGGCCAAATTCAAATTTTAGCGGGAAAAAGTTCCTGTTTTACCCACATTTTCACTAATTTCATAGTTCAGCGAGTTTCGGATAGACAGCGCCATTGTACATTTCATTCATGATTAGAGAGATATTCATAGAACTCATAGAGATAATGTAAGTTCTATGGAGATATTCCATAAAATGCACGGTGGCGCCTCTATCGGTTGATTTGTCCTACGCGCTTCAAACGGCGACCTTAAAGGGGGGGGGTCAAATTATAGTGAAAAACCCGGTACATCAGATATGTGGCAAAATTTTTATTTACATTGTGAAGGACTTATCACAGAGGACTGGACGAAACACATGGGTAATCTTCCAATAGCAGATATTCCTCCATTCATTATTGCATTGGGAGAATCTGATTCATCAGATTCAGAATTTTCTGAGGGTTACTCTGACTCAAACAATGATCTAATGGATATGGAATAATGTGTAGAGGAAATTCTGAGAACTCGTCTCTTCCACTTAAAATGGGGAAATTCAAAATGGATGGAGGTTCAAAAACTCCAAAAGGAACATTACTAGTGTAAGTTCAACAGAACCCTTTATCCGGCAGTGTGAAAGACCTAACGTTTGGATATTCTAGTATTGCAAAAATGTCGAATATCCGCCTTATTCAACTAGTACTGTATCGAAGATTTTCTACGATCAAGGAGGTTCAACTGAATCAAACAAAATGACAAGAAGGAAAAGGAAGTTGCTGCAAACCACCTAGATAGAAAAATAACCAATCAGGAATCTGGGAAAGAATTTCTCAGTAGGCCTGCTTGGAGGGCCAGATCTAGTCAGAAGACCTTCGTTGTCAAGGACCAAATGTAGGTTATATTATTTATTATTTCCTGATGATTTTCTATCTCCTTTTCTGTTGCAGATATGGTTTCAAGATATTTTGTCAGTCTCAATCCAAAAAAAAGATAAAATGTTGTTCCTGAAAAAGATTCCATCCATTATAAATATGCCAGCCTATTCTTTGAAAAAATTCCAAAACCTCTATACTTACTCAGAGAGGTTTTTATCTTTGTGCTCTTGTATCATAGTTAAAAATGTATGGTGTCCTGTTCGAATCTGTTTTGCTATTACTGTAATTGCTTTGAACATGCTATAATGTTTGATACATCTAATGACCTAATGCTTTTTCTCAAAAAAACATATACATGTAACAATGTTAGAAAATAATGTTTTGTGATTGAAAATTAGGGACGTTTTATATATTCAAATCCAATTTCTTTATTGAGTTACCATTTTCTCAAGTTTTTGTATCCAATCATTATATGCCAGTTTGAAAAAGAATCTTTATTAATGATTGTATGCATAGCCTCCATGAGTAGACTTTTTTGAATTCAATATTACTGCTTACATCAGGAGTTTTCACCTGAACTCTTCCATGTGTGCAATCTCATTTATATTAGTGGAGTTATTCTAATTGAATAAGAGTATAAACAATTCTCTTGAAAAGTTACTAATTGAATATTGTAAAAAAATTATGTCTTAAGCTGTAATGCCATTGAAATTATGTAAGGAAATTACATTATGAATTACACTATATCTTATTTCATCCCATTGTACCTTGATTTTTTTTAACATTGGAAATGTTTATGTTCGTATATTGCAGGTAAATTACGAGTTTTTGTTCAAGGTCAAAAGACAAAAGTGTCGCCAGTAGACCAAAAAAGCATTCGAAAGTTATCGCGTGATTCATTAACGTAGGTGTGTTGGGCCAGCATATGCCAGCATACGAGAATCGGCGAACTGCGCCGAGGTGGGACTCAGGTGGGAGGTCCGCCAAATTCGCCGCAACGTTGCCGGATTGGGCACTTAGTCCGGTATTTGAAGGATAGATCATTGTTTTATTTCCTTCATTAGCACTTCGAGTGTTTATATTGTTGTTTAATCAAGTGAGATCTGGGCCGCGGTGAGCGGCCCGTCAAATTCGTCGCAGGCAATTATTCCGGTATTTGAAGGATAGATCATTGTTTTATTTCCTTCATTAGAACTTCGAGTGTTTATATTGTTGTTTAATCAAGTGAGATCTGGGCCGCGGTGAGCGGCCCGTCAAATTCGCCGCAACGTTGCCAGATTGGGCAATTATTTCGTTATTTGATCCACTGAAGAAACGGATTTGCACAGTCTGGCAACAAAATCCGCTTATGACACTGTTCGCCCATGCTCAAATCGGCCTCTAACGCCCGTTTGCACCGCTTACCCTTAAAAGTTCCTCGTTGCTAGGTACCACTTAGACTTAAGTTCCACTCAAAAATATTTCCATTTGCACCGGTACCACTTAACAGAAATTTAGCTAAGGATCACTGCCATTTGGCAACGCTGTAAGATTATTCAAATATTGATACATTCGACCTACTTGAGAATTGAAAAGAAGAAATTCTATGCCGGTTTCTATGATCTATGACTAACCTATAACATAACAAATAACAGACAACGTACAAACATCGTACAGATAATTTGTGTTTTTCGGTTTTTCCTTGTGAAGTGTGTGGTGATAAAAGCGATTCGACACAGTGTACGTGCCGAACCAAGTTTGTCATCCCCATAATTCAGAAGATACCTGCACATTGTAACAATGGCATTCTTGGACTTGACCCTCAACTTTCTCTACCGTCAAGGAAATTCTTTAATTGCAATAACATGAAACCTTCAAAGAATATCAGCCACTTTCAGGTACAAGAATGACTAGAAAGATTTGGCAGGCGCAAGTCCACGGAGCCCATTGGGCAGGTATATAAATACCTCAGATAGGTAAAACCAGACAGTTGTTACTTAAACTGGTTAGCAGTTATCGACGACAGTCGAAACATTCTTGTAACTAGAACCGATCTCCTGATGAATAAACATATTCCTTCGTTTCCACAAGTGTTTTAATGTCTCCCGTAAACGCATACACCTCAAACTGGTGACCCCGACGTGATCCGCGTGTAAAAAAGGAGGTTTGCGTTTACGAAATTTCGATACGGAAGTGTGTGTTAAAAATGGCTTCTGATCCTACCGACGAAATCACCAACGTGGAAGCGACCGAAGATTCCATCAGTGCAGTGCGAGACCTCAAAATTCCCCAATTCTGGCCTAATAAAATCGCGCTATGGTTCAAGCTTTTAGAAGCTCAATTCACTTCAGCTCGCGTAACCAACGACGACACGAAGTTTAACATAACTATCGCGAACCTCGGGGAACAATACATCGAACAAATCGAGGACGTTATCCTGCATCCACCTGTGACGAATCGATACGCGTACTTAAAACAAGAACTGATAAAGAGACTAACCGAATCAGACAGTTCGCGAGTGAAAAAGTTGATCGAGAGCGAGGAAATCGGCGACCGAACGCCCTCGCAGTTTTTCCGAGACTTGAAAAAGCTCGCGACCGCGACAATCCCGGACGATTTTATTCTGACGCTGTGGAAAAGTCGTCTACCTACGGACATTCAGCGAGTTTTGGCCGCGTCTACCGAGACAAGCATTGCAGCTATCATCGAGATGGCTGACCGTATACGCGAAGAACCGCGACGAATCGCCGCAATGTCCAGTGATCGCGGATGCAGTGAACTTGGTGAATTGCGGGAAGAATTAAGACAGTTGCGTTCGCGAATTGAAACTTTGTCGCTGAACAGGCGACGCTCACCTTCGCGAAGACGCGGACGAAGTTCAAGCCGTGGTCGATACCAAAAGCAGGATGGTCTCTGTTTTTACCACTCTAGGTTTGGAAATAAGGCCAAAAAGTGTAACCCTCCGTGCAACTGGTCGTCGGGAAACGACAAAAGTCGTCCGTAAACGCGGCTCACGATGACGACTCGAAAGCTCGCCGCATTTTCGTTACCGACAGACAGACAAGAGTATCTTTTCTTGTCGATACGGGTGCGGACTTGTGTGTTTACCCGCGAAATCGCCTAAAGGGACCGATGCAAAAACACACGTACGAACTTTCTGCAGCGAACGGCACACGCATCAGTACATACGGCACTATCGCGTTGAAATTGGACCTTTCCCTTCGACGAAGTTTTGGGTGGAAATTTGTAGTGGCGGACGTTAACACACCTATTATCGGTATAGACTTCTTGTCGTATTATGGATTATTAGTGGACGCGAGAAACCGACGGTTGATCGATTCAATAACAAACTTTTCAACGAACGGTAAACCAGTGAAAACAGACGTTTCTTCCGTGAAAGTGGTAAATGGCGAATCAGTGTATCATCGACTTCTAGAAGAATACCCTGAACTTACTCGGCCACCTGTATTCAGAAAGGAAGCAATTAAGCATGGAACCAAACACCATATAAACACGACACCTGGTCCACCAATCCATTGTAAAGCACGACGACTTGCCCCTGACCGTCTTAAGCAGATCCAGACGGAATTTGAAGTTATGATGGAACAAGGAGTCATTCGCCCATCGAAGAGTCCCTGGTCATCTCCACTTCACAGCGTTCCCAAGAAAGACGGCACTCTACGTCCATGTGGAGACTATCGCGCCTTAAACGCTAGGACGATACCCGACAGGTACACACCACCTCATATCGAGGATTTCTCCCAGAAATTGTATGGTAAGACAGTATTCTCTAAGATCGACCTAGTGAGAGCCTACCATCAAATTCCTGTCGCGGAAGAAGATATCGAAAAAACCGCGATCATTACCCCGTTCGGTCTTTTCGAGGCCGTTAACACAATGTTTGGATTACGTAATGCTGCTCAAACCTGTCAAAGATTTGTCGATGAAATAATTCGTGGCTTAGATTTTGTTTATGCGTACATTGACGATTTTTTAATTGCTTCGGATAACGAGACACAGCATTACGAACACCTGAACATTTTGTTCAAACGTTTAAATGAGTACGGCGTTGTAATCAATCCGGCGAAATGTGTTTTCGGAATAAACGAAATAACTTTTCTCGGATATACTGTTAATTCACAAGGCATAAAACCTTTGGCAGAACGTGTAGATGCTATCGTAAAATTTCCCTAACCAGAAAATATCAAACAACTTCGCAGATTCTTAGGCATGGTAAATTTTTATCGACGATTCATTTCCAACGCAGCTGAAATCTTGCAACCTCTATCCGACCTATTGAAAGGTAAAATGAAAAGAAACGCGCTGATATCGTGGAATGAAAGCGCACTTAACGCTTTGAACTTGGTAAAGCAAGCTCTAGTTGACGCAACTATGTTAGCGCACCCTATCCCTGGCGCACCAATCAGCATTGTGGTAGATGCCTCCGATTACGCGATAGGAGCCGCTTTACAACAATTAACAAATCATGCATGGCAACCTTTAGCGTTTTATACAAAATCTCTATCTACAGCTCAACGTAAATATAGCGCATACGACAGAGAACTATTAGCAATGTACTACGCTGTAAAACGTTTCAGATACGCCGTGGAAGGTCGAAACTTCGTGATATTCACCGATCACAAACCACTCACATACGCATTCAGTCAAAATTTGGATAAATGTTCCCCTCGACAATTTCGGCAACTCGACTATATTGGCCAATTCACTACTGATATACGGTATATCAAAGGCCAGGACAACAGTGTAGCCGACGCATTATCGCGAATCGAAGAAATTTCCGAGGTAGTTGACCATCGTACTCTCGCAGTCGCGCAAGAAATCGACGAGGAATTACGCAAAATCCTCGAATCCGGAAATGAATACTCCCTCAACATAAAGAAAGTTTATTTTCCCGATTTCAATGTCCAACTTTACTGCGATTTAACCAACGAAAGCGTTAGACCATTTGTGCCAAAACAATTTCGCCGAAACATTTTCGACTCTTTGCACAACCTTTCACACCCTGGCATAAAAGCCACAAACAAATTGATAAGTTCGCGTTTCGTGTGGCCATCGATGAATAAAGACTGTCGCGAGTGGACGCGCTGTTGTGTCCCGTGTCAACGAAATAAAATAACTCGTCATGTTTCCACGCCAATCAAACAGTTTGACAATTTAGCTGATAGATTCGAACATGTCCACATTGACATTATCACAATGTCATATTCACAAGGCTACCGATATTGCCTTACATGTATTGACCGTTTTTCAAGGTGGCCGGAGGTAGCGCCAATCGAAGATATGGAAGCCTCCACTGTGGCCTCAGCCTTTTTGTCTACTTGGATTTCGCGTTTCGGTGTTCCGCTCAGAATAACATCGGATCAAGGTCGACAGTTCGAATCCAATTTATTTAGGGAACTATGCAAGCTACTCGGTACAAAACACATACGTACAACAGCTTACCACCCTCAAGCTAACGGTATGGTCGAACGGTTTCACCGCCAACTTAAGGCAGCAATAAAGTGCCACGCCACGGACAATTGGTTGAAAACGTTACCAATAGTTCTTTTAGGAATTCGATCGTGCATCAAAGAAGATTTGAATGCAACTTCTGCCGAAATGATTTACGGTTCAAGTCTTCGACTACCTGCCGAATTTTTTGCCCCTTCGAATCAGAAAGCAAATTCGGATTTCGTAGAAAAATTGAAGGTGCGGCTCAACGATGTCAAGCCAAACGCCGTTATTCGGCATGGTTCTAAACCAACCTTCATTTTCAAAGACCTGTCTACTGCTAAACACGTTTTTGTTCGGCGAGATGCAGTTCGCGCGCCCTTGCAATCTCCGTATGACGGACCATACGAAGTAGTACATCGCCATGATAAATATTTCGTATTCAAAATAGGCGACAAAAAAGCGACCGTCTCATTAGACCGACTAAAACCAGCCTTTCTTTTGACGAAAGACTGCGAACCCGAAAGCGAGTTTAATTCTCAATCCGTAGTTGTACCCGATCAAACTTTTCAACCCGAACATACTGAAGGAAATAGTAATCGCGAACATTGCACTACACGTTCAGGTAGAAGAGTACGTTTCCCGGATAGATTACAAGTCGGATTAGATTAAGCCAATTACATTCACCATATATATATATATTTTTTTTTTCTTCAGCATTTATCTAATACTAATTTTTTTTTTCTTCTCTCAAAATTTTCCACAATAATGTAACATACAATTTTTTTTCTCTGTCATAATTTTCCAGAGTAATAATGTACAAATATAAATTGTTTCATCTTTCATCGTAACGTTATTACTGGTAAGGGGGTATGTGGTGATAAAAGCGATTCGACACAGTGTACGTGCCGAACCAAGTTTGTCATCCCCATAATTCAGAAGATACCTGCACATTGTAACAATGGCATTCTTGGACTTGACCCTCAACTTTCTCTACCGTCAAGGAAATTCTTTAATTGCAATAACATGAAACCTTCAAAGAATATCAGCCACTTTCAGGTACAAGAATGACTAGAAAGATTTGGCAGGCGCAAGTCCACGGAGCCCATTGGGCAGGTATATAAATACCTCAGATAGGTAAAACCAGACAGTTGTTACTTAAACTGGTTAGCAGTTATCGACGACAGTCGAAACATTCTTGTAACTAGAACCGATCTCCTGATGAATAAACATATTCCTTCGTTTCCACAAGTGTTTTAATGTCTCCCGTAAACGCATACACCTCAAGTGTGAATTCAAAATGGATAGTGTTGAAAAGAAATCAACAAGAGCTCCAAATTTCTCTTCTAATGAGAAAAATAAACTTTTAAATTTGGTGAATAGTTTCAAGGGCACCATTGAAAATAAAAAACGAATGCAGTTACTTGGCGTGAAAAGACGGAAGCGTGGCAAGAAATTACGAATTTATTCAATTCACAATCCCCTGATGGACATCATAGGGGCAAAGAATCTCTAAAAAAATTTTATGAGAATATAAAAAAGGACACGAGGAAGCACATCGCGGCAGAAAGAAGAGAGGTATATCTGACCGGTGGTGGAACAGCTCAGGTGTCCCCTCAAGACCCAAATCTGGATCTTGCTCTGTGGCTTATGAATAAAAAAGGCGTTGAAGGATTTAAGAACATATTCGATTCTGACAGCATGGTATTTGAAAACCCCTCAGCATCTCGAACGATGAATGAAGAAGAGGTATGTGCTACAATTACATCCCATGAAAAGGAATCTTTAAAGGGAGTGAAGATCACTGAAGAAGTGGATACGCCTGCTGTAAGCATTAATTATTTTGTGATTGCTGTTTATTCCAATTTAAACTTCATTAATTTCATTTTGTGTTATTTATAGATAAGAATAATCGAGGCAACTCCTCAATGTACTGGAAATTCCTCATTCTTATCAAGAAGGCGACCAGCCATGACAAAAACTTCTGGTCAACTTTCAGAGGAATACTTAAAAGTAGCTCAAATAAAATTAGAGTATTTTGAGGAGGAAAAAAAATTCCAAATAGCCCGGAATGAAAATGCTGCTATTGAAAAGGACATTCTGAATGTACAGAAGCAAATTGCAGATGAGGAACTGCGAAACCTAAAGGAAAAAAATGAGAGAGGAAAACAAAGGGAATTGGAAGAAGATACTTTCAGAAGAGCAAAAAATAATGCAGAATTGGAATTGCTAAAAATCAAATTGTTGCATGCTAAAAACGAATTAATTGTAGTGAAATCATAATAGTTGCATTAAATATTTATTCTGAAATAGGTTGATTTTATTTACACAGCCTTTTGAACAATTTTTAAATGTTAATTTCAAATATGAATATGTATATAAAATAAAATACAGTGGGATATAATAAAGCTCAACAAAAAAGAAATATTCTTATACCTATAAAGTAATTGTTATATGAGTTCAAACTAATGACAACAAATACTTTCATAAATTTAAAATTATTGAATTATTATTTCCTTTTTGTTCTAAAGCAGGGAGATATTTACTTTATATTTCATTAGAATCAGTACTCAATTCCCCAAGAGCATAGTACTGATTTGCAATAAATTCATTATGTCAAATGTTATTGATACATTGTTCTTATGAAATGAGACAAAAATTGTAGAAATTTTTTTTATTTACGAAACTTTAAGTATGTCTTAAATGAATATCACTACTTGAAATATTAGAAAAATAGGTTTGTATAATTGAATTTCGCATTTGTGGTCCCATGTTCGTATTGTTATGGTCATTCGCTGACATGCTTGGAACTTGGGATTCGTCGAGAGATCTGGCAAAAGATTGTAAATCCTCAGGTTCAGGGGTATCCGCAGCATTAAAACTTCTGCATATATTATGCAACACAGCTGTTGCAACAATCACCTCAAAAACTGTCTCTAATTTGAGGCGACATCCATAGGCAAGAATTGGAAATCGCCTCTTCAAAACCCCAATCTGTTGCAACAATCACCTCAAAAACTGTCTCTAATTTGAGGCGACATCCATAGGCAAGAATTGGAAATCGCCTCTTCCAAACCCCAATTGTTCTTTCAACAGAATTCCTTGTTTTTATAGAATAGAATAGAATAGAATAGTAATTTATTTTCCATATCATCGATCAATATTACATCAAAGAAAAGAAAACAAGTCAATCACAACTTACAAATAAGAAAAAACAAAAACAAATAATTACAGAGAGTGAAACTGTGTCATAGAGCTACAGGCCATCTCAAATTCCTCAACAGTGTAGGGCTCAACCTTCAAAATAATTCCATAAATTTCCCTCTTAAAGGTTTTACTATCAATTAAAATTTGAGCATATCTCGGGAGCATGTTGAAAACTTTAATGGCCATATAGGTACAACTTTTTTCAAATAAACTTAATTTATGCACAGGATAAAAGTAGCGAAACATTTGCCTCGTATTATTTCGATTTTGATATTGAATAAAATAGGACCTATGCTTTTGCAGGAACAATAGGATTTTGTACAAATATAATCCGCAAACAGTCAAAATATTGTTTTCTTTGAAAACTCCCCTACATGATTGTCTATAACCCATCTTGAAAATAACTCTTATTGCCCACTTTTGAATGACGAAAACACGTTGTACAGACGAACAACCCCCCCAGAAAACCAATCCATAACTAACAAGTGATTGAAAATTACTATAATAAACAGTTTTTAGAATCTCTTGATCCAAATTATCCCTCAATATCCTCAACATATAAACTACAGAACTGAGTTTGCCCACAATATAATCAACATGCTCTTTCCACTTCATGAAACAATCTATATATAAACCAAGAAATTTTACTGTTCCAGAAATTTTTTTAACTTGGTCGCCACAGCTAACATGTTCAGGAAACTGTAATTGTGACTTATCTGTGGTGAAAATCATGTATTCTGTTTTTACAGTATTCAAAATTAAAGCATTTTTGTTACACCATTCATTAACATTGCTTAGGAGCATACATATGTCAGACTGGAGACTGCTCACTTTATTGGAAATGATAATTAAATTCTTATCGTCGGCATAGTCTAAAGGTACTACTCTAATATTATTCATGATTGGGACTGGATCATTTATGTAGATGATAAAAAGAAGAGGGCCCAATATGCTTCCCTGAATTATACCTACTTCGATCATTTTCTCATCAGACATATATTTAGTATCATCTACCTGTATGAGAACTCTCTGCTCTCTGTCATGGAGATAACTCTTGAAGAGTTCTAGTTGATTACCTCTAATACCAAGCCTCTCAAGCTTCAAAAGTAACAATTCATGTACCACACAGTCAAAAGCCTTGGATAGATCCAGGAACAATCCTGTAGGGATAACGCCCTGGTCCAATGCATCTAGAACTGTCTGCGTGAGTTCAAAAATTGCCGTTTCCGTATTTCTACCTGGTAAAAAGCCGTGTTGGCTAGGGTTCAAAAGATGGAATTTGCTGAGATAGTTCAACAGTCGATTGGCAAGGATCTTTTCGAAAATTTTTGCAAAAGATGTGAGCAGACCTATTGGCCTATAATTATTCAAATTGTCAGGGTCATCTTTTTTATGCAATGGCTTGACTATCGATTTCTTTAACTCATCTGGAAATATTCCAGTTGTAAAAGATTTATTCAAGATAACGCAAAAAGGCTTCACAATATTATCTATGGATCCCTTTATCACTGACATTGGTATATGATCATGTCCAAATGAAGACCCATTTTTCATCTTTCTAACCACTGAAACAACCTCAGATTCCTCAATATCAAACATAAAAAATGACCTATGAAAGCCTTGTGATTCAAAGTGCTTTCTGGATATTCTGAAGTTCTTAGTTAAGTCCCTTGCAATCTCCGCAAAGTGATCATTGAAATCATTTGCCAAATCTGTGGGCTCACCCCTCACAGATATATTTGTCTTATTTTTTTCTTTTCTACCAGTTATACTATTGACAATTTTCCAAACTGTTTTAACATTGGAAATGTTTATGTTCGTATATTACAGGCGAGTTACGAGTTTTCGTTCAAGGTCAAAAGACAAAAGTGTCGCCAGTAGACCAAAAGAGCATTCGAATGTTATCGCGTGATTTAATTAACATAGGTGTATTGGGAGGATACATTGAATGACAAATTGTATCGGGAAGGTTCGGATCGGTTCGTGAATCTCCGACACGGCATTTGAATACCGCAACCAAAGAGTAAATACAAGAGACCTCACTCCCCCTAATTATGAAAGAAATCGCGAACATCGTTTGTTTGACCTTGAAAGTCATATGTGAATGACGAGGTCTAATCGAGGGGTGCCAATAACAGCCCAGCTTGTTGTAGTTGAATTCAAGGTCGACGAACCAATGTTTCGCGCCAAGCCGAAATGATCTCTCTTGTATCTACTCTTTGCCGCAACACTCCTAACTACGATCCGCATTCCGAAGCACATTGTTTATAAACAATGTTCTAGCTGTCATGTTATTCGATTCTTCAGCGATTGAGAACTTGTGTTTATTATATTATAGTTCTTTAATCTTTGTATTATTCTCAAATTTATTGAGTAAAAGAGAGGCCATTTTGTTCTATGGCAGAAAAGGAGCTGGAATAAATACCTATATGGCTATAATAGAAAGTTGAAAAAAATTTTTGAAATACGATAAAATGGAAGGAAAAAAGGATATAAGGTATTTATGGTTTTCTAGTTATAACTTGAGATTCTCTTTGAATATTGCTTTGTTTTAGGGTAGAAAAGCTATTGGATTAATTGGACCAAATAGTGGATGTGAGAATGTGGAAACAACTTCTTCACAGAGAAAGACCAAATGCAAACAAATATTGAATGTAATTCTATTCTATCATAGGGTTACTGTGGAAGCACATCATGTCCTCATGATTGAAGAAAATTTGGAGAATGTTCGTAAGAAAGAAGGAATTCTGTTTCAGATGAAGATTGGTATATATGTATGAACCCTCAACTAGTCGATTGGCATACCAGGATGATGAGAAATTCTTCGTAGAAGAATTAGCATCCAAACCAGACCAGAAAGTTTAACGTCATTTAATTGTTACGATGAAAATGTAATGCAGTTCAAACTGTTTCGAGTTTTTCTCTTGAATATTTGGTAGAGTTTTATACCCTTCTGATGAGGAATTGATGAAAAGAATTGAATTGTGGGGAGAAATTAAACACATGACTTGCACAGAAATCTAAGGTGAAATTTGCAAAAAAGGCAGAATAGCAAAGCATAGGTACATATCCGAGCAAACAATAGAATATTTTTTGAAGTGTTCTATAGTAAAATTTCTTCGACTGAAGTTGTAGAATATTTTCAGAGTTTTACTGAATCATCTTCCAGGAAACTACTTAGCCAGCATGGTGAAGATATTATTTTGTTCATTTTTCTGCTCTTGCATTTCTCTTATCAGATTTAAACTCAGGGTATCTTGGAGAAGGCTCGGTTTCTCTTTCGAGAGAAGCATTGCACCAACCGCAGCAAACACTTTCTTTTTGTTTTCGTATTATATATTCATTGATCTCAATCAAAACAATAAGTAATGAATGTTGGTAAAAAAAAATTTTCTTTTATTTTGAATTCTACAATGCATACCTATTCCATCCTGATTCTAGGGCTTAAAATGAAACAATATCATATTGATTTCTTCTATTGCTAAAGGAATTGAAATAGAATATTATTATGTAGCCACTACACCTTACTAACTATGCAGATGAAATTCTTAGTTTCTTAAATTGCGAAAATAATAATATGGCAATTAGATCGAAATTCAATTAGGTAAAAAAAAATTCTAATTTCAAAGGAGCAAATAATGTACCATAGTGAAATGCATGCTGAGAAATGATTTTCAGAAATCGGCTCTCACATTAAGAGAAATTTTATCGATTTATAACGTGTACAGCTGAAATTGAATCAGGTTACAATTTCAACAGATAACTTAATTCAATTAATCCAAGACCTAATTCACTCACGGTTTCGGTGAAACGTGTTGAAATAATACTTCAGTGGGGAAGGGATTGGATTTCGCGTAGTATTCCAGAATCTGAAATGTTTATTATTTCTATTTCCATTTTCGTTTTCAACATTGTATTTCTGACCGACGACAGGTCAGTGTCAAACTGTCAAAATCAGATGTTGGCGATGCGATGAGTCAAGTTTTGCCTTACATCGGCATTCTGCAACTCACGTGCCTATTTGTCATTTAAGGGTGTACAGTACTTTCATTCGCCCTATGCTTCTCAGTGCTAATTTTAGAACACTCTAACTCAAAATTGGCTCGATGGATACATTTCATTTTCATAGAGTAGACTCGAATGGGAATTATCAATGGATCTGTGTTGGATTTTTGGAAAAATATTTTCAGAATCTCCTGAAATTTGAATTTGAAATCGAGAAATTTTATAAATGATCATATCTCCCAACACCGAAGTTTTCGGGAAAAAATCAATACACAGAAACATTCCAATTTCAAAGAAGTTTTCTTAAATATAAATTAAATTTTTTTTTTCTAAATGATATTGAGTGTAGAGTGTGCTAAAGTTTCGAAGTTCTTAAAATTCACGCCTCCCATCTAGCACCGCCTCTAAATATCGGAATAACCAATGAAAACGTACATCTTCAATTTAATTTTGATTTATGGCTTTCAAAAGGGCAATATTTCACTCAAAGAAGTTTTTATGATAGGGTAATGATGCCAACGATTGTCGGTACATTTGATCTGCACTTGATTTCAATACCACAGGAAATTTGACAGTTTTTATGACCCTAAAAATTTCACTGGGTTCTTAGCTGAATATGCTCGTACCTGAACGATAGATAAGGATTGAAATTTGTCGTCAGGTGACAAGGCGGGTTACAAACCCATTACCTAGCGATGACGATTTCGTCATCTATCAACAATAGTAGGGAAGTTTACAACCTTTAATATTCAGTTTCCAAATTTCACTTGTTTATGCATAATCCTTCCAAAGGTAAGAGGGGGGGTGTGTAGGGACTTTTGAGAAGCACTATATATTCCAATTGTGTGAAGAAAGAACTCATAGCTTAGTATATTTCCACCTGAATTACCTCGTGTTCTAACGGAAGGTTATATATAAGGGTACTTATTAATAATATTCACATAATTTCATTTCGTGCAACTATGGCTAAGTATCGCTCAAGAGTTCACAAAAGATCGGCTAGGTCGAAATTCATGAAAAATTTACAAATTGCAAGGTATGTATATCACATAAATTCACCTATACTTTTAATTCTCTCATAACTAAACTTGAAAGATCTTTGGCAAATCTGAAGAATCTACGAAAAGTGTTATCCATTAATTGATTTCCATTTCAGACAGAACGCTTTAGCTAAACAAGAAGGTTATAGTGAATTGCTCGAGTCTACAGAAGGTGGTAGAAATGAGTAAGTAATCCATTAGATAAAGTCATCATAGTGAACAAAATTCAGATAGTATACTTTTTAGGGATGCAATAGAAAATCTGCCAGAATTGGAAGTAGAAATTGACTCTTCTCATATCTCTATAAGGCATTTACTGAATGGACGCCGTATAGTGAATTTAGGTCACATTCTTTATGAATACGAGCAGATCATAAGACATAGTGATAAATATACTATGGGCAAAATGGCTTTCGTGAAGGAAACGAAATTTGGGATGAATTCGCGACTCCATTTCTTCTGCAATAACTGTGGAAAATCTACTATTTTGAATACCGATCCAGACTATAAGCAAAATGATTTGTCTAGTGCTATGGTATGGGGCAATTTATCAATAGGTATTGGAAAAAATCAATGTGAGGAGTTATTCGCCATGATGGACGTTCCATTCATGACACAGAAGACATACAACCGTAAAGTGTTTCAAATAAAGAAGGTGAGGATATTAGCTAATGTTCGAACAGTGAATTTCATCAATTTACTTATCTCTGTGCAAAACGTTCATTACTAAGTATCAGTTGAATATATAATACGTTGATTTCGGATTTCCAGGTCCGCATAGAATATTCATCACATCAATAGTTTTTTTAGCACGAAATATCACGGTGTTTGCTCTATTAACATTTTGAAAAGCTTAAAGTTTCACCACTAAGATCATACTTTACGCTCAAAGTGAGATCATGAAACAATATTATGTTTGTCATTTTTCAAGTAAGATGCATGGAAATATCGAAATTATGTTCACAGCTTCCCTAATACTCAAATTCTATTTAAGAGAATCACTTTCGATAAAATAAATGTTTATGTAAACACTTAATACAGTATCGACAATATTTTAGATCTGGGAAGAAAAATTATTCGAAAATATGCAAAAGGCTGGCGAAGAGGAAAAAAGGATTGCTATTGAAAAAGGGAACGTGTGTGCAGATGGAACTCCCTACATAACTGTCATAGTAGATGGAGGATGGAGCAAGCGTAGTTATGGACATGGATACAACGCACCTTCGGGACTTGTGAGTATCTATAAACATTGAAACTGATAACTGTTATAACGCGAATAATTCTTATGATCTTCGCTCTCGGGTATCAAAAATAAAAAATAAAACAATGGGATGCTAATTTTTCAGGGAATTATTATTGGTGCACAGACGAAAAAACCACTATTTCTAGGAGTAAGGAATAAAACGTGTTCTGCGTGTGCATACTACAAAATGCGAAATACACCTTCCCGGCCACATCATTGTGCACTCAATTACAGCGGTCCTTCAACTGGAATGGAACAGGAAATAATTGTAGAAGGTTTTTGTAAAAGTGTCGAACAGCACGGACTTCTATACAAATACTTAATAGGTAAATCAGCAGACAACAATATTCATTTTTAATATTAACTGGACAATTCTAAAATGTTATAGGTGATGGAGATTCGAGCGTGTATGCAAGGGTAGTAGAAAAGGTACCTTATGGTCGGCAAGTGATAAAAATTGAATGTGCCAATCATATGACCCGATGTTTGAGCGACAAATTGCACAGACTTGCTAAAAACACTTCTTTCGGTATTTCTAATAGAAAAATACTTACGAGGAAGAATAAAAATATAAATAATATCGAAAGACTCGTGAAATCTGTGAGGATCATCGTAAAAAACAATGAAGATGATTCAGCCATATTGCGACAAGATTTGGGAAATGCTCCTTACCATGTTTTTGGGAATCACAGCAATTGCAGGTGAGTACTTATCGATTTTTTCTCAACCTCCAGTACCAGAGAACATAAGTTTGATAAATAGTAATTTTGTTCTCACAGAGATTCATATTGTAAGAGAAAGGATTCAGGAGAGGAAGATCTCACCAAGATTATGAATCAGTCCTTTTTTCAAGAAGTTCTGAAAATAGTGGAACCGATGAAAAATAAGGCTGATCGATTAGTGTACAATGAAACCACAAACCAAGCCGAAAGGTATGAGAGTTCAATTTAAATATTTCCAATATATTTTCCATTCATTCTACTTTTATCTACATATTGTTATTCGCAATAGCCGAAATCGGCCAATGTCCGAAATTTTTGCTCACAACGCGTTATGGGTATCTTATTTACCCACAATGCGAACATGTGGTTTTTTTCGAGCATTGAGTGAAATGCAATTCCCAGAACGCGACGTGGGTAAAATGAATTGTCCACAACGCAGAATGAAAGCGCGCTAAAATAGGATTCGCATTGTGGATTATCAAATTTACCCACAACGCGTTCTGGGTATTCCGCTTTACTCAGTGCTCGAAAAAAATTATCTATTCGCATCGTGGGTAAATTTGGATACCCATAACGCGTTGTGAGCATAACTTTCGGACAGTGGCCGATTTCGGCTATTGCGAATAACATATTCATACCTGAATTTTACATAGATATATATTGAAATTTGTTGATTTTTTAGGTATATGGCACTCGTCGCTAAATGCACGGGAGGAAAAAGAGTTAATTATAGTAAATCCATTTCATATACCACTCGTGCTTATGGAGCTGCTATTTCTCACTCTGTTGGACCTGCGTGGCATCTCCATACTTGGAAAGGCCGTCTTGGGGAGAATACGCGTAAAATTTTGGCGAAAAGGAAGCGGATTCATGATAAGAGAAATGAGGGTACAAAAAGCCAACCAAAAAAGAGAAGAGATTTTTCAAATGGTCCTGACATGAATTACGGACCAAATGCTGCCCAGCCTGACATTCCTCAGGGGGAAATGTCAGTAAAGAAAACCCTCTTTCTGAACAAACTGAAAGATAGAATTTCAGATCGTTCAAAATTGGAAGAAATTGAGGAGAAAACTCGTGGGCAGCATGATAATTCCTTATGGAGGGAATTGAGGCAGGACTATCTGACAGCCTCGAACTTTGGTACAGTGGTCAAAAGAAGAGCAACAACCCCTTGTCATAATTTAGTAAAAGCTTTACTGTATAAAAATCCGGTGAATACTCCCGGTATTTTGTATGGAAGGGTGAATGAAAAAGTCGCTATAGAGATATACGAAAGACTGAAAAATGTCAGAGTCAAACGATGTGGATTGTTTATTGATGTGGATTTTCCATTTTTAGGTGCTTCTCCCGATGGATTGATTGGAGATGATGGTTTGATAGAGGTAAAGAGTTTCCAGTCAATCAAGGGAAAACTGAAAGATTATTCGAAACCACATTGTTATACTATCAATGGAGAAGAAGTAAGGTGAGAAATCAGATTTCAAACGCCGTTTCATATTTTATTAATCTTTTTTTTTCAGGTTGAAACGAAACCATAATTATTTTTTTCAGATCCAAGGTCAACTGAATATATGCAGAAGACGATACTGCGATCTGGTTTTCTATTCTGATGATGATTTTCATGTCCAAAGAATCGAAGTAGATATAAACTTCTGGCACAGTATCATGATTCCGAAATTGGAAAAGTTTTATATTAATTGTATTCTTCCAGAAATTATCGATCCAAGAATTCCAAGAGGATTAAAAACTCGGGAACAGGAATAAACTGTTATAAATATGGTGTGCCTTACATTGTAAACGCAAGCGTGACGTTGAATTTGCAAAAGTAATGACTCTAATTCATTTCGCAAATTCCGCATTGTTTGAATGCGTAATCGCAGGTTTTTATCGAAACTTTATATCAATAAAATTCTTATTATATCAATAAAATTTTTCAATAAAACCATATTGTCTTTCATTTGATAATATTTTTTCGAACTAACTTCTGTTATGATGAATTAGTTCATTGATAATCCCTCCTGGATCTTATATTGGTCCTCTGTTCCTTCTGTCTTCTAAATTATTTTCAGGTGAGTGACACCATTGACACATTAGAGGAATACTCAATGGAGACATTTTGGGTTTTACCAAGAGAGGAGAGAATTTCCAATACGTCATTTATTCAGATTTTTCATCCCTAAACATAAATGATCCTACTCTTCAGTGAAATAATAGAAAAACGAAATATTTTTGAGCGCTCGATGGGCTCATTATAACTAGTGTCAAATCAATTGAAACAGCCATTTTATTTCGAATATTCGTATTCTTTCTAATATTCTATATTATTACATTGTGTATCAAACAAGACTATGAAATGAAATTGAAAACCATTTGATAATACGTAGGTATCTCTGAACCTCTGATATAAACAAGGTCTTAGAATATTCATTTAATAATTGTTATCATGGAATTTGGTGAAATACTTTCATGATGTTATTGATAGGTAGTAAGGTATGAAAATAAATAAATTTCACTATTTCTAAATATATTCCAATGACGCAGTTTCGGTAATTCTATCGATCTGAGGAAACGATGCCCACACAATTCTTCTTTCTATACCAGAATTGACGAACGTTTCGATCCTTTCGGTTCCCTTTTACATCAGGTAAATAGAGCGGTGGGCTTTATTATGGTGTCATAAATTGCAATAATACCAGATGTTCATTCTGTTCTGTCGAAAATTTTGTTCGAAGTAACTCGGCAAGAATAGGCGGGGCTATTGAAATATTGGGAGTTTTGAATTTTTATTGCTGGGTATTTTCATGTAGTGCCATCTAGCGGAATTCGAGCTTTCTGGCAAAGGGTGTAACAGCCTTAATGTTTCCTGTGTATTGGGCGGAGTAGAATTCAATGAGACCTCTGGCGGAAAAAAATTGTAATTGAAGCAACGAGTAAAACAATTCGTATTGCATTGTTTTTATTCTGTTTTTTGTCTTCATTGCAGATCAAGTTTGATTTTTTTGTACCTTTTTTAAAGTTTTATACTTTGAATTATGTCGCTGCATAATCGAAACTGTTCTGTATTTGGTTGCACTAGCCGAGAAGGGAAAAATCCCGATTTATATTTCCATAAATTTCCTCCCATGGGAAGAATGGTAAATATTGAAAATGCGTTTGGAGTTCTGGAAAATATATCCCAAAAGGCTAAGGCAATTAAACTAAAAATGGGGAAACCAGTTATAGATAGTATGTCCGTGTGTTCCTTACATTTTAAAAGGGAAGACTAGTCAAGGTTAGTACCAAGTGTGTAAGTGTAATACATTAATACATAGTTATAAGTTAATAGTGGATGGTGTAGGTTATATTTCTGAAGGTGAACAATATATAAATGAGTAACATATTCTTCAGGTCTTAGTAAAAAAAAGTATCTTCTTTTAAATGCAGTACCTTCCTTAAAACTACCACAGTCAAGCCACGAAGTATGTTCCAGAAAACGAAGAGAAAATAAGTCGGTTTTAAAAATTTCAAATGATACTCAATACAAACGTACCTTCCCTGCAACTTTTGTAGATATGACTATATCAAAAATGAAATAAAAACACGAAATCAGACCTAAAACTAAACAGTTAATTGAACGCTTGTTGTACTTTTCACAAACATCAACCATACCTATTACTCCAAAAATAAAAATATTGGGAGTCAAAATTTAGATTAACAACACAAAGCACTAAAGCACAATCAAAGAAAAACCAAAAGTTTCACAAAACACCCCCTGAAAATAACTTAAACAGCAAAATAAAACCACTTCAATATCAAAGGGCTCATACGACATCTGATTTGTTTTACTCGTTGCTAAGATGACATTGACATTTCAGAGCGCCACCTATCGAATTCTACTTTTCCCAATTGGGCCAGCACACTAGAATCGGCGACCAGTGAGCCGCGGTGGGAGGTCCGTCAAATTCGCCGTAACGTTGCCAGATTGGGCAATTATTCCGGTATTTGAAGGATAGATCCTTGTTTTATTTCCTTCATTAGCACTTCGAGTGTTTATATTATTGTTTCATCAAGTGAGATCTGGGCCGCGGTGAGTGGTCCGTCAAATTCGCCGCAACGTTGCCAGATAGGGCAATTATTTCGGCATTTGAGGAAAAGGTCAATAGTTGATCCAAGTACATATAAGATTCATGAATTTTAGTAGAAACAGAATCTTTCTATCTAAAGCCAATTTCATGAATACCCAGATTTTCTAAAATCAAAATTCACTTCGAAAATATTGGACAGGATGTAATCAGCTTCATCCGATGATAGTTGATCCCAGTACATATAAGATTCGTGAATTTTAGTAGGAACAGAATCCTTCCTATCTGAATTGAATTTCATGAAAACCCAGATTTGGTAAAATCAAAATTCTCTTCGAAAATATTGGACGAGGTGGACTCAGATTCTTCTGATAATGTTCACTCCGAGTACCTATAAGATTCATGAATTTTAGTGAAAACAGAATCCTTCTATCTCAAGCCAATTTCGAGAAAACTCAGATTTGGTAAAATAAAAATTCACTTCGAAAATATTGAACAGAATGGGCCCAGCATCATCCGATCATTTATATCATTATTTTTCATTATTATATCTCAAGAATAGTTACTTTAGAAACTTTAGAAAGTTTTCTCTCGCATGTTTATGTTAGGAATTAGGAATGTTGATTCTTTCTTGCAATTATTATCTATTGCTTATTATTATTATTGAAAATACTTTTTTATTTTAAGTTCAAATGCAAATAAATGTTGGTAATATTCACATGTGGTGTTATCATTTCCAATGTCTCTGATGGTTGCAAGGATTGCGAAATCTGTGAATTTTTTCGAATAAACTATCACAAAGTAACGGACTATTCTGGCAATTATTTTTCAGTGAAATTTCAACACTCGAATCTTGTCTTCCGTACGAGAAAATAGCATAACTGAATCTTCCAACCATGTTAATATATGTGAAATATTTCCAGTATTAACAGAGAAAAAAGTTTCTTCAACATTCGCCAGGTCTCTGGAATTATTGAATTCACATAATACTTTCTCAAATTCACTATTTTCCCAAAGTAAATAAACATTTCGATAAATACGTAATTACTACGACTCTTATGAAGAAAGGTCAACATTGCTCAATCATCTGACAGAAAAATGACTATAACCTAACATTTTCAAAAAATACACAGTGAAATGTGTCAAAATTCCATGGCCAACCGGTATACTTTATAAAAGTGAATGGAGTATAGTATCAGCATTGCATCCGTGCGAAGCCGGGGCGGGTCGCTAGCCTTGCGTTCATAAACTTACTCCATTGGGTAGAGAAGACTCGAGAAGAGTATGATCACGTGATTTCTGAACGTAAAAGCACTGGTAGAGTAAATTAATGAACGCTTCGGAGTAAACTATCCTTACTCTGAGTAAGTTTATGAACGTAGCCTAGTAGACCCATAAGTGTGCTTTCAGGTTTCTCGATATTATATTTGAAACGGCTTATTGCACACAGATAATTGAATTTCTGATAGATAATGAAATCTTGAGAAACAATCAGCATGAGAATACTCAAAAGGAAAATCAATAAAAATGACAGTCTACCAATTTGTTGACAATATAGTTGACCTGTTTCGTGTCTAAGCTGAATGATACAGGGTGGGGCAGAAAAACCTATCCGATTTCAAAACGTTATAAAATTAAAACCACTCAGCTTGTCAAAAATTTTTTTTTATTAACATATCGCAAATTTTATGCCATTTTTAAATTTAAGTTTTGAAAAGCACATCACTCAAATGTCGTCCTTGGGAGCGGATACACTTATTTAGGCGCTCGCGGTAGCTTTCCATGACTTTCTCTTTCACCGTCATTTCCACAGGAATTTCTTCAATTGCCCGAGCAATTTCCCTTCGTAAAGCAAGAAGGGTCCTTGGTCGATGCTGGTAAACCTTTTCGTCACTCCAATATCGAAAATTCTGCCTGTTTACGGCGCCACAAAGGTGAAAATGGGCTTCGTCCGTGAAGAGCACAACATCGTCGTTTGGCAGTTCTCGGAGATCGCGACACAGGTTCGTACGGGTTTCAAAATCCCTTTCACTTAATTTCTGTGCAACAACCATTTTGTAGGGATGCATTTTGAGGTCCCGGTGCAAAATTCGCCGAATACTGCGGTTGGAAATCCCCAAAGCGAGCGAATGTTTTCGCGCCGAACGACGCGGGGAACGTTCAATCGCGGCTCTCACATTGGCCACGTTTTCAGGTCCTGTTGCTGTCCTGGGACGTCCAGGCGACTTCTTTTTCAATGCTGAACTCGTCTGTCTAAAATTTGACACCCACACTTTAATCGTAGCGTGATGTGGAACAGGATCATGACGCCCGAGTCCGAAATGAATTCGAAAAGCACGTTGTGTAGCAATTATCGAACCGCCGCATTCGATAAACCGCTCAATAACAAAAGCACGATGTTCACCAGACCAAGGCATGTTGACTACTGACAAATGGCATAAAACCAGCTTTCTAACGGTTTTTACCCCACTACTCTACCTGCTCTCTCTTCTGAGAAAAAGGGATTTGAAATCGGATAGGTTCTTCTGCCCCACCCTGTATTAAACCTCTGCTTGGCGATGGTATAATTTTGATGCTGGGTGATTTCAATTGTTCGGGAGTTTCTTGGGCGAGGAAAAGATGCATAGAACACCTGGTGTAACGACTCCCTACTAAAAATCCTGACCAAAATTTGTAGATCAAAACGGCATCCTTGATTTCAGATTCTGGTCAGGTTCCGCAATAATCCGCAATATTTTGCGGTCGTGCCGCTACTTTTTGTATGACATGGGTTATGTTATGTTTTTAGAGAAATGACACAATGACAGTTGTCTCTGATCAAAACTTCAAAACATGTATTAATTTCGATTGTCATAAAGTTTGTGGTTATGGAATAATAGCGCGTCCTCTTTCGGGAGAAATGAAAAGCCGCACAAAATATCAGATGATCAATCGACAAGAAAGTCTTAAACAAAATCTAATCAGTGCCAACACCAGGTATTTCTATGCATCTATGGTGGAGGATATCTCTGAAAATAACCTAGAACCTATGAATGTTGATGTGATGAGTTATACTCCATTCACTTTTATAAAGTATCGCGGTTTGCCATGAAATTTTGACACATTTCACCGCGTATATTTTGAAAATGTTAGGTTATGATCATTGCACTGTCAGATACGCCCACAACGTTGTCGTTTCTGCTAAAAAATCGTAGTAATTACGTATTTATCAAAATGTTCATTTACTTGGGGAAATTAATGAATTTGAGAAAATATTATGTTAATTTAGAAGACATTTAAATACACACAACCAAACTTATATGTAATCACCCTGTTATTTGGAAAAAACGAATTTTAATTGAAAAAAAGTCGCTGAAATGTGAAGAGCAGTTTTCCCAAAACAAGTTTATTACAAAAATAATATAAATTATTGAAAGATTATTTTTATAATAGAACAGAAAATTAAAAGTGTAAATTTCTCTAAAAATAATTTTTATGTAACTGAGAATTGAACAACAAATAAAACGATTTTAAAAATCAATAATCAGTATTACCACCCCTGGCATTGATACCATCTTGAATTCGACGAGGCATGCTTTCTATTAAGTTGTTAATTTCTTCTTCTGTAACATTTGCCCATTCCTCTAAAGCCGCTTGTTGCTCTGCTTTACCAGGATTATTTTGACGAGCTCTAATTTTTCTTTTGATCCTATCCCACAAGTGCTCGATAGGATTAAGGTCCGGTGAACAAGAAGGCCACTCTAAAACAGTCACACCTTCTGTTTCGAAAAAATTTTTTGCAACTCTGCTGGTATGTGGAGGTGCATTATCCTGCATAAATAGGAAAAAATCTCCAAAAGCACCTCGCCAGAGCCTCACTACAGGTTGTAGCACTAGATCAACATACCTAGGCCCTGTCAGAGATTGTCTAATGGGAATTAAAGGAGTTTTCTCACCAAACATAATTCCGCCCCAAAACATTACAGTACCTCCTTTGTATTTAGGGATCGGTCTTGCAGCTTGGAGCCTAGCTTGCCTCCCTCCACCTCTTAAAATGCGAACACGCCGGTCGTCTGATCGTAGGCCAATTCTGGTCTCATCCGAAAATAAGACATTTTTCCAATCTTCAATAGTCCAATTTTCATGCTCTAAACACCAATTAAAACGTCAACTTTATTTTGCCTTGATAGTTCTGGAACTCTCTTCTCTTGAATAATTCCCGAGCGCGAAGTCTTTTTCTGATAGTTTCGACAGAAACACTAACACCTGTAGCTTGCAAAAATTGCCTTTGAAGCTCTGAATGAGATACTGCGGGATTTCTTCTTGCTGTTTGGGCTAAAAAGCGATCCTGCCTTTCTGTAGTTACTCTTCCACGACTTCTTCTCGGCCCATTCTTTAGGGTTCCTAACTCCAGAAACCTTGCATAGGTTTTTGAAACAACCCCTTGTGTAACCCCCACCGTTCTTACAATCTGTCTTTGTGACATACCTTGTTCTGCATTGTAATAATTCTTCCTCTCTGGACTTCCGATAACCCCACATAAGGCATTTTTTTTAAACTTCGCAAAAAAACAAAATATGAATTCACTGCGACGTTCGAACGAAATGGTAAAATCGACACTGCAAAGCCAAATCTTATCAAGTGCTTATGAACCTAACTGTTTTTGTGAGTAAACACATGCACTTTTTATTTGCTTCTAACGAAAAAGATATCAAAATAATATTTCATCTTAATACTGGGTGATTCCATATAAGTTTGGTTGTGTGTACATTTTTGCACAACCTGAAATACTCCAGCATGAAAATGTAGTAGTTCTACAAAACCTGCGCCACAGTTAAATCTTCGAAGAACAAACTCCATTTACAAAGTTGAAAAAGAGTAAATAGAAAGTAGACCTGGCAATATCGCATAATTTTCACGAGTGCCATCCTGCAACCTGTTCTAGGGGAAAAAACTTGATAAACAAATCATGGCCAACCGCGATACTTTATAAAAATGAATGTATAGTTACCTGGAATTGTCAATGTGACAGTGACTTCAGGAAGATAATAAAAGTTATATATAAATGATATTTCTTCCTTTATGATAACATGGCGCAGTCGATATATTGAGAACCAATAGTAGCAATAAGAAAATGTCGAAATCGAAGAAATCTAGAAGGAGATCAGTTGAAGTTGACGAGGTATTGGAAGCCTGAGAGTTGCTTCCACATAAAATGCAATGAAAAATTTGGAAATACGAACAACAGAATTATTCAAGAACATTGAATCTCATTTCACTCGACAAATAGCAGATCTTAAAACTGCTTTAGTTGAATTAGTGACTAGAAAAAAATACCGAAGAAATGACTAATAATTCAATGGAGGCTAGACAAGTAGTTCATTCCAATAACGAAATAATACAAGATATTCCAGAATCAAGTATGGTGGATAAAAATATCCGTATATCAAGTGGAATACCTGACCCAGAAAAATTGTTTGATAATTTAACACTAGGGCAATTTAAGAATTGGCGACATAAATTTGAAAACTTTTTGTTACTCCAAGGTTTGAATACTGAAAATACCGGTCAATCAACAGCTTTTTTGGCATCCTACTTCAACCAAGACATATCCGATGTAGTTCGACTTGTTCTGAATATTCATGATTTGAGTAGGTAAATCGAAAGTTCGCGATATTCTACATAAACTGGAAGAATACTTCAAGAAAAAAGAAAATGCAAACAAGAAGGAGAACCATTCCTCAATTTCTACAGAGAAAAACTCAAACTTTTTCAACTTACTGAACCTTGTGGCCACTGCTACGATAAATGTTTAGAAGATCACATTACTGAATCCCTTCACGACTCAGATTTGAGGAAAAAGTGCCGTATTCTTCCAGACTTTGTCGGTATAGATGGAATTATAAAAATTTGCGAATTAGAAGAAACAGCAAATAAAGAAGAATGTTACTATAATAAAGATATCCTGAAAATCCAACGGAAAATCATTCCTCAGAAAGAATGCCGAAGATGTGAAAATAGTTGGCATAAGACTCCCAATGAATGTCCAGCAAAAATTATATTTGTAAAAAATGCAAAATCAAAGGCCATTTTTCACAATTCTGTCGAACGAAAAATATTATTTATGTGGACCATCCTGAAGTTGATAAATTGGGTGAATCTTCGAAAATAGGATTTTTAATAATAAATTCACTGGAAGAACAACGTTCATCAGGAAATTCTCGTCACATTTGGATTGATATTCAATTGGAAGGCAGCAATAATCCTAAAATCGCCACATTTGAGGCTATTCCAGATACAGGAACAGAGGTGGCAGTTGCTGGTGAAAACTTTCTGAAAAGGTTGTCCATTTCAAAAAAGAAACTTCTTCGTAGCAACCTGAACTTGATGTCGGCGAATTCATCTCGATTAAGGACATAGCCATTCAAACCTCCTATTGGAAAACCCTTCATTATCTTGTTATTATACAGATGAGTTAGGACAGTCAAGCAATAAGATAATATTAAACGTACTGGGCTTCATAAATGTGAAATGTCTTATGGTAGACTCTCCACCACTACTAAGATATATATTTGTAAAAGTGTGAATGAACTGTTGATCGACAGGAATTCGATGATTAACCTCGGCATCATACATAAAGAATTTCCTAAACCTTTACCAATATATTTAACGACAGATATACCGAGAACCTATGAAGTTTCTGACGAACCAACTGAAGAATACTGTGAGCTTATTCGAAATAATCTTATTAAAGGATACAAAGATATTTTCGATGACCACATACTGAAACCAATGAGTGGCCCACCTATGCATATTCATTTAGAACCTGATGCTGTTCCATTTGTCCAAGAAAAATTCCATTCGCGTGGAGACAGCAAGTGAAAGACAAATTGGATGAAATGACTCAGAGAGGCATTATACAACCTGTCGAAGATGGACCCACCGATTTTGTCAGTCCTTCGGTAGTAGTACCAAAATCAAATGGAAAAATAAGAATTTGTGTAGATTTCACAAAGCTAAATCAATATGTTTCAAGGCCCATTCACCCCTTCAATTATCCATGGGAGGCTGTCTCTAACATTCATAAAAATTCAAAATATTTTTCAACGTTGATGCAACAAGTGGGTATTGGCAGTTGGAGCTGGATGAAGTTAGCAAAAAACTCACAACATTTCTCACACCATGGGGAAGATATCTCTTTTTGAGAGCTCCAATGGGATTAGTGAGCTCAGGAGATGAATTTTGTAGACGTGGGGATCAAGCTTTACAAAATATAGGAAATCTCGAAAAAGTTGTCGATGACATCCTTATATATGATGAAACTTCTAGCAAACACTACGAAAGAATAATTAGATTATTGGAACGTTGTAGGGAAAGCTCCATTACTACCAATACAAACAATTTTTTTTTGCTAAAAAAGAAATTTCCTATGTTGGCTACATCAGTGGACAAGATGGTATGAAAGCTTATCCAAAGAAAGTAGAAGCAATACAAAAATTTTCATCACCAAGGACACTAACTGAGCTCAGATCATTTTTGGGTTTGGTAACCCAATTGAGTTCATTTTCAGCCGACATAAGTGAAGAGGCCGGTCCGCTGAGGAGTCTTCTGAAAGTGAAGAATATGGACTCAATATCACGAAAAAATATTTGAAAATTATAAGAATGCCCAGACGAAGCCACCTGTCCTTGTTCAATTTGACCCAAGTAGGGTACTCTTCAAACAGTGATGCTTCCCGATTGAATGGTTAAGGCTATGTATTACTACAGGAACATGAAGACAGTTGGAATTCAATGTGGTTCACGATTCATATCAGAAACTGAAACACGATATGCAACGATAGAACTGGAACTTTTGGCTATTATCTGGGCCGTAATGAAATATCGTTTATATTTATTGGGAATAGAAAACTTCACAATCATGACTGATCATCGGCCTCTCATTCCCATTTTGAATGAGCAAACACTTGATATCATAGAAAATCCTCGATTACAACGTTTGAAAGAAAAATTAGCTGGTTATCGTTTCATCGCAGAATGGAGAAAGGTCAAAGAACTGTGGCGACATAAATCCACCGGCGTGCAGAAGTCTGCTAACCGCGCTTCACGCGCCGCTCGCGCTTGAGCACGTGCTCGGCAGGTGGCACCTCTCCCTAGGTGGGCAGGTTACTGCGGTACCATATTCTTTATAGACCGACCACGTCTACTACCCAGTACCCTCGCTCACCTCGAGCAGGGCAGCTGTAACATCTACGTCATTGGCAGGCCTCGCTCACATTAGCCAATCTGATGAGTCCATCGTAAGCGAGGCTGGGACGAAACGTAGCCCCATCCCGATTCACAATTGGTAGCAACACGCTACAAATTGGTGACCCCGAAGGGCCCGAAGTGATCGAGTATGGGGATTTAACAGCTCAACTTTCGTCCCCACATACGATGTATGGATCAACCTTCGAGGCAACTTCTCAGGTCTCCCGGCATCGTTCACTGTACCATGACCAGTTGTCCTGTTCACTGGGGGAAAGTCATGTGGTGACATAAATCCACCGGGCGGCGTGCAGAATTCTGCTTACCGCGCTTCACACGCCGCCCGCGCTTGAGCACGTGCTCGGCAGGGGACACCTCTCCCTAGGTGGGCAGGTTACTGCGGTACCATATTCTTCATAGACCGACCCGACCACGTCTACTACCCAGTCCCCTCGCTCGCCTCGAGCAGGGCAGCTGTAACATCTACGTCATTGGCAGGCCTCGCTTACATTAGCCAATCTGATGAGTCCATCGTAAACGAGGCTGGGACGAAACGGAGCCCCATCCCGATTCACAATTGATAGCAACACGCTACAGAACATTTGATTCCTGATGCATTGTCACGAGCACCCACACAAGTACAGACAGAAGCGGATTTACTAGGAGAGGATGCAACGCTTCACATTGAATCGTTTATTGTACATCAATTATATATTGCAGACAACACTTCTCAAACAAATACAAGAAATAGCTGAAAATGACCATGAATACCAACTTCTCATAACTAAAATCAAAGACGGTTTCACGAGTCATCAGCACCTTGATCCAAATGTGCAGCCATATGGGAATATGAGGGAAAATCTGCAATGTATTGGTTTTAAGAGGATGTCAAATTTTGATTCCAAAAAATGCTATAGGAAATCGATTCTACAACGTCTCCATGATGCACATCAAGGAATCGAAAGAACAAAAGCAAGAGCCCGACAAACTGTTTTTTTCGCCTGGAATAAAAAGCGATATAAAAAACACTATAGAGGCATGTCATTTGTGTCAAAAATATTCACCTTCACTCCAAAAAGAAACAATGGGCAGTGATCCACTTCCCACACGACCATTTCAAGACGTTTCAGCTGATTCATTTTCTCGCTCTGGAAAACACTTCATGGTGTATGTGGATCGTTATTCTGGATGGCCAATAGTATGCCAGTTTGGAAGTGATTCTCCTAATAGTAGTAAAATTATAAATTGTTTGAGGAATATTTTCTCCGATACAGGTGTACCTGTCAGATTTCGTTCAGATTATGGCCCTCAGTTTAGTTCGCGCGAAATGAAAGCATTTTTAAAGAATTAGAACGTGATATATTCACCTTCAACTCCCTACTACCCACAAATTAATGGTCACGCCGAAGCAGGAGTAAAAGCAATGAAGAGTCTCATTCTGAAATGCCTGAATGACGGTAATTTAGAATATTTAGATGAAAATAAGTAACACAGTGGTTTACTAGAATGGAGGAATACGCCAAAAGCTGATGGTTTCTCACCTGCACAAATATTATATGGTCGTCCTCTCAAATCATGGATTCCAGCACATGCAAATTCATTTTCGAGAAAATGGAAAAATGAGGCAAATATATGCAATAAAAAAGAAAATAATCAAACCAAGAGAATGAGTATTTATAATCAGAGTGCCAGAAATCTGAGGCCAATCCCAACGGGAAGCAGAGTATGGATACAGAAACGAATTACTAAACGTTAGGATCAAATCGAACAAGTCGTTGAGACTGGACCTTACAGGAAGTATACCATCAAAATTCCGAGTGGAAGAATCTACGTGAGAAACAGAAGATTTATTCGTCAATATTGATAAAAAAAAAGGGGGATAAAGAGGATGAAAGTATAGACCAATCCAACAAAACAGCTGATTACCGTTTTAAGATGGCTGCTGGGTGCATTGACATATGTTATTTCATTATAGCAAAATATCGCTTGGATGAAAATATCGTTCGTTCTTGATTCATTTTCATCAGGAGCGATATTGGTGTAATATATGAGATATAATATTTATAATATTATCGCTCGTTGTCCGTTGCGGCCTTAAACAAACATTTGGGATGAGTATTTCAGCTTTCTTCCAGAAACAAACTTTCTGCTAGACGCTAGAGAGTTACTTTCAATACTATTTTCTCCGAACTTGAGTGTTGTGATACCATTTTTCGAGTGAATAAATATTGTGTTATAATCTAAGGACTATTCAGAATGAGTACCTAAATATTTTTCGAAATTGCAAACTGAAGATGTAGCTGTTGCACAAAGATATCGCCAAAAACTTCAACGTATAAATAACGTGGATCTATTTGCTCTCGACGATTCAAGTCTTTCAGTGAAACCATATTTTCGGTTGGATCAGACCTTTTAATTGCTGCTAACCATTTTCTTCTCTTCAACTTGGAGATCTTATTCAGCTGGAATTCTATACTCTTTTACATTGTCGCGAATTCCTCTATTTCCACAATTTATCACAATGCAAGATGAAATTGAAAATTCCGGAAGCAAAACAAATTACCCTGAAACAGAAACACCTAAGTGACGTAACTGAGTAACTGACCGAACTGACGTAAGACGTAACCTCAGTTTGCACCCAGCGGCCATTAAAACAGCTGATCGTGACAGATCGTTGGACTGGTCTATATTAGAAACTAAAAAGGGGAGATGTGATGCATTGTATATAGTTACCTGGAATTGTCAATGTGACAGTGACTTCAGGCAAGGGCGGTCCTACGGGGGGGGTAAAGGGGGTAATTACCCCCCCAGAGCACTACAACCAATTCGATTTTATTTATGAAAAAACTAACAAAAAAAAAATTTCTATTCTTTTCAATTGTTCATTCAATTATTCCCCCCCCCCCCCCCAGGAAATCAGCCTAGGACCGCCCTTCACTTCAGGAAGATAATAAAAGTTATATTTAAATAATATTTCTTCCTTTATTATAACAGTTGACGTAAAACGTGCCTCATTAATTGACTCCTTTTCATTTCTGGAGCTGATGTTGTTCAATGAAATAGAAAATCATAAAAATAAAATTTTGGATTCAATACTCAATAACAGCTTCAGAGTTGATAATCTGATGAGATGTTCTGATCCCATTGTTCCGGAGGACAGATATCATCCATCTGTGGAATTTCTTCTTTTCAAAATACTGAAATGCTGATAATTGATTTAATACTTGGTATTTCCACCCCTTGCGTTAATTACAGCTCGGCAACGACGGTTCATGCTTAAAATGAGTGATCTTAAAATGTTCTAACCTAATCCTTCCCAGATTTCTCTGAGTTGGATTCCTAAGTCATTAAGAGTAGCTGGATGATTTTCTGAACTTCTCAGCCTTCTATTGAGGTTGTCCGAAACCTGCTCAATCAGATTGAGATCTGGACTTCTTGCTGGCCATTCCATTCGAGAGACTTCAACCTCTTCAAGGTACTCCTGAACGATGCGCGCACGATGGGGTCTGGCATTATCGTCCATAAAAATGAAATTTTCACCAATGTATGGGACAAATGGCACTACATGCTCTTCAAGAATGTTCCTTATATATGTTTGATGTTTTTAACAGGAGTTACGACTAGTGGTGAAGAACAAGACTAGGTTGAACTAATTGCCGACGTTTCGTCCGTATATTCGAACTTTTTCAAGGCTTCAAAAGTACACAAAAATATTAATCAGTATAGCATAACACGAACAACTAGAACGGCAGCTAACAACAAAGAATAATCTTATAAATAATTATGATATTAAAAACACTACCTATATACATAAAAATTCAACTTGTGAACAGATAATAGCACACTGTGTAATAAAAATATATGAATAAATAAATAAATAAATAAGGTTGGGAAAAACTATGGCACAAAAACTCACCAAGTTCATTTAGTCTAATGAAATAGATGTCATTGTCAACATTCGGAAAATTCAGCCAAGTGAACACTATGTCAATTTTTTTTTAAATTCAAAATTCGCAATGGAAATCACCATTGAACCTGTCGAAGTATAAACAATCGGGAAGAGCAGCTGTCATCTAACGCAAACAATGAAGACATGCAGACATATGAGTGAAATTTATGTTGGAGTTTGGGATTCTCGATACGGGGTTAACAAATTTGTGTACATTTGACTTAGATCCTGGGTGTCAGTTCTGTGGTTTACACTGTCGTTTAATTTTATTTGGATCATTTCACTCCTTCTCCAATTTCTCTCATAGTCTAGGATTTCGATTTTCGAAATTGAAACGATGACATTCTGTGAAACTCTGGGCCACTAAAGCTGTTGAACTTTCCTTATCCCGGAATCTGTCATCACAGTCATACTTGTGCTGTCTGATTCTTGTCTTCAGAAGTTGTTTTTTTTGTCCCACGTAACATTTTTCACACCCTAAACATGTTATTTTATAAACAACATTTGAGCGGTTGTTGTGGGGGGTTGGATCTTTAAGTTTGGAGAATAAAAACTGCGTCGTCCTCTGATTGTAAAAGACAAGTTCTGTGGCGCTTGATTTAAGCTTTATTGAGCGGGTAACATTGTGACTCAGGCCTGATATATACGGAAATCGGAAATATCTTTTCTTCTGTTCTTTTGAACTAACTTCACTTCTTCTAGGGGCCAAAGGATTGTATTCGTTTAATATTTTATTCACGAATGTTGTGGGATAGTTGTTCATTTTTAAGATTTCTTTGATCTTTTTCAAAGTTTTCTTCATGAAACATAGTCGAGCTGAGATTTGCTGATCTATAAATGAAGTTCTTTATGCTACCCACTTTATATGATCTGGATGTCTCTGAATTAAAATTAATTAAGCATTTAAGCTCCCAGAGTTTGTGGGTTTTGCAAACCATTTCGTCAGTAAAGTTCCATCATCTTTTCGGATCACTTTTATGTCCAAAAACGCCAATTCCCCCTCTTCTTCTTTTTCTATGGTGAATTCGATAGTGGATGGTATTGGTTGAACACGGACAACAATTCATCAGCCCTCTCAGATGGTATTGCTAGTATCGTGTCGTCAACATAGAGTTTGATGAAGGCGACGACGAAACTAAGTTTTTTCAGGCTTGCTTCAATCAAGCCCATCGCTGCACCATCGAATTGTTGGTGAAAATCACCATCAAATTGAAAATAACTCTCCAAAAATAATTTCTTAGGCATGTCGGTGTATGAAGAAATAAATTGCCATTTTTCTTTTATGAGCGCCAATACGAGATTTCTAGGGATATTAGTGAACAAAGAGACCACATCTAGAGAATATAGAGTGAAACCTCTCAGAAGGACGACGCCCTCACTGAATGACACAAACTCGTATGAGTTCTTCATCGAATAGGGTGATGTAGAGTTCACCATGGAAAGGACGTTGTGAACAAATTGCGATATATTGTACGAAGGAGCACCCAAACAACTGACTATAGGTCTAATGCAGAGGTTTTGTTTGTGAGTTTTACGTGAGCAGTATAATTTTGGAGGGACTGAATTATGTTGTTTCAAACGTTTGGCGGTAGTTTCATCGATTATTAACACTTTTTTGAATTCATTTATTAGTTGGTTAGCCTTTTTTTTTCAAATTTCAGTGTTGGGTCCGTTCTCAACTTCCTGTATCTCGTTATTGGCCAATAAGTCACACATATTTTCTTGGTATTCACCCCTCAACATAATCACTGTGGAGTTTCCCTTATCAGACCTCATAACCAAAATGTCTGGATTGTCCTTGAGAAAGAATTTAGCTTCGTTAAAGCAATCTCGAATTGGGCACGGTCCGAACCTTATTTATTTATTTATATATTCATATATTTTTATTACACTGTGTGCTATTATCTGTTCATCTGTTCACAAGTTGAATTTTTATGTATACAGGGTGAGTCTTTGACTTGTACATATATTTTAACTGTAGATTCCTCTCATCAAACGAAACACTTTTTTCCTATACCATTTTTCGAAATTCGGTTTGGTTTCGAAGATACAGGGTGTCGAAAATCCATGAAAAAAACACTTTTCTGTTTATATCTTCGGAACCGTTATTTCGAATGAACTAAATTTTGGTTGAGTTTTTACTCTATTCATGGTGCATATTCCTCAATCAAAACCTATTCAATATCTCTACTAGTATAAAAGTTACAGGGTGGTCGACCCATCAATACACGCTAAAACACCATAAAACCACTTTAAAAAGATAAACGGTTAATATTTTCGAAAGAAACAATCATTTAAGAAACTAAAAGTATTCTTATTTTTTTTCAATAAAACGCGTCGTTTTCGAGTTATTTCCAATTTTACCCGGAGAAATTTGACGAAAAAATCATTAATTTCAAGAATAATCTGAATGCGTCTCTGAAATAAATATCATCGAATATTATTCCTTCTCTGGTCTTTCAACGAGTTTACAATGTTGTCACAATATTTATCAACTTTGTCGAGATATTTTAATAATAAAATTCCACAACTGAGAGATAAAATTTTACACCAAGGCGACCAAGGAGGATTTAACACGCACAGTTTCTATTGAAAATTCATAGTTACCGGTCCATATTGAAGTTAAATTCGGATATGAATGATGAATCTCGATACAAACTACTTATTAAATTGAAATTAATGAAAAATAAAATGATACCTTTACCTTATAATCTGTGTCGATGTTTATATCTAAGCAATATCCTCTTGGAATTTTATAAACTCGACACGGTTAAGATTATATTAATTCACTGCACAAAACAATCACATTAGAACAATAATTCACTGAATGTATTCAGAACTTCACATAATGTTTGCAGTTTGTTCATCAGAGACTCTGGTTTGTTATTGTTTATGTTTATAGCTGGCGTCCACATAAACATAACCAATCATTCGCTCTACGCATGCGTGCTAAAACTTGGCGCGAAGTCGATTGGAAACGGCAGAATTCATAGATATTTATACCACGGTACACAAGTGTATCGTGATTTATACTATGTTTCGTAAAAAATCCTTAACCTCAATGAAAATTTCAACAAGCTGACAACATTTTCTTGAAATTTCTGTGCTAACATTCACAGAATCGATACAAATTATATTAGGTTAGGTTGTTTGATAATTGTTTAATAATAAATCTGAATGAAAAGTTTTTCTTCATGGTATTGTTTGGGAATTTCGAGGAGAATATGAAGAAGTGTTAGTGTTTACAAACTAATCTGCAGAAAAATCGAAGAAGGAACTTATTTTGGTGGGATGAATGTGTCTTTTCAGTTGCAGATATAATCCGATGAAACTAACTGTTTTTGTTGAAATTATCGTGTTTGCAACATTTTTATTCGAATAAGGTTAGTACTTCAGTATTTCCTAAATGTATAAACTCAATTTCTATCGAGAAATATGAACTTTGCATCAATTCCAGAAGACCATTTCAGAGGCGTAGTCAGCCCAATTTTTTTTTTCAAATGGCTATATCTTTTTAACAGAGCCGAATTCGGAAAAATGGAAAATGAAAAAAAGGTTTCTTTTGGCCTCAAGAATCTTTAGTTAAAATATATGTACAAGTCAAAGACTCACCCTGTATAGTGTTTGTAATATCATATTTATTTATAAGATTATTCCTTCTTGTTAGCTGTCGTTCTAGTTGTTCGTGTTATTACTGATTAATATTTTTGTGTACACTGATCTATAAGTCGTGGGATCGGAATAGGTTGGAAATGAGACAGAACGGAAATCTGAAATACCTACTTTCCGATGGTGTTCTTAAACGGTTTGCACGTCTGTGTTCCGTGAGAAAAGAGGATATACATTGATTCGTGAAACTTTGTGGGTAGTTGTTCTTTTTCAGAATGGTTTTGATCTCATTTATTTATTTATGTTGGAATCGTGATAGGAATAGTGACTCAAATTCATCATTCTGTTCAATAGTCCTTTACCAGTACTTACTTTATGACTGATCGGATTGTTTGAATGATAATTTAGTATTCTACCTGAGTTCGTAGTTTTGGTATACCAGTTGGTCATCAATCTGCCACTCTCAGTCCTGTCGACTTCTACGTCCAAAATGAAATCTTATTATTAACTTCCCTCTCAAGGGTGAACTGTATTTTGGGATGGAATCGGTTGAAACAGTCGAGAACGATGTCATAGTATCCATCAGGTATCGCTGTAATAGAGTCATCAACATACAAATAGAAAAAGGGCATCACGAAGTTCAAGTTCCTAATCACGGAAGAAACTAGTTCGTCCATAACAATGTCAGCCAATACTGGACTCACAGGGTTTCCCATGGCACCACCTTCAAGTTGCAGATATACTACACCTTTGAACTGGAAATAGCTGGACTCAAAGCAAAACTCAACCATGTCCATGAACACCTTCTGCGGGATGCTGGTGTAAGCTGAGATGAATTTCCATCTTTTTCGCAGTATGCTAAGTACTAGATTTTTTGGTATGTTCGTAAATAATGATATAACATCCAAAGAAACCACCAACATCCTGACTTATGCAATGCCAAAATCACACAGAAACCTTATGAATGACGTAAGGTCGTAAGGGATACCAGAATATTCCTGAAAAGCCATGATAACATCTTGGTGGGAAAATCGGATAAGGGGAATTCCACAGTACTCATGCTGAAGAGTGAGTATGATGATAAAATGACTGAGATGCTCGCGGACAATAATGTATATATAAACAAATTGTGAGAGAAAAAAATTCCAAGAACGAGTCAACAACTATCTACGTAAAACTACTGCTTGATGAAGAATACATTGATAAGACACGAGCATCAAAGAAAATTAAAATCAACAACTCCGTTCCATGTTCCATATGATACAGATTCAGTTAACGAATAACATTAATTTGAGAACGGATTGTTTGGGTTTGAGCAGCATTTATCATAAAATTCTTGACCTTTACTCTAGAAACAAGAACCTGAATATTGTGTGACAGCGTTTTTGTGTGCATTTGTTTTATTCTGTTTTGAATTGTTTGTTTTATTTTACTTTTAAGATTTTTATATATTACGAGTATGTGTGATTTGACCATTAGTTGCACGGAGGTAGTGATGTCCGGTCTTCTGTAATTATTAATTATCTATGGACCAGACACCAGGCATTCCATTCATGAATTTGAATTTTAATAAAGCCGGACTCCCACTACTCGTGTATTTGGCAAATATTTGCCACTTGCCTATATTTGGCATGTAGTGGGAGTGGTTCACTCGGTCGATATTTGTCACTCTTGTCAATCAAATTCGAAACTTCATCTACTTGCCCAGTACGCAAATAATTGCGTACTTGCCAAATATACGAGTAGTGGGAGTCCGCCTTCAGCTGCAACCTTCGAATTTATGATTTTATATGGAAGAATTGACAGGACATTAACTGCTTCCGAGGTAATGAAGTGAATTTTAAGGTGCTTATAATGTTTTTACTATGTTGTTGAACCATGTGTGTTTTTTATTATAAAGCTTGAAAAAGCAACAAATTAGTTGCGAAACGTCGCTCAAAGGAATGAAATAGTGTCTCATTTCCAACCTATTCCGATCCCACGACTTATAGATCAGAATATTATAAAGGAATACAATAAGGAACTCAATTATATTTTTGTGTACTTTTGTAGCCTTGAAAAAGTTCGAATATACGGACGAAACGTCGGCAATTAGTTCAGCCTAGTCTTGTTGAAGAGAACTCTTTCCTAATCGGCCTCTTCCCAATGGATATTCTCTCTCGCAAAATCCAAACGCGCCCTTCGATGGGCTGGACCTCTTGCCGCGACACGAGGCCTTAAATCATATTCTCTGAGGCGATTTCTTATTGTTTGAGTGCTAATTTGCACCTCATGAGTTTGCTCAAGCTGATTTTGAAGGAGGCGAGCGGTTGCAAACCGTTGTCTGAAACTCTCAAGTAACGTTCTTGAATGGCAGTTGTTACCCGTGGTCTACCCTGTCCTGGTCTTCGGACATCCATACCTGTCTCATTGAATCGCTGCAATATTCTGGACACACTTGTATGGGAAACTCCAAACCTTTCTGCAATTCTTGTGTATATATATATATATATATATATATATATCATTCTTCAACTTGGGTATCTAGGTTAGGAATTACTTTAGAGAAATTTATTTCGTATAAACGTTTCGGCGCATATCTGCCTTCTTCAGTATACATACAATTTCAACATTACATTATCTGTTTTCGTCATCGTCTTGATTTCATCATATATATATATATGTCCACGTCCACCCTTCTTCTCGCAAAACTACCGCTTGGGCACATTCCTCTTGGGTCAAATTGCGTGTTTCGCGTTGCATAGCGATCGAGTGTAGAAAATCAAACGAAAGAAAAACTATTGATCACAAGAATTGATCGAGAACAACTGATTTTTGAATGAAGCCAATACATTCAAAATCTGATAATATCATCTTTTTTTATTCCTGCTGGGAGGAAAAATCTGTATCGAAGAAAAACGTTGAAAGTGGATAACATATACACGCATAATTCTGATAAAAATAATTATCATTGAGAACACCTTCAGTTGTAGAATAATTTGAGATTTCCATAATGTGCGCATTGTATTTCGGAAACATTTTGAAGTGAACGTCATCAGTTCATTCATCGCTAAAATGCCACTATTTATAACGGTGACGTCACGATAGAAATGTCAATTCAATTTTTAATTCCAAAAGTTAGAAACACGATACACGCTCATAATTATAATAATATTTATGATTCTGGTGTGTGTTTATTGCTATAATTTTTTTCCTTAAGATAAATCCTGTATGTATATTTAAAACGGATTTGAGATTCCAATAAGTTCATGATTCAAATGTTCTCGTCCTGAATAAAAAGTTGGTGTTTGAAGAAAATATACAATATATTCATATTGGTTGAACAAGAGGAAGAACCAGTAATATCAATTTAAACAATGTGAACATACTTTTTTAGAACTAAATAATATTAAAGAATTCTCAAATAAAGGTCTGCTCCACTCGAAATAATATTAAAAAAAAAAACGGTGAAAACAGAATAAATCCAACACACATAACCAATATTCTTCAATCAGCTGATTCTCAACTTCGAACTTCAGTTCAAACTATCCCACTACCTGTTTTCAAACCGCTTCAAATTATTTCGAACCATTTGTTGCGTGACGTCACCAGTTCGACGCGAAAACACGAATATTTTAAAACGAAAGGAATAGTTTTAAAATATTGTCACGCGAAAATATGGCTTCAGATTCAGCGGAATATATATGGAACGGAAACGTAAAACCTCTATATTTGTGTTAAGCCGGACTCCCACTACTCGTGTATTTGGCATATATTTGACACTTGCCTATAGTCCATCCAAGAATGATTGACATCAGAGCAGGCCTTGAAAGTCTAGTCGCTGCTTTATTTCTAGTTACAAAAAAGTAACTAAAAATTTTCTGTGCTTTCATCATAGATTATAGAAATAACCTAAAAATTGAACGATATTTTTTTAATGTAAGGAACTTTGAACATGAAAATGTTCCCAATTTTCACATACGATTACCAGCAGTATACTATTTTCATCTTGTATTAATACATTTTCGATCTTACGATCAATTATAGGAGCATACAGCCTGGAAATTCTGGATCGATGACCAAAAATGTCGTGGGTGATTAAATAGCACGGTCTGTTTCAATGTTCAATATGAATATTCGCTAAACCGAAAAAATCTAGCTGATAATTTGAATCGTGTTACTGCAATGTGAATGGATTGGGAAATTTGTAATAGATATCAAGACAGAAACAAAACTCAACCAATGGATCTATTTAATATATGAAGAATTTTGTCATGACATCGTAACTTTCAATATTTGTGGACAATGAAGGTGTAAAATCTATATATATATATGGAACTGGAAACGTAAAACCTCTATATTTGTGTTAAGCCGGACTCCCACTACTCGTGTATTTGGCATATATTTGACACTTGCCTATAGTCCATCCAAGAATGATTGACATCAGAGCAGGCCTTGAAAGTCTAGTCGCTGCTTTATTTCTAGTTACAAAAAAGTAACTAAAAATTTTCTGTGCTTTCATCATAGATTATAGAAATAACCTAAAAATTGAACGATATTTTTTTAATGTAAGGAACTTTGAACATGAAAATGTTCCCAATTTTCACATACGATTACCAGCAGTATACTATTTTCATCTTGTATTAATACATTTTCGATCTTACGATCAATTATAGGAGCATACAGCCTGGAAATTCTGGATCGATGACCAAAAATGTCGTGGGTGATTAAATAGCACGGTCTGTTTCAATGTTCAATATGAATATTCGCTAAACCGAAAAAATCTAGCTGATAATTTGAATCGTGTTACTGCAATGTGAATGGATTGGGAAATTTGTAATAGATATCAAGACAGAAACAAAACTCAACCAATGGATCTATTTAATATATGAAGAATTTTGTCATGACATCGTAACTTTCAATATTTGTGGACAATGAAGGTGTAAAATCTATATATATAAAAGAGAGCTGTTGGTTACACCATTTATAACTCGAGATCGGATGGACTGTTTGTTATGAAACTTCATTTATGGATTCGTCTACGGCCTGGTTATTATAAAATACCTTGAAACTCTGAAAAATTCGATGAAAAATTTGCTTATGTAGGAAATGCTTTTCCTCCTTTTGAATAAGGCCGCTAGGTGTCGTTACGGTTTGCTAATGTAGGAAATGGTTTTTCTCCTTTTGAATGAGGCCACTAGGTGTCGCTACGGTTATTGGCTCTTATCTAGACACTGTAGCGTACAGTGACTAGACACTGTAGCGTGCAGTGACTAGACACTGTATTTGATATTATCGCCACTAGATGGCGATGTATACAATTATTGTGTAATTTGCATAGAACTTATAATAACATGGAAGGGGTAAAGATCTCAAGTTGGTGGAACAGTGAATTTTTACCGGAATGTCAAGTATATCGGATTGTGACGATCAGCATCAATCGTGAGTTGTCCATTTTCATCTTTTCTCTATATTTCTGAAATGTTTTTGATTTATGTTTGGGTAATAAATATATTTGCGGAAATAACTGAATTCAAAATTGCACATAATTAATAATCGACATATTATTTTTGTCTTTCTGTTTTGTGTGACAGCTCATATCCATGGAAAAGATGACAGTTGACAGATGACGTTTGACAGATGACATTTGACAGATGACAGATGACATTTGACAGAACTTTTATTATGCCTTATTTATCACCTGCTTGAAAAAATAGCTTTATACAACTTTAACGGGGGTTTCACAAAGCATACCTATCACCGGTGATCGGAGCTTGATCTAGAATCAACTGGATTTGACAGTTCAGAAATCTAACCAAGCCGTTGATCTCCGATCACTGGTGATTACGATTTGTGAAATTCACAGTAAATATAGGCACGGCCTTCTTAAGATAAAGATGGCTATGGTATAGGAATCATTTAGGCGAAACAAAGTTCGCCGGGCCAGCTAGTATGAAATATTAAAATGTAAATATTTCCATTATCCTGTTTCAACAACCACAACATGTTATTTTTTCCTCATCTGGGCAGAACTCGTCATGTTCATAATGAAAGGTTTTGTCATATACAGGGTGTTTCACCATAAACTGGACAAACATATACAGGGTGAGTCTTTGACTTGTACATATATTTTAACTGTAGATTCTTGAGGCCTAAAGAAACCTTTTTTTCATTTTCCATTTTTCCGAATTCGGCTCGGTTAAAGAGATATAGCCATTTGAAAAAAAAAATTGGGCTAATTACGTCTCTGATATTATTCTCTACAAACACCTCAAAGTTCATATTTTTCAATTGAAATTGATGTGATTATTAGATATTCTGGGTGATACATTTAGAAAATACTCAAGCACTAACCTTATTTGAATAAGAATGTTACAAACACGATATTTCCTAACAAAAACGCTAAGTTTTGTTCCATCATTTCTGCAATTGAAATGCCATATTTCTCACACCAAAATAAGTTCCTTCTTCGATTATCCTGAAGATTAGTTTGTAAACACTAATAATTTGTTCATATTTGCCTCGATACCCTGAAACTATCTTATAAAAATTAGTTTCTCACTAACCTATCCTAACTCCATTAATCAAAGTCATATGATTCGAGGTCAATGACCTAACCTAATCCATTCCTCTGTGATAGTGATCACAGAATTCTAGAGAAGACGATGCCAGATTGTGTTGATTTTCTCAGTAAAAAATGGTATAGGCGAACTCAAGAAAGCAGAACGTCCCCTATCGTTAACGGAAGAACTAGTTTTGTTTACTTTTCGCTAAAGGCTTCTACGCATTGCTCTTTGGAAATGCCAAACGAGTAGTTCTGATTCTCGTCGATCTAAATTTCAGTCGTGGTGCGCTGCCGGCTGCGATGTAGCCGCCACGCAAGACAAGCCGTTGTTCTGTGTCTCATCACTCTCATCACACTATCACAGGCCAGCCAGTCTGTGATAAAATGAACGACGCTTAAACGCGATAACCTTTCTACATGGATTCAATTCATTTATTTATTTACTCGCAGAGAATAAAGCAAACAGGTGTGAGGTGATGCTTGTGATTTGTGATGTGAAAACCGTGTAGGGTCGATTAAAAATTCCAAGAGGATATTGTTAAGAAGATAGATATTTTCCTGAAGGACTGGTATCAATAAATTTTTAATAGAAACTTGCTTATAAACTGTGTAATTTCATGCTTCTCGGAATTCAGTTGATAAACATTGACAACATTGTTAATTTGTTAAGAGACCAGAGAAGAAACAATATTCGATGATATTTAATCCAGGAAAGCATTCAGATTTTTTATGAAATTCATGGTTTTTTCCTCAAATTTCTTCGTATACATTTAGGAATAACTCGAAAACGACGCGTTTTATTGAAAAAATATAGGAATACTTTTATTCTCTAAAATGGTTGATTCTTTCGAAAATATGAACCGTTTATCCTTTTCAAGTGATTTGATAGTGTTTTTGCATGAATTTATGGGTCGACCGCCCTGTAACTTTCGAACTAGGAGAGATATTGAATAAGTTTCGATTGAGGAATATGCACCATGAATATAGTCACCAATCAACCAAAATTCAGTTCATTTGAAATAACGGTTCCGAAGATATGAACAGGAAAGTGTTTTTTTCGTGGATTTTCGACACCCTGTATCTCCCAAACCAAACCGAATTTTGAAAAATGGCATGGGAAAAAAGTGTTTCGTTTGATGAGAGGAATCTACAGTTAAAATATATGTACAAGTCAAAGACTCACCCTGTATAGCCATATAGACGACATCGGGGAAGTCGTTTTTGCCTTATGACATATACCCCGTTTTCGACGCATAAGCGAGATACAGGGTGTTCAATGTCAACTTCGAGCAATATTCTGATAACTGTTGTGAGTAACGCGTGATATTTGAAATAACGGTTTCTAGTCAAATCTTAGTATTTTTGAGGGCTCAATTGAATTGTGGTATGGAATTTTGCGAAAAAAAATTCAATATGGCGGAAAACCTGCAAAGTTGGAATTTTTTTTTCTCGGTTGCTAATTTGGAAAGCATAATCTCAACGTACTCGATTTTCTAAGATTTTCCGTAAAAAAAATTTTTCAAAATTCGAACTCAACTTTTTTTTTTACATGTCTTCAGTGAAAAAAATTCGCCCAAAATTTTTGGAATTTTTCACGGTTGAACTATCTTCAATTCTGCATACTTGGGTGAAAACAGAATGAGAAAATATCAATTGGTTTTCTTTTTGTAGCCTTCCGAAGATTACACTCGGTGTACTTTCTTAATTTTTATTTGAGAAACTGGAGGCCGTACGGAGGTCAAAATTGTGCTGATGGGCTGCCAGAATGATCTGGATAAAAATATGAAATTATAAACCAAAAAAATTTTTTTCAAAAAAATTTTGGTAGGATTCGAACTCTACGAGTATGAATTGGATTAATTCTAATCCTATAAATCTCCGTTACCAAAGCAACACTATATAATCGAGAGTGTAGAGTTCGAACCTTACCAAAGCTTTCTGGAAAAAATGAAAAAAAAATTATTTTTTTTTGCAATTTTTTTCATTTTTTCGAAAAAAATTTTTTTGGTTATAATTTCATATTTCTATCTGGGTCATTCTGGCAGCCCAGCAGAACAATTTTTACCCACGTACGGCCTCCAGTTCCTCAAATAAAAATTAAGAAAGTACACCTAGCGTAATCTTCGGAAGGCTACAAAAAGAAAACCAATTGATATTTTTTCATTCTGTTTCCACCCAAGTATTCAGAATTAAAGATAGTTCAACCATGAAAAATTCCAAATATTTTGGGCGAAATTTTTTTTTCACTGAAGACATGTAAAAAAAAAGTTGAGTTCGAAATTTGAAAAATTTTTTTCACGGAAAATCTTAGAAAATTGAGTACGTTGAGATTATGCTTTCCAAATTGGCAACCGAGAAAAAAAAATTTCGACTTTGCAGGTTTTCCGCCATTTTGAATTTTTTTTTGCAAAATTCCACACCACAATTCAATTGAGCTCTCAAAAATACTAAGATGTGCTCAGGAACCGTTATTTCAAATATCACGCATAACTTACCACAGTTCACAGAAAATTGCTCAAAGTTGACACTAAGCACCCTGTATCTCGATTATGCGTCGAAAACGGGGTATATGTCATAAGGCAAAAATGACTTTCTCGGTGTCAACTACACGGCTATATATGTTTGTCCAGTTTATGGTGAAACACCCTGTATAATACCACTAGAGATGAAATTTTGCCGGCAAAATTTCTCGATTGTAAAATGAAAGTTTGTTGCTTTCGGCAATTTTGCGAATGACATTTGGAAAAATGTCATGAGCGAAATTGCCGAAAAGCAACAAACTTGAATATTACAAGGGAGAAATTTTACCTGCTTAAATTTCATTTCGAGTGGTATTCGACATGACTATTTCACGAGAAAATGTGTCTGAAGATGGTCACATTGGGCTTGTATTGCGCTATTTGACAAATAAGTATTCATCATAGATCAACTAAACGTTGTTCGTTTTCTCTATGGTATTCATTCCCGAAGCTATCTATGAATTTGAGAAACGCCAAAAATTTTTTCGCTGAAAAACCATGTTGTTGGTTTGCCGATGTGAATGTTTTATCGATGAGAAACGAGTGTTGCTAAGGAAACTTCCTCACTAAAAATGGAATGAGTGAAATAGTCAGCAATATATCGTAACATTCCTTATATTTTGACTAATCTTCTCTCATTTCTTTTTCTACGTGCTCTGTGCAGGCTTTCCATTTTTTAGCTGTACACTCTTCAAGAGCCTCATTCATAGAACTTATAGTACATGGAATGCTATCACCAGATCAAAAAGTGGGTAAACGTCTCAAGTTGGAGGAATCTCTAAATTTCCATGTTACCATGGATACGACCTGATGACACACCGATCAAAAACACAGAAATGTTTGCCGAAATGCCAAGTGAATCCGATCTTGACGATTAAATTCATAGTATTTCTGTGTTTCTGTTCTGTATGACAAGTCGTAACCATAGTAATATGGAAATTTCAGTATTCCTCCAACTGGAGATGTTTATCAACTTTTTTAAGCTGAGCAGCAAGGCTAATGGCATTCCATGTACTATAAGTTCTATGGCCTCATTCGATAAATATTTATTTCCCTTGCTCAATTTTTTGCCAGATTTGTTCGAAACATTAATGACAGAACAAAATGTCAGTGTTATTTCCAACACCAACCTGAATTCTGCAACTCAAAATATTACTGAATGGGCATTACCAACATAATTTCGATTTTCCAAAGCCCCCCGAGATGTCAATCATTCTTGGATGGACTATATATTTGGCATGTAGTGGGAGTGGTTTATGCACTCGGCCAATACTTGTACAATTATTTGCCACTGGCGAAGTCAAAGGGATTACAATTATTTGCGTATTTGACAACGATATACTTGACGATGCCACAATTTGGCATATTTGCCAATTACGGGAGTAATAGGAGCGCCGTATTTGTCATTCAAGATCGAAACTTGGTCTACTTGCCAAGTAAGCAAATAATTGCGGGCAAAAGTCCGCACCGGGGCAAAAGTCCTTTTGATTATAGCGCATGCGTCGATTGCGCAATCTTGAATTCTCTACGCGTTCCTGACCAACACTGCCCTAAACAACTAATAAGCGTATAGTATTCTTTCGGGGTTCTTGTATTGTAGGTAGGTACTAGAAAATGAGGAAAGTCGAAAATACTATGTATATGTTTTTAATAAGATATATCATATATCATATATCACTGTTCCAAAAAAGAGCACAAATTCTGGATTGTGTATTGCATGATGGTGTTCTCTAGATCACAGAAGTAAAACGAGGTTTTACTAACCAGTCTAATAGGGAACCATTTTGTTTGCCGAAAAGTAAACAGGGGGTAAAAGCCCGCAGTGTTCTATTTAAAATTTTTTGAAGAAAAATTTTATGTTTTAAGCGATAAAATATTTATATTGTGATCTCAGAACAATAAAACTATGTTTTGTTAAATTTTTTGTCATCATTATCAATTGAAATATAAATGAGTCTTTTACCTCAATACACTGACTTTTTCCCCGTAGCTTTAGGACTTTTACCCCAGACCATGGGGCAGAAGTTCTTTTTTACAACATACCGACTAAAATTTTATACAACCCTTAAATATAGGTATTAGTCCAATTCTTTCAAGTAGTCAGGTGGATGTGAGTTGAGTATAGCTACCCACATATAAAAAACTTTTGTTAAATTGTTTAAAATAGCGAAGTTATCAGTTGTTTTTCTTTAGGTGCGGACTTTTGCCCACAGTTACTCTACTTGCCAAATATACGAGTAGTGGGAGTCCGCCTTAACAGAAAAAAAGTGAGGATATTAGGAACATGACGTACCTACAATGAATCCTGATGCAGAGGTGTATTCAAAAACATGGGAATTCTGACAATATATGCCATCTATCTACATACAAGAATGTGCAATTTTTGTTAAGAAGAATGCACACTTGTTCAGAAATATGAGAACAAGAGAACATATTATGAAACAATTACTTAATAACCAATTCATATACCCAAAATACAACTTAACAACCAGTCAAAAACAGGCGCAGTATAGATGTTTAAAAATTTATAACAAGCTACCAAAATCCATCATCACATCACAAGATACAAAATCTTTCAAGAAAAAATTATTTGAATATCTCGTTAATTTAGAGCCTTACACTTTTGAGGATTATATTGTATATCTAACCTTAACCTTTCTTATTGTAGGCATTCTTTCTTTCTTTGTGTTGTGATACCATTTCATTTAATTTTAATTTTACTGTATACTGTGTACTGGATGTGATTTGAAATAAAAAGCTATTAATATTATTATGTAACCGAATGTGCTGATAAAAAGTAGAAGAAATATAAGAATTTGAGAACCACCCTTGAGTTCTAGGTAAAACAACTTACATTTACAAATTTCATTCCTCATAACTGAAAAGATATAATCATCGGAAAGTAGTACAATATAATCTCTTGAACATATAGGATGAAAGTCTGAACAACAATGATTTTCGAGTTTCCAATCATATCTACCAACTACTCCAATTGAAGTGTCTTATTTATTTCTCTTGTTTTGTGGAGATTAATATATTCAATATTGAAATATATCAGAAATGACCAATAACACGTTGATATTCTTTTCTCAATTTCGATATTATCGTAAATCTGTAAACTATACGTATCTTAAAATCAGTAAATCTACCGTATTCGTAGGAGCGGCAACAACGCGTCACTACTGGTCCAACATTTCAATAATCACGCCTGCGGGTGGGGGATCGGGATGAATCGAAAACCGAACTCGCCGAAGTGCGTATTTCATTGGGCAGAAATGATGACTTGACGTGAGAGAGATGAGTGATGAGAGATAGTTTATGCAGAGTACTCGCCGTGTTTCATAGAGAACAACGTACTAACGTAGTTTCATATTGTTGTTACTCCCGAGTGTTGAAATTCGTTTGCGTTTCTTGACCGGAAAACAATTTCGTTCTGTGTGCCCAAACTCGAATGAACAAGTTCGTCAATGAAGGTAAGAGTTAAAAAGTCGTCCTGCTTATCGTGTCTTAGTTAATAGAAATATTTAAATTAATTACCTAAATTTCCCTCTATGTGGCTTAAATGGATTAGGAAAACTTAGCTATCTCTCGATGAGTCGATACTATAGAGTATAGTCACAGTATAAGGTAGAGACAGTAGTTTCACTCACTGTCGGCACCTTTGATGTTGAGGTCCGACGATTTCGTTTTTTATACTCCCTTTGTGCATATATTCCTCCACGCCACGCGCATACTGTCAGTTATACACTGCTCAACGAATGAAAAATATACCGAATATAAGTACACTGCCCGACAATATCGAGAACTTCATCGGAAACTAAGAAATGATTTATTTTGATATCAAATCAAGTTAAGCATATGTTTATGGTCCAATTATTTTCAGAATTGGTGTGTGAGGGTTTTTGTGATCGATGATGAGGGATTCTATTTTGAAATTCATCCAATTACTGTGTTAGATAAGGTTAATATCCAATTTCATTGAAATTTGGGATATGTGGGGAATTTTGAGGTCGAAGATTATGGTTTTTTGTCCTATACCTATATTTCTACACAAAAAAATTGGTATGAGGTTTTATGAAGTCAAAGATATTGTATTTTTTGTAATTTTTTTTTAAAACTATTGTTTATTAAGATCAAAATGGCACATTTCTCGTATAAAAATGTTTTTTTCAATTAGACGTAGAAATATAAGACAGAATGATCAATAAGAACTTACGTAAGCTTTTTGAAAACCATTTTCAAACTGAAATGAGAATTATGAAAGTAACCAGTTCATAATTTCTTTCCTCTATCGCTAAATGAAGAAATAAAAATGTCCTACTGTTTGTCATTCAGTAAAATTCATTTGAGGGTTGAAAAAGAAAATTAAAAAACGACATATTTTCTGAATGACTGAAAAATTCTTTTTCACATATTCTACCATTTCTCCTCCTCAAATTTGATGTTTGAAAGGAATTTTTTGCTTTCTCAAGTGAAATATATGAAGCGAGTTCTTGATGCTCAGCCATGTCGATGTCCGAGTACCCACATCTGAAATAATAAAACTAATATTAATATATCTACTCATACTGAATTAAACCAATGATTTGAAGAGAACCTCTGATGGTTTTCATGTCTGGAGATCTATGTTTGAAGTTCATATATCCAAAATGATTCTGTATTTTTCTTACAATTCTTCAGAAAACCAACTACTTCTCAAAAAATGCAGCTTAATAATCTCCCAATCGCTTAATAATCTCCCAATCTCAATTTCTCCTCTGGAACCTTTTACTTTGTTCAATATAGAAACAGCATTCATTTTCTACTGAATACTGAATGTTTAAAAACTCAAAATGTGCATTACAGACTCTGAACCTTTTTTAACATTGCTCTGATGTATACCAATCAAGTCGCTGTATGTTGTGAATCATTTTCCACACGTTACACCTAGAAAAAGGATAATATTGTATTGATCCTGCTTAAAACGTTGATCTCATATAAAATCATTCATATTCAATGCAATGAATGCCTATTGAACTTACCTTTCCTTGTCTATAGGAAATCTGTATCCTGGATTGATCATGTTTTTGTTGGAACAAACTACACAATCTTGTTCCCTTCATTTCAATTATTTAAAACAAAATTCGAGCAGACAATTAAAAACCCAATGCGAACACATTGATGTAGGTTAATTTAAAATGGCGGTTGTGTTTATATTTGTCATTGGATGCGCTGGGCGCATCAAAATCGTCACCGCCAGGATTCGATTCGGCGCATAAAAACTTGGTTACTAAAAATCGGCCGAGTGAAACTACTGTCTCCACCTTATACTGTGTATAGTCCGTTCAAATATAAAAAGGAGCTTTGTGAACAAACAAAATCGTCTAGTTTGCGCACAATAAACTTGCTATTGGTTAAATCATCATAACGACGCTCCCTTCGACCGCCCTAAGAAACTGCCAGGATCGTACTCGGACTGTGGATGGTACTGGATAGAAATGATTCAATAATTTGAGTCAGCAGCAGGAATTGTTTCAAAATCCTCAGGGGTGAGTGATTCAGCTGTATTCAGAATTCTCAGAGAATATGAAGAGAATAAAACATTGACGCCACCTATAAGAGGAGAGACCAGTCGTTAAAAATAATCGATTCAGTTGACGATTTCGATATGAACCTTATCAGAAGAATTGTCCACGGTTTTTTTTCCGGATGAAATCCCAACGATTTCCAAAGTTCTAGAAATCGTGAATGATGACGACCGTTTGCCAAATTTCAAAAGAACAACGTTCTATAAATTATTGAAAAAATGGGATTCAAGTTCAGTTAAAACTGAACGATTGTGTGAAATCTCCTCGTTTCGACTCTGATGATGGACGAAAAGAAACTTTACGAAGGCCCCCCGACCGATGCGCGAAACATGTTATTATTGCTCCTTTTTAGATTTGAATAGAGTATAGTCCTATTTTCATTCTTTCAAACGCACAAATCGCACTAAATCACATCAATCTGTATTATTGATATCAAGAAGCCCTGCATCATCTGATAATGATGAGTTCCAGAAATTTTTACTGCGTTAATATTGAATTCCTTCGTTTAGTCTTGCAAAATTGCCACTATCAACATCTATTTCATTCGGATAAGCAGCAAGGATACATTCGTCGTTAGTTATCTGCGACAGCTTTTTTAGTGACTAGTGTTCATTAGTCAAGATTCCACTTTGAACTATAGATTCCATACACATGTTCGTTAAAATAAAAAAATGCAGCATATGAGGATAAACATGAAAAATATCGCGACATACGTGTTTTCGTATTATAGGTACATTACATTATTCGGATATTCAACATGAATATATAACAGTGCATGGCTCATACCATGTTTAATGGCAACGAAGGTGATAGTCGCTAAATTTTGTATTTTTTTTTCGAAAGAAAACGTGCCTGATGATATGTAATATATCATAAAGATTCTCAGGTATTTGGACGTTTCATTTAATTGTCAATTCTTAATTCAAACCAAAATTCACCGACGTTTCGGTCAAGACACGGACCTATACAGGGTCTTTCACGAGGAACCTCACCCATATTTATACGCGAAACTACTGAACGTATTTTCATGAAATTCAGCACTTATAAGTATTTCACGATGCTAATGAAATCTAAAATATTTTTAAAGTGGATACATCAGTCTTACATCTTGAAAAATCCCAAAAATGAAAATTTCCCATCCAAAAACCTCGAAGTTATTCTTGTTTCAGCGGAGCTCTATTTCCGATTTTTTTTTCGAATTTTCCCGCTCAGAGAGAATTTTCCAAATAAAACCATTGAGTTTTAAATGTATATTTAAACTCAATGATAAAACTGAAAAATGTTACATCAAAATAACTTGAAATTTTCTAAGGAATCTATTTCTGCAATAAAAAAATGGTGTTCTAATTTGAATAACGGAAGTTCACGTCATTTCCGGAAAAACCGGAGGTGCAGCTCATGCCTTGAAAATATTTTAGATTTCATCAGCATGACCCTGTATATTAACAAGAATCAATGGTTACAAGAATATACATAAGGTATTAAGAAAATTACCATTCATCGTTTGTGACTCGAGGATACATTAGGTATGAAATGAAATAATATAAATACATCAATATTTCCTTCCTTTGTGGTTATTTAGAGTAGCAATTGTACCATGCGAATATAAAAAAAATCATTTTCTTAATACCAGATGTACCTATGACTGTAGTCTTCTAACCATTGATCCATAAAGGCCCGAGCCGTGACCAAAACGTCGGTGATTTTGGTGTAAATTAATAATTGCCATTTGAACAAATCGCTTTCAATAATATATTTTCTCCATTCTCATTGGTTCTGATAAATCTTACCGAAACTGGATTCTGTTATACGCGTCTACTTTTTCCTTCGAACCATATGTTCAATCCCTCAACAGAGTTTCTATAAGATAGATTGGGTACGGTTGAAAAATCTAAATTCTCAATCCCACATAAGTCGATCCATTGCAGACATTTAATTATATTTGTTTTTTTCCTTCTGGAATGCATGAAATTTAAATACTTACAGTCTCTCGAATTATGTTTTCACTGTTCAATGAAACATCCCATTTTTGAAAAGCTATTATATAATAACAAGAAAGACAAAGCTAAATCAGAGACGAAATTATCATTCGCTTCGTAAAATACAAATTCTCCATACAAACTTTTTCGTGGGGGTATATATCTTCTTGTTCGAAATCAAATTAGGAAATCGAAAAATTTGTACAATATTCCTCAGGCTCGGTTGAAACAGTGATTGAGAACCATGGAATCACATAAATAAATAATACGAAAGATAATATTTCAACAATTTTTATCAATGATTTATTTGGATCTATGCATAATTATGCAGCAGACGAATCTTATAAACCGTCATCCATAATTAAATTACCCTGCTTTCAGAGCACACGATTTCATATAATTATAAAAATGTATTGTTTTGAATAATAAGATATAAACATATAAAGGGTAATTTTTTTAAGTGTTTCATAAGACCTATTCGGGGAAGGAATCGCGATACAAATTCTTAATTTTGTATTTATGTTTTAGAGTATACATGAACTCAATTTGTGAAATATTTTCAAGCGGAATCTACTTTCGGTTCTACCGGAAACGAATGTGAACTTCGTTATTTCAAATGGTACACCCTGTACATTTATACATATTTGAATTATTCGATTAATTCTGCAATGATTTGATGTATAAGTAATATGCGCAACCACATCAAGCGATTGTTGAGTTATAGCCTGATCCTCAAATGTTTTGACAGAAAGATGATCACAAATTTGTGTTTATATCTCCAAAATCTCTCAATGTAAGAAATTTTTCGCAACAGTGGAATAAAAGAAAGTACGCAGATACTGCTTCTTGTATAAATTATGAGGAAATATTATAGAGGGCGCCTGAAACAGGGCTTCAAAGTTAGCCTCAACAAAACTATGAAATCTCATCTCTCATATAATTTGTAATTCCGATCAATTCCTCGTCGAAATCTAGTTAGAGTGTGCCAAACATTCCATGTCTTTGAAATCAGTAGGTTTGCCGTTATCGAATAAAATTCGAATGTCAGGAATATATCCAGTTTTCTGTGTCTAATCATAGGTTTATTAAGATAATTTTCGAGTAGGCTATGTCAAAAGTTAGTTTTTGACGAGCAACCGATTGGACTTACAAAATTATATGGTTCCCATTTGAGAAGAATGAGATTTCATAGTTTTGTTGAGGCTAACTTTGAAGCCCTGTTTCAGACACCCTGTATAATATTTCCTCATAATTTATACAAGATGCAGTATCGGCGTACTTTTTTTTGTTTCACTGTTGTGGAAAAAATTTTTTACAATGAGAGATTTTGGAGATATAAACTCAAATTTGTGACAATCTTTCTGTCAAAAAATTTGGGAATCAGGCTATAACTCAACAATCGCTTGATGTGGTTGCGCATATCATACATCAAATCATTGCAGAATTAAACGAAGAATTCAAATATGTCTGAATATACAGGGTGTTCACATTCGTTTCCGGTAGAACCGGAAGTAGATTACGTTTGAAAATATTTTATAATCGAGTTCATATGCTCTAAAACAAAAATAAAAAATTTCAAATTTGTATTGCAATTCATTCCTCGAATACGTCTAATGGAACACTTAAAAAAATCACCCTGTATAGCCGTGTGGATGACACTGAGAAAGTATTTTGGCCCACATATACCCTGTTTTCGAAGCATTGGCAAAATACAGAGTGTTAAATGTAACTTTGAGCAATATTCTGATAACTGTGGTAAGTTATGCGCGTGCATTTTGAATAACGGTTGCTGGTCACATCTTTGTATTTTTACAAGCTTTTATTTAGTTTCATCTGTCCTGGTTTCTGTCTGTTTATAATCAAATCTTGCAAATAGTCCGATTGATTTGGAATTTGGCAGGTGTACCTACATTATACTGGTGACAATGCATCATGAAATATTTGTTCTAGAATGGCGAATGAGTGTTGTTATTATAAAAGCTTGTCTTTAAAAATGTTTTTTATATGCCTCGTTTAGTGCTCAATTGATTGTGGTGAAAAATTCGAAATGGCAGAAAAACGAAAGTTCGATGATACAGGGTGTCTGAAACAGGACTTCTTCAAAGTGATCCTAAGTGAAACTATGAAATCTCGTTTTTCAATGGTATCTAACCAGTAACCATATAATTTTATAATTCCGATCGATTGCCCGTCCAAAGCCAGTAACAGTGTGCCAAACATTTCATGTCTTTAAAATCAGAAGTTTTGCCGTTATTGAATAAAATTCTAATTTCAGGACTAACACTTCTTGATTTTTATTTATGGGTTACTCTAAAATCAGAGGTTCAAAAAAATAATAATAATTCAGGCAAATACTTAGAAGTGCGGGTCCGGGCACTAAGGAAATTATCACCTGGACAAATGCAAACAGCTACAGTAGATGGAGTTCGTAGTAGAATTAGATTTTGAAAAGTCATTATTGAATTTCTGTCACAGTTTTTTGTTGTTGAGACAATTGTTGTGACAGTTTCAAACTATGATTAATCATTTATAGTCATCATTCATCATCTGCTTTGTTTTTATGTCACATAGGTATGCCGCAAATGAAGAACAGACTTCTGATATATCATTCAAGTGTACCTTCCTATTCATTATTGCATGTTTTGCATAGTGTTCGCTCAATAAAAATAAGTAAGAATGACAATTCCTCACATAGCCTTCTTCAAATAAGACGATCAAACCAATTAATTTGACTGAGACAAACTTGGCTTCAGTCGTGGAATTAGAATTTTATTCGATAACGACTAAACTACTGATTGTGAAGACATGAAATGTTTGGCAATTCTAACTTGTTATTGACGAGCAATCGATCGGAATTACAAAATCAGATATGGTTACTATTTGAAAAAAAAAGATATCACAGTTTTATTAAGTCTCAATTTGAATCCCTATTTCAGACACCCTGTATAATATTTCCTCCTAATTTATACATGAAGCAGTCACAGCGTTCTTTCTTTTGTACCTACAACTGTTGCAAAAAGAAATTCTTACAATTAGGGATTTTGGAGAAATTAACACTAGTTTGTGAGACTCTTTCTATCATTAAATTTGACAATCAGGCTATAACTCAACAATTGCTTGAAGTGGTTATGCATATCATACATCAAATCACTGCAGAATTAAACGAAAAATTCAAATATTAATGTATAAATCTACATTGTGTCACATTCGTTTCCGGTAGAACCATATAAGTAAATTCCGTTCATCTACCTTGAAACAAAAATACAGAATCTTGAATTTGTATCAAAATTCCTTTCTCATAAGGCAAAAATAACTTTCTCGGTGTCATCTATACGGCTATATATATTTGGCCAGTTTATGGTGAAACACCCTGTAACTAGCTTTCGAAAACAATCAAACATTCTTCACATGATTATTCTTGTGGGACAAGGACAGGAAAATACCCTAGAATCTCTTGAATTATATTTGGCGACCTTTTTTCAGATAATCATCAGGCTTAAGGTGGGCGTTCAATGTAGTGTGTTTTTATTTCAAGTTGCATTTGAAAATGGTTTCACTTTGAAAACTGAAATTTTGTGGGTGAACTCAAAAAGGATTGGAGTTCTTAATGAGATAATTGAGATTAATTGCATTTCAACAGTTCATTTTTTTTCCTTGAAAAATCGAAGAAACTGAGCCAACTCATGCTTCTGTTTTATTTCAAACGAAAGACCCATGAAAATAGTTCGACTTCCGATTAAAAGTGAATCTACAGATAATTTCATTCAGAAAAACAACTTGAAATACGGAATTGGCAGAGAATGGCCAAATTCAAATTTTCGCGGGAAAAAGTTCCTGCTTTACCCACGATTTTCACTAATTTCATAGTTCAGCGAGTTTCGGATAGAGAGCGCCATTGTACATTTCATTCATAATTAGAGAGATATTCATAGAACTCATAGAGATAATGTAAGTTCTATGGAGATATTCCGTAAAATGCACAGTGGCGCCTCTATCGGTTGACATGTCCTACGCGCTTCAAACGGCGACCTTAAAATATTAGAAAATAACATCACCTATGACAAAACATAAAACTATTCATAATACATTACCTCCATAAATTAAACTAAAAAGCATGGAATAATATTAATAAAATTTATTTCGAGGTAGGTATGTTATAAACAATTTGAATATAGTTTATACTAAAAAGGGGTTACAGTCAACTGCGTGCCGCCTGACAGATCTACAGGGTTGAGATTGAGTATGGAACCAAGTAAATATCTTTCAAACAAAAAAGAACGATCATTTATGAAAATTTACAGTTTACAGGTAGATAAGTGCAATGAAACAGAATGCATTCGATGTACATTTTTTTTGTTAATAATATACTTCCACTCCAACCGGAAATGCCATCAACTCAGGCACGTAGCCAGGATTTTCTTTCGGGGGGGGGCCACAATTTCGGGGGGGGGGGCCACAATAAGTAAACGTTGCAAATTTTGTCAAATATACATGCATTTTTTGATATATACAGGCATTTTTTGATATTTCGGGGGGGGGGGGGGGGGGCACGGGCCCCCGAGCCCCCGAGCCCCCCCCTCGCTACGTGCCTGCATCAACTTATTCATTTCAAATGGGACCCCCTATCCATTTTTACAGATTTTGAAAGAGCTTATTATTTTGAATTCACACATACTTTAGTGTTAAAATGAGAAATATAGCACTTTGATAAATCTCATTCGAATTGAGAAAAAGTTACCTACTGATGAATGTGAACTAATACGTGGAGAATTCTTGGGAAGAGCCACTCAAGAATTTGTAAATAGGATGGCATATTGTCAGACGGCGAACATTTTGATCATTTGAAGAAATTTTGTTCCTCATCATTGTTCGAAAAGAAAGGTACACCTATTGTACAACTAACAGCTTTCACATTTTTTTTACACTTAACTCCCATTTGAATTGAATAAGTTGGTGGCATGTCCGGTTAAACCGGAACTATAATATAAACAAAAAATCTCGTTATTAAGAGAGATACATATATAGAAAACTGCATTATCGATGAATGGCGTGAAGATTTGAATTGGAGGTAAAAAATAGAAGTCAAAGGTTTAGACACAGTTGCATCTTAACCACTAAATTCTTGACTTGACCCTCCTCTTGAATACGCCCATAGGCGTAGCCTACCCGATCTATTACGTAGGCAACGCCATATTACGTAGGCTGCGCGCATGATACTGAAGTATCATGGGCTACGGCGACAGGTGTGCATGTTTTCACTTTGGATTGTTCTCAACAGACCAAAACACACATAACAATGTGTTTTGGTTTTTGTTAATGCCCATTATTGCCTAAATATATTCAGCGCAGATATTGTCAATATCAATTCTTTTTGAAGATGCTTCTGCAACTCTGATTGTCTCAATCTCTCATTATACCCTCATCTGAATTCAATTGAACATTGCAAACATGTTATCTTGGCTTTCCCACACAATAATACTAAATCTCTTGCGGCTTCCGAAGTTAGCAAAATATGTACATTATTTTTTTAATTAATTTTCATCTACATATATCTACGGCTGAACCATAAAAAAGATAGAAGTAGGCATCCTCTATCAGTAAGGAAGGACTAAATTAAAGAATTCGAGAATTTCAAAAAAATGACAAATCTGAAATCACTATAGCTAAGTGGAACCAATAATAATCGATCTTTTCGGGTAGGTACATTTCGATGCAAGAATTGGTCCATTCGGGGACATTCCGTCTATTTGACTAGGTACGGTTTTTTGTTGACGTCTGAGAAAACCACAGAAATATAATAAATACTAGAACGCCAATCAGTTCACAATTTCTGGCACCTCATAGGGAAAATTGACCTACTACAGAGTTTGCGCAATATGTGAACGTGTCATCAGGGTAGGACTTAAAATTTTTGACTTCGTGAATGTGGTATGAATAAGTTGTCGATATCAACATTTGCAATAATAATAAAATAGCTGTAGTATCTTACTCAAACTAAACTTACTTTCATAAAATGGGTTTCTCCTTTATTTGCGCAAAAAAGAACCATGCACTTCATTTTGTCTATAATTTGTCACAGCACTCGACTATCAAAATTAACTAGTAAAACTCAAGTACAAAACTAAACTAAAGGAGTATCGGTACTATACACAATGTTCAAGAAAACAACGAGGAAACATCGAAAACGGAGCAGAAAAGGCAAGCGAATTTATACGAATGAATAAACAGGAAAGCACACAACAAAGGGAATCAACAAATCCTAAAATACGACACTGCTCTTTTTCTGATGTGAATAAGATGTGTTTGTTTTCGTCGCGTAGCGGTGTTGCCGAATTCACTGGTTTCACAATAAGATTTATTCCGAACTTCATCTGAAACCATAATGCTTGGCAACGACGTGGCAAGAAAAGACGAGCTGCGCATGTACAAGTAGTAGGTGTTTATTCGCTATGTGGGGTCATTTTACTGAATCTCGGACGTACCTAATAGCATTCTAATATTTATTATATTTCTGTGGAGAAAACTGAAGAATATGAATAATTTGTATTCGTATCGCATAATATTGCACGAATTATATTTTATTGGATGGTAAACGAGTTTTAAAAACGACTCCTTGATAATTCGTACATTTCGAATGATCCTTGAGAAACGTAATGATAGTCAATTTTATTATAGGTACCTACTGTGATGAAGAACACCTGTTGGCTTTCCAAAACTAATCGAATTTTCGACTTCATCATTCATTCCATTACAATACCAAGATTGAAGTTCCGATTTGATCCATAATATTTTTGATTCTCATAAAAAATAGACATTATCCCCAAAATTTTTATATGTTTCAGAGATTTTTTTAATACTGGGAAGCAATTGTTTTTTGGTTTTGCTTAAGAATTGGACAGTTCTGTTAAAATTGTTCCGATCACTTCTTCAGTCGGAATTTAGCTTGGAAACATTTTTTTGTCCTTTCAGCCTTTTCAGTGCTCTTTCGTAATGTACTGCGTCATTTGCATCTAAATTGCCAGCAATGCTTTTGATGATCGTTTCAAAACCATCTATAAGTTCTATTTTTCATCTATACCTTGTGGAATTAGGCTATACAATTTTTGTTCTCCAACATTATTATTATTATTATTATTACAAATTGATTTGAACCGAGGACAAGGTCCTATATGATCCAATATAAAAACACATTATAATAATGCGAACAGACATAAAAAAACCCAGTAAAAATGAACAATCAACTCCAAGAAAAAGGAAAAAAAAAAACATATTGAGTCAATAGCTGCTCTTACTACTAATCTCTACCAATTCACCAATAAAAAAAAATGTCTAAATCAAATCGTATCGATTCTTAAAAGTGTTCACTGTGGGGGAGGTCACAACACTAGGGGGCAAAGAGTTCCACTGTCCAAGAACTCGATTTGGCAAAAAATTTCTTCTCACCACCGCGCTAAAATTTTGTTGTCTCAATTTGAAACAATGTCCACGGAGTCGGGTGTCACTGTTCAGCGCGAAAAGGTGTGACAGGTCACAATCAACGAAGCCGTTCAACGCTCTGAAAGTCCAAATAAGGTCACCACGGAGTCTCCTTCGTTCAAAGGTTGTCAGACGAGACATTACAAGCCGTTCTTCGTAGGATGGTCTCAGCCGGCCGAAAGACATGCGTGTGTAGAGGCACGTTGCACCGTCTCCAGTAGATCACGATCCCGCACAAAATCGACACTCCAAACCGGTCCAGCGAACTCCAAAATCGGCCTGATATATGTTGTGTAAAGCTTGATTGAAGTGGAGAAACTCATTTTGGAGAGAGATTTACGCAGCAAGTATACCTATATGGAAGTGTTGGCTCGTTTGCAGATGGAGGCAATATGTTTGGACCAACTCAAGTCGCTCGTTACCAGCACGCCCAGGTCTGAATGGGAGTCAACTCCCGAAAGAGCAACCCCATTGACGAAGTATTGCTGTTGAGGATTTTTCTTGCCAATGTGCAGCACGACGCATTTAGAGATGTTTAGGGGAAGCAGCCAGTTTTGGCCCCACTGGTGGATGCAATTCAATTGATATTCAACATTTTGTCCATGATTTTCCAATTCCTTATAAAAAATACTTTTTGGTTTAATCAAAAACGTTATTTTCAATTCTGAGTATTGATTTTTAAGACGATTCAATTCTCCCATACATGGTGGGAGATCATGAAAAGGGATGAAATCATGAAATTTTGATTTTACCTTCGCTTGCCCTGAATTAATTGGCAGCATTCATGGATTGTCCTGGAGATTCATTTTTTCTATTTCCTGATCTTCTACAGGGAGGGCTATAAGGAGCATCCTGTGAAGGTTTTTCAGATTTAGTTTTTGGTTTCTTCAAATTTTGCTCTTGTGAAATTTTCTGATCATTATGAATTTCGATCATTTTCGTTACGTAAAACTTCTTCTTTAGAATTCGCAACCCTTAAACTTAAACAAAAATTTCCATCTCGGAAAATGAACGCCGTAGCACATACAGATTCTGGTGCAGATTCCTTAGACCGAGACGAACATTTGATGAAAAAATTATGGACTCCCCGTGGGATTCTGGGGTTCAATTCGCAACCCTTAAACTTCAGAAATTTCTATCTCGGAAAATAAACGCCGGAGCACATACAGCTTCTGGTGGTAGATTCCTTAGACCGAGACGAACATTTGATGAAAAGATTATGGACTTCCCGTGAGATTCAGGGGTTGAATTCGCAACCCTTAAACTTCAAAAATTTCTATCTTGGTTAGTGAGCTCATTTTTCGATCTAAATAGGAATATCGGGTCGTATTTGAAACTTATATGAAAATGAAAAGACTTATTTCAAAAGATATCACGGATCACTCAGCAAGCAGTGTTCACAAGGCGTTTTACCCTTTGCTAGTGAACAGTCGAAATTTTACTACCGTTTCTTCGAGCCGACTTCTTAATGAGGACACAGCCGAGAATTCGAATTGAGGCTAGCCTATAATATTAATCTTTGAATTCTCCGAGTCACTCCAGTCTTTTACTACCACAGTGGACAGACGCAGATCGATGGATATAGGAAAGGAAGCGCGTGAGGTCAGCATTTACTTCTTAGTGAGAAAGTGAGATATACACAATTACACACAGTAGTCTTTTAGCGCGTTCGGCAAGTATACATATGAGCTAAATACATGGTACAGGGTGAAATAAGTGAACGGATATGTAATTGTATACTGTATATGGATTATGGATGAATAATGGATAAACATACGGAATTAATTGAGACAGGAATGATGATGATAATTGAATGATGCGATAATAGTATATTGTTCTATGAGCGGTATTGTAAGTCATAACACACGCAGATGAATTTTGCAGCCCGAGCCGTCAGGCGAGGGGTGTAATTCACGAAGTGTGTTATGACTATTACTGCGAATTGAACACTATACTTTATCTTCGACTTCTTCAGTAAAATTCGAATCAATCTGCACTTTCAAAATTGACAACAGTTGTCAAAAGCGATTTCTGTGGTCGAAAATCGAATCGATATCGAATCCCGTAGAAAACGTAAAAAATTCACGTTTTCCAAATGCAATTTTTGGATATTCAGACCCAAGAAAATGTATAGAAATGGATGGCGAGAACGTTACCTTGATGTATGAAATAGAGTTCCCCATTGACCCGACTTTTTTATTCATTTCGTAAGCTACATTTTTCCTATTTGTGTTAGAGTGAGCTATATAGGCGTGAGTTATTATTATCTCACACTATTGGTTTATAGAGACTATTACATATCGAATTCAGTTGAATAATGGATATATTTTTCTATGGGAGTAGATAAAATATTTTGTTATTCCGTGTATTTCTTCAAATTAATTGGTATAGTAATAGTACAGTTTATTAAACATCAAAATGTACATGTTATGTCAAATAATTCATATTATAACATTCTCGAACTAAAACATCCTTCTATGCTATAAAAAAAAACAATTATTAAAAACTCTTCGATGGTTCGATCAAATTTGTTCATTGGTAGGGTTTTGATTCTTGATGGGAGGGAATTTAAGAATTTTACCCTGCAGTAGTCAAAACATTGTTGTTTCCGGGCTTTCAAGGAGGAAATCAACCAAATTGAAACCTCTATGCCGAAGAGAGTAATGAAAAACTTCCGCGAAAGACTCCACATGTGCGTCGCTCGCGGAGGCCGTAGGCAGAATCTGTATGTGCTCCGGCGAATAGTTCCCGAGTAAGAAATTTTTGAAGTTCAAGGTTTGCGAATTCAACCCCCGAATCCCACGGGAAGTCCATCATTTTTTCATCAGATGTTCTTCTCGGTCTAAGGAATCTACCACCAGAATCTGTGGGCACTGGGTTGTTGATATTCCATATTCCATTCTCGCCCAGCACGCCGAGACGTAAAGACGGAGTTTATATCTACAATTCAACACTAATGCGTTGATTGTGGCGAAGAATAAACTATATCCAATACGACGATTATTTTATTACAGTTCAGACAGGAAAATGGAGAGGTCGACGATATTTCTTATTTCCTGAGCCACAACAATGGTTCTATCTGTCCGATTACAGAACGAGCGAGGCCGTGGACATGGCAAGAAATACTACCACTATTTGCAAATTCATTACAAGATTCAAGATTCAAGAGGTCCTACGAAGAAGAGGAAATTCATCTCAAGAATTAAGAAATTCCAGGTCTATGACGGAATTGGCATCACACAAGAAGAAGCGGCCATTGTGATTTCGTTATTCTGCAGGAGGATCAAGAAGTTTAAACACGAAGCAGGAACGAACGTCGTTGAGTTCCGAAACAAGAAAGCGTCACGACAAGGACGCTGCGCAGAAGCGAACAGCATTGTAACGTAAATAAAGAGTTGAAAGGAACGACAGTTTTCAAAGGAGACTAACAGAGTGAGTTCTTTCCAATTTCCTATACAAAATATCTTACCAATTGACATAACAGTAATTTATCAAATAAATGGCGTCCATTAATGATTTTGTTTTCAAACTGGGGTTCGAGCCAAGGTGCTTTGACAAGATTTCAAAAGTATATTGACAAAATAGATTTGGACAGACTGGACCTGAAAAATGTTGAACAATTGAAAACAAGGTTGGGTACGGTTGAAAATGCATATACAGGGTGTCCCACTAGTGCCGCAGCGGACGATATACGCGTAACTGTCTGAGTTTGGCAAAATTTTTTGATGCAGACTTGATATACTACAAGAAGAGCACAACCTAAAAATATTTTCGAATATATCGGGTGGCCCACAAAAGAGTAATGGCGGGTGACTTTGTTTTTTTTAAATGGGACACCCTATATTCAATAGTGTTTTTCAATTCTCTGAAACTTCCTGCATGCTTTCGTATACTTTTCACATATTTTTATTCGACAGTTTTCGAAATATTGGCCATTTTGACAAAAAAAAAATGATACTTGTAGACTTGTAGAGGCTATGTTATCCAATTATATTTCACGAACCCTTGCACATACCAATAACAGTTTTATATGGATTGAAAGAAGAGACTTCAAAGTATCCTACCCAGCTATAATAAAGCATCTCCAGCATACAGTGTCCACAAAAAAAATATCAACATGACTAATTTCAAATCGATTTTTCTTCATTTTTTCAAATGCAATGCATATAATTTTTTTTCATCATTTTACTTAATTTTTTGTCGAATACATGATATGCATATCTCTAACGGAATAGAATTTTTGAGCGATTTTTCGAAATGTTTCCCTAAAATTCACATAAACCTTCGAATTCAAATAGCAGATTTGATTTTTCTGTGGTTATTGAGAACTGTCAAATTATTCCACTCAGAATTATCATCATTAGGTGCGTTTGAGTTGACGATCGGCGGAGCGAGTAGAATAGTGAACACAGTAGAAAGAGGAGATCTCGAGCCCTTTTGTCAAATCGAACACGGTGGAGTCAAAGATTGCTTACCTAACCTAACGGAAGAATTGTATTGTGACAGAAATTCGAATTTATTTTTGAGAAATAAAACTTTAAAGTAGACGTGGAGTGCGCTCGGAGCATTTCGACCGTCAACTCGAACGCCCCTATAGAAGCTTCAATTCAATTCAAATTTATTACCCTCAAATATTACAGGGAATGTCAAAAAATAAATGATAATAGACATAATTAATTATAGACAAAAAAAGTCGAGCAAAGGCCCAACGAGTTCACTAAATTATGTCGACTCTACAGTTAAAACATTCAATAAAAAACAAACTTTTACACATAGGCACGAACTAGGATAAAAAATTAACCACTAAAACTGGTAAGTCGCAAGTTCATCAATTGAATAAAATGCACATTCAGCAAGAATCGCTTTGACTTTACACCTGAACTTTGTACTGGGCAGTGAGGTTAGGTCCAATGGAAGTCTGTTGTATATTCTCATTCCATTGTATATATGAGTGTTCTGCGTCCTCTTCAGTCTATGTCTTGGGGTACCTAATTAAGTTGTTTCTAAACCTGGTGTCGTGACTATGAACCGATGAGTGCCTTAGGAAAGTATCCCGGTTTTTATGCACATATACAAGACATTCCAGCATGTAGCAGCATGTTAGAGTAAGTACACCATACTTCTTGAATAGGGGTCTACAGCTAGTGACGGAGTTAACTCCCGCAACTATTCTTAAAGCCTTCTTTTGCTTGAGAAATATTCTTTCTGTCTCCGGAGATGCACCCCATAGGATGATACTATAGGTCATCCTACTGTGAAAATTAGCGTAATAAGTTAGTAGCGCTTCCTTTTCTGAGAGCAAGTTCTTTATCCTTCTTATTGAAAATAATGCCTTGGAGAGTTTTTGGCACAAATCATCGATGTGTTTCGCCCATGTCAGATTTCCGCTGATTGAAACCCCAAGCAGAGAAATAGTTTCTGGTTCGTGACATCTTGTGCTCACAATCACTTCCTGAGTTTTCTCTTCGTTCACTTTCATATCATTAGAACCGAACCATTTGATGGAGTGTTGGACGGTTTTCTGTGACTTATTCAAGAGTAGATTTCTGTCTTTCGCTCTGTTCAAAAACGTTGTATCGTCAGCGAAAAGTGTCGCAGTATCTGCAGCAACGTTATATATCAGGTCATCTATATATAAGAGGAATAGAATAGGCCCAAGCACCGATCCTTGGGGGACTCCAACGGTAATTTTCATTTTTGAAGATTTTTTACCTCCTAAATCTACTATTTGGTGTCTATCCTTAAGGAACGACTCCAATAAATCCAGAACTGGGCCCCTCATGCCGATGTAATTTAACTTACGCAGAAGCTTGTCATGGTTCACACAGTCAAATGCCTTACTCAGGTCCATGCAGGTAAGCATCATATCGTCTGCATCATCCAGTGCCTCCATGACATATTCAACAATGTCGACCAAAGCTGTGACAGTGGACCTTCCTTCCCTGAAACCATGTTGGAAGCAGCCAAGCAGTGAATTTTTTTCTAGAAAACTCACCATTCTACTCTTGAGGAGCGTTTCAAATATTTTCGAGACAACCGGCAGAACAGAAATTGGTCTATAATTCTCGTACAGCTCTTGGTTGCCCTTTTTATGTACAGGTATTACCCTAGCAATCTTAAGTTCTTCTGGAAAGTAACCCTGCTGGAAGCAATCGTTTATCAGGTTTGATATAGGATCAGCCAGGCAATCGACCACCTCTTTCAGCATTTTCACGGAGAAGCCATATATATCCTGTGAAGCTTTATTTTTTATTTTCGAAACAACTTTCAATACTTCCTCCGGTGTTGTGGGGGTCAGAAAAAAAGAGCTTGAAATTTTAATTTTTTTGTTTTTCAAGAGATTTTCGCTTAATTCTGGATTGGTGACTGTTCCAGTTATTTTTTCGGCAATAGATGAAAAATATGAGTTGAATATTTCTTCGGACATCGATGATGGGTATACTTTTCTGGTGTTTGATTTCGAACTTTTATTTATGACCTGCCATATGGCACGAGTCCTATTTTCAGCTTCATTAATGAATCTCGAATTCTCTAGTTTGATTGTATCATTGAAAAGTTGTTTATATCTACTTTTTAATCCCATATATAATTGCTTGGAGCAATCATCTCGTTTCACCTCATATATCGTGTATGCTGCATCTAATTTATTCTTCATGTCAATTATTTCAGGTGTTTCTAGGCATTTTGGCTTATAAGAATTTGTTACCTTCTTTTTTCTTTCAGGAAAGCACTGATTGAAATGGTGCGTTATGATTTTATGAAATTTTTTTGAAAGAATTTCGGGCTGAGCTCATACGAATATTCTCCCATACCATGCTCCGCAGCTGTTCACGGAAACGACTGGTATTTTCCTTTGTTATAATGCGGACCATCTTATACGTTTGTTTCTCAGGGATGTTCGCCTGCCGAATGTCCAACCGCTGCGCCAGATGATCCGATAGGTGATAATTAATCGTTGCTGCGTTATAGAAGGAATAATTTAAATTTGTAAAAATATTATCGATGCAACTACTCGACGTCTGTGTTACACGTGACGCCTGTTTGAAAATAATGTGCATACCGTAGGAGTTGAGTATTTCTCTCACCTTCAGTTCCTCATTGCTTGTTTTGTTAAAATTGATATTGAAATCGCCTGCTATCAATACATTCTGATTCGACTTACCGGCAACAATGTTCAGGGCTCCATCTAGCCGATCAACAAACATCTCGCCCTGAGGGGATCTGTAGACACACAAATAGTATGTGTTTGTGGCCTTTTCAAATATTGCGCAGATTTCTATATCTTTCTCCATTGATAATTTATTTATCGCGTCCACAGGTTCGAAATGAAGATTTTCCCTCACGAGAATAATGCAGCCGCCGTGTTTGAAAGCACTACGTGTGGAAGCATTCGCCACTTTGTAATTGCGAATACTAATACTTTCCACTTGATCTTTGGTCATCCAATGTTCTGTCATACATGCCACTTTGTAGTTTTCACCGTTCAACATATTTTCCACTAAGTCTAGTTTATTTCTCAAACACTGTATATTGATATTCAATATAGAGTCATAGTTGACATTAGTTTTTTTTGGAGCTTTTTCGATATCGGTTCTAAAACTTCTTGAGGTTTGATTTTCGTAAGAATCGAAATCGCTTCACTACCACACCCAAGGGTCAATTTTGGGGCGTATACAGATCTTCCACGAGTGATAAATTTGCTCCAATTTTGAAAGAGAGACTTTGCGCTGAGTCACGCTTTGGGAGTTTCTCAATAATAAACTCTTCTCCCGGAAATTTTTCTTTCAGATGGTTCCTGATTTGGGACTCATCTACGTTCACGCTAACACGTCCCACACACATCCATGCACGCCTAGGTGCACCCATGAAACTTGATGAACCAGTCTCGGCCCCTGTCACCTCCAGCGACTTTTTCTTCTCCACATGTTTCACCCGACTGAGTTTATTTTTTTGCGAATTCATATCGTCTGTATTTGGGGCTGTGTTATTAATAGGGTTATCTGTTTTGTATGTAGTATTCCTAATTTTTGCTTTACCCTCTACGGCTGACACCACAAGCTTTGAGGTGGCCGGAATAACGTCCGTAGACGCAACAGTTTGTTCAGCAGTCTGTTCAGAATTCCGGCTTATTTTCATAGATGGTTCTGCCAATTTGAATTCATCTATTTTCTCAAGAAGAGATATGTGTTTTTTCAGAATATTAATTTTATCATGCAATTCTACTATTAGGTTAGACTTTTCATGTATAATCTTGTTCAAATAGTTCACCTCTGATTGTGTATTCTGATTGCTCATGGAAATATCTTGTTCGGAGACAATGTTTTCCATTTGTGTAAACTGTTGACTAATAGATTGTTCGAAGCATACTCCATTTAACTCGGAGATACGACGTTCCAAATGCTGTATTTCCGAATCTCTCAACTCGCACTGCTTTTTCAGATTTCCTATTTCATGATCTCTTTCATCGCAAAGGTGCAATTTTGAAGTTATATTATCACAACAAATCATTTCGCCTTCCTCGTTCACATACATCCCACAAAATCTCAGAACACAACTAGGATGGTAAGTCTTTTTACATTTAAGACAGGAAATAAAAATTTTCACTTCTTTTAGGCATTTATTGCACGTAATTTCGGTACTATTATTGTTTCGCGGCGCCATCTTCAACGATCAATCGAACTCCACTGCTCAATTTATATTATAGCGAAATGAGGAACTAGAAAGTTTTGATGTATCTACTCAAAAAGGTGATGAAATCAGTTATTGAAGACAGAAACTTGCTTTCTGTACCCATTTTCCAAAATACATTTTTGATAATTTTCTATGTTTCTACTTGGAACGTCGAATCTTCCAAAGATTTCAAACAAGCTTTGAGCTTGCGAGCTTGAAGATCTACTTGCGTGCCTAGGAAACTTTGAATATCATTTTTTCGAAGAAAGTTGTATGAGGATAAGAGCAGGCACTTTTTTGTATCCTGAAGTTTTGAAACTCGTTTTTTTGAAGCATTCATAACTTGTACATTCGAACTCATTGGTATTTTTTGAATTTTCACACATTGTGTGAGTATTCATCTAATCCGTAAAAACTATGATGATTTGAATTGGAGCTGCAATGATGTTAATTCTGAATAGAATAATTTGACAGTTCCCAATAACCACAGAGAAGCCAAATCTGCTTTATGAATTCGAGAGTAAATTTGAATTTGGAGGAAAAACTCTAAAAAATCCTATTCCTTTAGAGATATGCATATCATGTATTTGCCAAAAAAGGAAGTAAAATGAATGGTGATTACAATGATGAAAAAAAATTATATGCATTGCATTTGAAAAAATTAAGAAAAACCGATTTGAAATTCGTCATGTTGACAGTCTTTTTGTGGACATTCTGTATGCTGGAGATGCTCTATTATAGCTGGGTAGGATACTTTGAAGTCTTGTCTTTCAATCCATAAAACTGTTATTGGTATGTGCAAGAGTTCGTGAAATATAATTGGATAACATAGCCTCTACAAGTATAAGTTTTTTGTCAAAAAGGCCAATATTTCGAAAACTGTCGAATGAAAATATGTGAAAAGTTTACGAAAGCATGCAGGAAGTTTCAGATAATTGAAAAACACTATGGAATATAGGATGTACCATTTGAAAAAACAAAGTCACCCGCTATTCCTCTTTTGTGGGCCACCCGATATATTCGAAAATATTTTTAGGTTGTGCTCTTCTTGGAGTATATCAAGTCTGCATCAAAAAATTTTGCAAAACTCAGACCGTTACGCGTATATCGTCCGCTGCGGCACTAGTGGGACACCCTGTATAAATGAGGTCTTCTACCGTGATGTTTTCTAAGAGGTTTATTTGCTGAGTTATAACATAAAGTTGTGTTTTTTCTTATGGAAACAGTAGTTTGAAATGACTTAGAAAGAATTGCCATTTTTTTCCAGTTTCAGAAATGTATTATATGTTTAAGTTCATGTAGCACCAAAATTGCCCACCCTGTACATAATGCATCATGAAATATTTGTTATAGAAAAAACCAAATGGCGGCCCCAAAATGACGGATAAGTTTTGTAATTATGATTCGATTCCATTGGAAATTGATATCTGGGGATATTTGGGTTCGGCAATGATGATTCTTTTGTCAAACTTGAAAAATTCGAATTGGCGTCTGTTATATGGCGGACGAGTTTTGTAATAATAATCCAATTTCATTCAGAACTAGTATCAGGGGTATATCTGGGTTGGAAATTACGATTCTTCGAAATTGAGGAATTCGAGAAGGCGGCTTCAAAATGATGAGTGTTGTTATTATAAAATCTTGTCTTTGAAAAGTGTTTTAATAAAAGCTTTTTTTTCCAATTCGAGACTTGTATCCGTCATTTTTCACGAATACTATCTTCTTAGTATTCTTGAAATCTGGAAGAGATGAAGTTTATGATCCTTCATTCATCAGCGAAAATAAATATTTCGCGGTTTTGCTTTTGAAAAAGATATCTCTCGCTGCTGAGTTGATATCAAATTACCAGGTCACATATTCGAGAATAAACTTTTCGCTTTTAGGTTTTTCTAGCAAAATGACAAAATCTTATTATTCTAATTACCTCGCGGCCGGCGAGACTTGTATCCTTCATTTTTCACGAATACTATTTTCTATTCTTGAAATCTGGAAGAGATGAAGTTTATGATCCCTTATTCATCAGCGGAAATTAAAATTCCGCGGTTTTGCTTTAGAAAAAGATATCTCGTGCTCTGCTAAGTTGATATCAAATTACCAGGTCATATATTCGAAAATAAACTATTCTCTTTTAGGTTTTTTTTTTATCAAAATGACAAAATCTTATTTCTCCAACCATCTCGTGGCCGGCGAGACTCATATCTCTCATTTTTCACGAATGCTATTTTCGTAGTATTCTTGGAATCCTAAAGAGATGAAGTTTATGATCCCTTATTTATCAGCGAAAATAAAAATTTCGCGGTTTTGCTTTTGAAAAAATATCTAGTGCTCTGCTAAGTTGATATCAAATTACCAGGTCACATATTCGAAAATAAACTTTTCGCTTCTAGGTTTTTCTAGCAAAATGACAAAATCCTATTTCTCCAATCTTCTCGCGGCCGACGAGACTTGTATCTGTCATTTTTTACGAATACTTTCTTCTAATTATTCTTGAAATCTGGAAGAGATGAAAATTGCAATTTCGCGGTTTTGCTTTTGAAAAAAATATCTCGTGCTCTGCCAAGTTGATATCAAATCACCAGGTCACGTATTCGAAAATAATCTTTTCGCTTTTGGGTTTTTCTGATGTCTTAATGACAAAATCTTATTATTCCAATTACCTCGCGGCCGGCGAGACTTGTATCCGTCATTTTTCACGAATACTATCTTCGTAGTATTCTTGAAATCTGGAAGAGATGAAGTTTATGATCCCTCATTCATCAGTGAACATAAAAATATCGCGGTTTTGCTTTTGAAAAAAATATCTCGTGCTCTGCTAAGTTGATATCAAATTACCAGGTCACGTATTCGAAAATAAACTTTTCGCTTTTGGGTTTTTCTGGCTAAATGACAAAATCTTATTATTCCAATTATCTCGCGGCCGGCGAGACTTGTCTCCTTCATTTTTCACGAATACTATCTTTTAAGTATTCTTGAAATCTGGAAGAGATGAAGTTTATGATCCCTTATTTACCAGCGAACATAAAAATTTCGCGCTTTTGCTTTTGAAAAAAATATCTCGTGCACTGCTGAGTTGATATCAAATTACCAGGTCACATATTCGAGAATAAACTTTTCGCTTCTGGGTTTTTCTAGCAAAATGACAAAATCTTATTATTCTAATTACCTCACGGCTGGCGAGACTTGTATCCTTCATTTTTCACGAATACTATTTTCTATTCTTGAAATCTGGAAGAGATGAAGTTTATGATCCCTTATTCATCAGCGAAAATTAAAATCTCGCGGTTTTGCTTTTGAAAAAAATATCTCGTGTTCTGCTAAGTTGATATCAAATTACCAGGTCATATATTCGAAAATAAACTATTCGCTTTTAGGATTTTTTTAGAAAAATGACAAAATCTTATTTCTCCAGTCATCTCGTGGCCGGCGAGACTTATATCTCTCATTTTTCACGAATGCTATTTTCGTAGTATTCTTGGAATCCTAAAGAGATGAAGTTTATGATCCCTTATTTATCAGCGAAAATAAAAATTTCGCGGTTTTGCTTTTGAAAAAATATCTAGTGCTCTGCTAAGTTGATATCAAATTACCAGGTCACATATTCGAGAATAAACTTTTCGCTTCTGGGTTTTTCTAGCAAAATGACAAAATCTTATTATTCTAATTACCTCGCGGCTGGCGAGACTTGTATCCTTCATTTTTCACGAATACTATCTTTTAAGTATTCTTGAAATCTGGAAGAGATGAAGTTTATGATCCCTTATTTACCAGCGAACATAAAAATTTCGCGCTTTTGCGTTTGAAAAAAATATCTCGTGCTCTGCTGAGTTGATATCAAATTACCAGGTCACATATTCGAGAATAAACTTTTCGCTTCTGGGTTTTTCTAGCAAAATGACAAAATCTTATTATTCTAATTACCTCGCGGCTGGCGAGACTTGTATCCTTCATTTTTCACGAATACTATCTTCTAAGTATTCTTGAAATCTGGAAGAGATGAAGTTTATGATCCCTTATTTATCAGCGAACATAAAAATTTCGCGCTTTTGCTTTTGAAAGAAATATCTCGTGCTCTGCTAAGTTGATATCAAATTACCAGGTCACATATTCTAAAATGAACCTTTCGCTTTTAGGTTTTTCTAGTAAAATGACTAAATCTTATTATTCCAATTACCTCGCGGCCGGCGAGACTTGTATCCGTCATTTTTCACGAATACTATCTTCGTAGTATTCTTGAAATCTGGAAGAGATGAAGTTTATGATCCCTCATTCATCAGTGAACATAAAAATATCGCGGTTTTGCTATTGAAAAAAATATCTCGTGCTCTGCTAAGTTGATATCAAATTACCAGGTCACATATTCGAGAATAAACTTTTCGCTTCTGGGTTTTTCTAGCAAAATGACAAAATCTTATTATTCTAATTACCTCACGGCTGGCGAGACTTGTATCCTTCATTTTTCACGAATACTATTTTCTATTCTTGAAATCTGGAAGAGATGAAGTTTATGATCCCTTATTCATCAGCGAAAATTAAAATCTCGCGGTTTTGCTTTTGAAAAAAATATCTCGTGTTCTGCTAAGTTGATATCAAATTACCAGGTCATATATTCGAAAATAAACTATTCGCTTTTAGGATTTTTTTAGAAAAATGACAAAATCTTATTTCTCCAGTCATCTCGTGGCCGGCGAGACTTATATCTCTCATTTTTCACGAATGCTATTTTCGTAGTATTCTTGGAATCCTAAAGAGATGAAGTTTATGATCCCTTATTTATCAGCGAAAATAAAAATTTCGCGGTTTTGCTTTTGAAAAAATATCTAGTGCTCTGCTAAGTTGATATCAAATTACCAGGTCACATATTCGAGAATAAACTTTTCGCTTCTGGGTTTTTCTAGCAAAATGACAAAATCTTATTATTCTAATTACCTCGCGGCTGGCGAGACTTGTATCCTTCATTTTTCACGAATACTATCTTTTAAGTATTCTTGAAATCTGGAAGAGATGAAGTTTATGATCCCTTATTTACCAGCGAACATAAAAATTTCGCGCTTTTGCTTTTGAAAAAAATATCTCGTGCTCTGCTGAGTTGATATCAAATTACCAGGTCACATATTCGAGAATAAACTTTTCGCTTCTGGGTTTTTCTAGCAAAATGACAAAATCTTATTATTCTAATTACCTCGCGGCTGGCGAGACTTGTATCCTTCATTTTTCACGAATACTATCTTCTAAGTATTCTTGAAATCTGGAAGAGATGAAGTTTATGATCCCTTATTTATCAGCGAACATAAAAATTTCGCGCTTTTGCTTTTGAAAGAAATATCTCGTGCTCTGCTAAGTTGATATCAAATTACCAGGTCACATATTCTAAAATGAACCTTTCGCTTTTAGGTTTTTCTAGTAAAATGACTAAATCTTATTATTCCAATTACCTCGCGGCCGGCGAGACTTGTATCCGTCATTTTTCACGAATACTATCTTCGTAGTATTCTTGAAATCTGGAAGAGATGAAGTTTATGATCCCTCATTCATCAGTGAACATAAAAATATCGCGGTTTTGCTATTGAAAAAAATATCTCGTGCTCTGCTAAGTTGATATCAAATTACCAGGTCACGTATTCGAAAATAAACTTTTCGCTTTTGGGTTTTTCTGGCAAAATGACAAAATCTTATTATTCCAATTATCTCGCGGCCGGCGAGACTTGTATCCGTCGTTTTTCACGAATACTATCTTTTAAGTATTCTTGAAATCTGGAAGAGATGAAGTTTATGATCCCTTATTTACCAGCGAACATAAAAATTTCGCGCTTTTGCTTTTGAAAAAAATATCTCGTGCTCTGCTGAGTTGATATCAAATTACCAGGTCACATATTCGAGAATAAACTTTTCGCTTCTGGGTTTTTCTAGCAAAATGACAAAATCTTATTATTCTAATTACCTCGCGGCTGGCGAGACTTGTATCCTTCATTTTTCACGAATACTATCTTCTAAGTATTCTTGAAATCTGGAAGAGATGAAGTTTATGATCCCTTATTTATCAGCGAACATAAAAATTTCGCGCTTTTGCTTTTGAAAGAAATATCTCGTGCTCTGCTAAGTTGATATCAAATTACCAGGTCACATATTCTAAAATGAACCTTTCGCTTTTAGGTTTTTCTAGTAAAATGACTAAATCTTATTATTCCAATTACCTCGCGGCCGGCGAGACTTGTATCCGTCATTTTTCACGAATACTATCTTCGTAGTATTCTTGAAATCTGGAAGAGATGAAGTTTATGATCCCTCATTCATCAGTGAACATAAAAATATCGCGGTTTTGCTTTTGAAAAAAATATCTCGTGCTCTGCTAAGTTGATATCAAATTACCAGGTCACGTATTCGAAAATAAACTTTTCGCTTTTGGGTTTTTCTGGCTAAATGACAAAATCTTATTATTCCAATTATCTCGCGGCCGGCGAGACTTGTATCCTTCATTTTTCACGAATACTATCTTTTAAGTATTCTTGAAATCTGGAAGAGATGAAGTTTATGATCCCTTATTTACCAGCGAACATAAAAATTTCGCGCTTTTGCTTTTGAAAAAAATATCTCGTGCTCTGCTGAGTTGATATCAAATTACCAGGTCACATATTCGAGAATAAACTTTTCGCTTCTGGGTTTTTCTAGCAAAATGACAAAATCTTATTATTCTAATTACCTCGCGGCTGGCGAGACTTGTATCCTTCATTTTTCACGAATACTATCTTCTAAGTATTCTTGAAATCTGGAAGAGATGAAGTTTATGATCCCTTATTTATCAGCGAACATAAAAATTTCGCGCTTTTGCTTTTGAAAGAAATATCTCGTGCTCTGCTAAGTTGATATCAAATTACCAGGTCACATATTCTAAAATGAACCTTTCGCTTTTAGGTTTTTCTAGTAAAATGACTAAATCTTATTATTCCAATTACCTCGCGGCCGGCGAGACTTGTATCCGTCATTTTTCACGAATACTATCTTCGTAGTATTCTTGAAATCTGGAAGAGATGAAGTTTATGATCCCTCATTCATCAGTGAACATAAAAATATCGCGGTTTTGCTTTTGAAAAAAATATCTCGTGCTCTGCTAAGTTGATATCAAATTACCAGGTCACATATTCGAAAATAAACTTTTCGCTTTTAGGTTTTTTTAGCAAAATGACAAAATCTTATTTCCCCAATTATCTCGCGGCCGGAGAGACTTGTATCTGTCATTTTTCACGAATACTATCTTCTAAGTATTCTTGAAATCTGGAAGACATGACGTTTATGATCCCTTATTTATCAGCGAAAATAAAAATTACGCGGTTTTGCTTTTGAAAAAAATATCTCGTGCTCTGCTAAGTTGATATCAAATTACCAGGTCACATATTCGAGAATAAACTTTTCGCTTTTGGGTTTTTCAAGCAAAATGACAAAATCTTATTATTCTAATTACCTCGCGGCCGGCGAGACTTGTATCCTTCATTTTTCACGAATACTATTTTCTATTCTTGAAATCTGGAAGAGATGAAGTTTATGATCCCTTATTCATCAGCGAAAATTAAAATCTCGCGGTTTTGCTTTTGAAAAAAATATCTCGTGTTCTGCTAAGTTGATATCAAATTACCAGGTCATATATTCGAAAATAAACTATTCGCTTTTAGGATTTTTTTAGAAAAATGACAAAATCTTATTTCTCCAGTCATCTCGTGGCCGGCGAGACTTATATCTCTCATTTTTCACGAATGCTATTTTCGTAGTATTCTTGGAATCCTAAAGAGATGAAGTTTATGATCCCTTATTTATCAGCGAAAATAAAAATTTCGCGGTTTTGCTTTTGAAAAAATATCTAGTGCTCTGCTAAGTTGATATCAAATTACCAGGTCACATATTCGAAAATAAACTTTCCGCTTTTAGGTTTTTCTAGCTGAATGACAAAATCTTATTATTCCAATTACCTCGCGGCCGGCGAGACTTGTATCCTTCATTTTTCACGAATACCATTTTCTAAGTATTCTTGAAATCTGGAAGAGATGAAGTTTATGATCCCTTATTCATCAGCGAAAATAAAAATCTCGTGGTTTTGCTTTAGAAAAAGATATCTCGTGCTCTGCTGAGTTGATATCAAATTACCAGGTCATATATTCGAAAATAAACTATTCTCTTTTAGGTTTTTTTATCAAAATGACAAAATCTTATTTCTCCAATCATCTCGTGGCCGGCGAGACTCATATCTCTCATTTTTCACGAATGCTATTTTCGTAGTATTCTTGGAATCCTAAAGAGATGAAGTTTATGATCCCTTATTTATCAGCGAAAATAAAAATTTCGCGGTTTTGCTTTTGAAAAAATATCTAGTGCTCTGCTAAGTTGATATCAAATTACCAGGTCACATATTCGAAAATAAACTTTTCGCTTTTAGGTTTTTCTAGCAAAATGACAAAATCTTATTTCTCCAATCTTCTCGCGGCCGGCGAGGCTCGTATCTGTCATTTTTCACGAATGCTATCTTCGTAGTATTCTTGAAATCCTGAAGAGATGAAGATTATGATCCCTTATTTATCAGCGAAAATAAAAATTTCGCGGTTTTGCTTTTGAAAAAATATCTCGTGCTCTGCTAAGTTGATATCAAATTACCAGGTCACATATTCTGAAATGAACCTTTCGCTTTTAGGTTTTTCTAGTAAAATGACGAAATCTTATTTCTCCAATCTTCTCGTGGCCGGCGAGACTTGTATCCTTCATTTTTCACGAATACTTTTATCTAAGTATTCTTGAAATCTGGAGTTTTCGCTTTTGGGTTTTTCTGGCTAAATGACAAAATCTTATTATTCCAATTATCTCGCGGCCGGCGAGACTTGTATCCTTCATTTTTCACGAATACTATCTTTTAAGTATTCTTGAAATCTAGAAGAGATGAAGTTTATGATCCCTTATTTATCAGCGAACATAAAAATTTCGCGTTTTTGCTTTTGGAAAAAATATCTCGTGTTCTGCTAAGTTGATATCAAATAACCAGGTCACATATTCTGAAATGAACCTTTCGCTTTTAGGTTTTTCTAGCTAAATGACAAAATCTTATTATTACAATTATCTCGCGGCCGGCGAGACTTGTATCCTTAATTTTTCACGAATACTATCTTCTAAGTATTCTTGAAATCTAGAAGAGATGAAGTTTATGATCCCTTATTTATCAGCGAACATAAAAATTTCGCGCTTTTGCTTTTGAAAAAAATATCCCGTGCTCTGCTTAGTTGATATCAAATAACCAGGTCACATATTCTGAAAGAACCTTTCGCTTTTAGGTTTTTCTAGTAAAATGACGAAATCTTATTTCTCCAATCTTCTCGTGGCCGGCGAGACTTGTATCCTTCATTTTTCACGAATACTTTTATCTAAGTATTCTTGAAATCTGGAATTTTCGCTTTTGGGTTTTTCTGGCTAAATGACAAAATCTTATTATTCCAATTATCTCGCGGCCGGCGAGACTTGTATCCTTCATTTTTCACGAATACTATCTTTTAAGTATTCTTGAAATCTAGAAGAGATGAAGTTTATGATCCCTTATTTATCAGCGAACATAAAAATTTCGCGTTTTTGCTTTTGGAAAAAATATCTCGTGTTCTGCTAAGTTGATATCAAATAACCAGGTCACATATTCTGAAATGAACCTTTCGCTTTTAGGTTTTTCTAGTAAAATGACAAAATCTTATTATTCCAATTACCTCGCGGCCGGCGAGACTTGTATCCTTCATTTTTCACGAATACTATCTTCTGAGTATTCTTGAAATCTGGAAGAAATGAAGTTTATGATCCCTTATTTATCAGCGAAAATAAAAATTACGCGGTTTTGCTGTTGAAGAAAATATCTCGTGCTCTGCTAAGTTGATATCAAATTACCATGTCATATATTCGAAAATAAACTATTCGATTTTAGGTTTTTTCAGCAAAATGACAAAATCTTATTATTCCAATTATCTCGCGGTCGGCGAGACTTGTATTCGTCATTTTTCACGAATACTATCTTCTTAGTATTCTTGAAATCTGGAAGAGATGAAGTTATGATCCCTTATTTATCAGCGAACATAAAAATTCCGCGTTTTGGCCTTTGAAAAAAATATCTCGTGCTCTGCTAAGTTGATATCAAATAACCAGGTCACATATTCGAAAATAAACTTTTCGCTTTTAGGTTTTTCTAGCTAAATGCCTGAATCTTATTATTCCAATTATCTCGCGGCCGGCGAGACTTGTATCCGTCATTTTTCTCGAATACTATCTTCTAAGTATATTCTTTAAATCTGGAAGAGATGAAGTTTATGATCCCTTATTCATCAGCGAAAATTAAAATTTCGCGGTTTTGCTTTTGAAAAAAATATCTCGTGCTCTGCTAATTTGATATCAAATTACCAGGTCACATATTCGAAAATAAACTGTCCGCTTTTAGGTGCTTCTAGCAAAATGACACAATCTTATTTTCCCAATTATCTCGCGGCCGGCGAGACTTGTATCTGTCATCTTTTACGAATCTTCTAAGTATTCTTGAAATCTGGAAGAGATGAAGTTTCTGATCCCTTCTTCATCAGCGAAAATAAAAATGTCGCGCTCTTTCTTTGAAAAAAGATCTCGTGCTCTGCTAAGTTTATATCAAATTACCAGGTCACATATTCTAAAATAAACTTTTCGCTTTTAGGTTTTTCTAGCTAAATGACAAAATCTAATTATTACAATTATCTCGCGGCCGGCGAGACTTGTATCCGTCATTTTTCACGAATACTATCTTTTAAGTATTCTTGAAATCTGGAAGAGATGAAGTCTATGATCCCTTATTCATCAGCGAAAATTAGAATTTCACGGTTTTGCTTTTGAAAAAAATATCTCGTGTTCTGCTTAGTTGATATCAAATTACCAGTTCACATATTCTAAAATGAACCTTTCGCTCTTAGGTTTTTCTAGTAAAATGACTAAATCTTATTATTCCAATTACCTCGCGGCCGGCGAGACTTGTATCCGTCATTTTTCACGAATACTATCTTCGTAGTATTCTTGAAATCTGGAAGAGATGAAGTTTATGATCCCTTATTCATCAGCGAAAATAAAAATTTCGCGGTTTTGCTTTTGAAAAAATATCTAGTGCTCTGCTAAGTTGATATCAAATTACCAGGTCACATATTCGAAAATAAACTTTCCGCTTTTAGGTTTTTCTAGCTAAATGACAAAATCTTATTATTCCAATTACCTCGCGGCCGGCGAGACTTGTATCCTTCATTTTTCACGAATACTATTTTCTAAGTATTCTTGAAATCTGGAAGAGATGAAGTTTATGATCCCTTATTCAGCAGCGAAAATAAAAACTTCGCGGTTTTGCTTTTGAAAAAATATCTTGTGCTCTGCTAAGTTGATATCAAATAACCAGGTCACATATTCGAAAATAAACTTGTCGCTTTTAGGTTTTTCTAGCTATATGACAAAATCTTATTATTCCAATTACCTCGCGGCCGGCGAGACTTGTATCCTTCATTTTTCACGAATACTATTTTCTAAGTATTCTTGAAATCCTAAAGAGATGAAGTTTATGATCCCTTATTTATCTGCGAAAATGGAAATTTCGCGGTTTTGCTTTTGAAAAAATATCTCGTGCTCTGCTAAGTTGATATCCAATCACCAGGTCACATATTCGAAAATAAACTTTTCGCTCTTAGGTTCTTCTAGCAAAATGACAAAATCTTATTTCTCCAATCTTCTCGCGGCCGGCGAGACTCGTATCTGTCATTTTTCACGAATGCTATCTACTAAGTATTCTTGAAATCCTAAAGAGATGAAGTTTATGATCCCTTATGTATCAGCGGAAATAAAAATTTCGCCGTTTTGCTTTTGAAAAAATATCTCGTGCTCTGCTATGTTGATATCAAATTACCAGGTCACATATTCGAAAATAAACTTTTCGCTTTTAGGTTTTTTTAGCAAAATGTAAAAATCTTATTTCTCCAATCATCTCGCGGCCGGCGAGACTTGTATCTGTCATCTTTTACGAATACTATCTTCTAAGTATTCTTGAAATCTGGAAGAGATGAAGTTTATGATCCCTTATTCATCAGCGAAAATTAAAATCTCGCGGTTTTGCTTTTGAAAAAAATATCTCGTGCTCTGCTAAGTAGATATCAAATTACCAGGTCACATATTCGAAAATAAACTTTTCGCTTTTAGGTTTTTTTTAGCAAAATGTGAAAATCTTATTTCTCCAATCATCTCGCGGCCGGCGAGACTTGTATCTGTCATTTTTCACGAATACTATCTTCTAAGTATTCTTGAAATATGGAAGAGATGAAGTTTATGATCTCTTTTTCATCAGCGAAAATTAAAATTCCGTGGTTTTGCTTTTGAAAAAAAATATCTCGTGCTCTGCTGAGTTGATATCAAATTACCAAGTCACATATTCGAAAATAAACTTTGCGCTTTTAGGTTTTTCTAGCAAAATGACAAAATCTTATTTCTCCAATCTTCTCGTGGCCGGCGAGACTCGTATCTCTCATTTTTCACGAACACTATCTTGTAAGTATTCTTGAAATCTGGAAGAGATGGAGTTTATGATCCCTTATTTATCAGCGAAAACAAAAATTTCGCGGTTTTGCTTTTGAAAAAATATCTTGTGCTCTGCTAAGTTGATATCAAATTACCAGGTCACATATTCGAAAATAAACTTTTCGCTTTTAGGTTTTCCTAGCTAAATGACAAAATCGTATTTTTCCAATTATCTCGCGGCGGGCGAGAATTGTATCCGTCATTTTTCAAAAAAATATCTCGTGCTCTGCTAAGTCGATATCAAATAACCAGGTCACATATTCGAAAATTAACTTTTCGCTTTTAGGTTTTTCTAGGTGAATGACAAAATCTTATTATTCCAATTATCTTGCGGCCGGCTAGACTTGTATCCTTCATTTTTCACGAATACTGTCTTCTAAGTATTCTTGAATTCTGGAATAGATGAAATTTATGATCCCTTATTTATCAGCGAACATAAAAATTTCGCTCTTTTGCTTTTGAAAAAAATATCTCGTGCTCTGCTAAGTTGATATCAAAATACCAGGTCACATATTCTAAAATGAACTTTTCGCTTTTAGGTTTTTCTAGTTAAATGACGAAATCTTATTATTCCAATTACCTCGCGGCCGGCGAGACTTGTATCCGTCATTTTTCACGAATACTATCTTCGTAGTATTCTTGAAATCCTGAAGAGATGAAGATTATGATCCCTTATTTATCAGCGAAAATAAAAATTTTTGCGGTTTTGCTTTTGAAAAAATATCTCGTGCTCTGCTAAGTTGATATCAGATTACCAGGTCATGTATTCGAAAATAAAGTTTTCGCTTTTGGGTTTTTCCGGCAAAATGGCAAAATCTTATTATTCCAATTATTTCGCGGCCGGCGAGACTTGTATCCTTCATTTTTCACGAATACTATCTTTTAAGTATTCTTGAAATCTAGAAGAGATGAAGTTTATGATCCCTTATTTATCAGCGAACATAAAAATTTCGCGCTTTTGCTTTTGAAAAAAATATCTCGTGCTCTGCTAAGTTGATATCAAATTACCAGGTCACATATTCTGAAATGAACCTTTCGCTTTCAGGTTTTTCTAGTAAAATGACAAAATCTTATTATTCCAATTACCTCGCGGCCGGCGAGACTTGTATCCTTCATTTTTCACGAATTCTATCTTCTGAGTATTCTTGAAATCTGGAAGAGATGAAGTTTATGATCCCTTATTTATCAGCGAAAATTAAAATTACGCGGTTTTGCTTTTGAAAAAAATATCTCGTGCTCTGCTAAGTTGATATCAAATTACCAGGTCACATATTCGAGAATAAACTTTTCGCTTTTAGGTTTCGCTAGCAAAATGACAAAATCTTATTTCTACAATCTTCCCGCGGCCGGCGAGACTTGTATCTGTCATTTTTCACGAATACTATCCTCTAAGTATTCTTGAAATCTGGAAGAGATGAAGTTTATGATCCCTTATTTATCAGCGAAAACAAAAATTTCGCGGTTTTGCTCTTGAAAAAATATCTTGTGCTCTGCTAAGTTGATATCAAATTACCAGGTCACATATTCGAAAATAAACTTTTCGCTTTTAGGTTTCTCCAGCTCAATGACAAAATCTTATTTTTCCAATCTTCTCGCGGCCGGCGAGACTCGTATCTGTCATTTTTCACGAATGCTATCTTTTAAGTATTCTTGAAATCTGGAAGAGATGAAGTCTATGATCCCTTATTCATCAGCGAAAATTAGAATTTCACGGTTTTGCTTTTGAAAAAAATATCTCGTGTTCTGCTTAGTTGATATCAAATTACCAGTTCACATATTCTAAAATGAACCTTTCGCTTTTAGGTTTTTCTAGTAAAATGACAAAATCTTATTATTCCAATTACCTCGCGGCCGGCGAGACTTGTATCCGTCATTTTTCACGAATACTATCTTCGTAGTATTCTTGAAATCTGGAAGAGATGAAGTTTATGATCCCTTATTTATCAGCGAAAATAAAAATTTCGCGGTTTTGCTTTTGAAAAAATATCTAGTGCTCTGCTAAGTTGATATCAAATTACCAGGTCACATATTCGAAAATAAACTTTCCGCTTTTAGGTTTTTCTAGCTAAATGACAAAATCTTATTATTCCAATTACCTCGCGGCCGGCGAGACTTGTATCCTTCATTTTTCACGAATACTATTTTCTAAGTATTCTTGAAATCTGGAAGAGATGAAGTTTATGATCCCTTATTCAGCAGCGAAAATAAAAACTTCGCGGTTTTGCTTTTGAAAAAATATCTTGTGCTCTGCTAAGTTGATATCAAATAACCAGGTCACATATTCGAAAATAAACTTGTCGCTTTTAGGTTTTTCTAGCTATATGACAAAATCTTATTATTCCAATTACCTCGCGGCCGGCGAGACTTGTATCCTTCATTTTTCACGAATACTATTTTCTAAGTATTCTTGAAATCCTAAAGAGATGAAGTTTATGATCCCTTATTTATCCGCAAAAATGGAAATTTCGCGGTTTTGCTTTTGAAAAAATATCTCGTGCTCTGCTAAGTTGATATCAAATTACCAGGTCACATATTCGAAAATAAACTTTTCGCTCTTAGGTTTTTCTAGCAAAATGACAAAATCTTATTTCTCCAATCTTCTCGCGGCCGGCGAGACTCGTATCTGTCATTTTTCACGAATGCTATCTACTAAGTATTCTTGAAATCCTAAAGAGATGAAGTTTATGATCCCTTATGTTTCAGCGGAAATAAAAATTTCGCCGTTTTGCTTTTGAAAAAATATCTCGTGCTCTGCTATGTTGATATCAAATTACCAGGTCACATATTCGAAAATAAACTTTTCGCTTTTAGGTTTTTTTAGCAAAATGTAAAAATCTTATTTCTCCAATCATCTCGCGGCCGGCGAGACTTGTATCTGTCATCTTTTACGAATACTATCTTCTAAGTATTCTTGAAATCTGGAAGAGATGAAGTTTATGATCCCTTATTCATCAGCGAAAATTAAAATCTCGCGGTTTTGCTTTTGAAAAAAATATCTCGTGCTCTGCTAAGTAGATATCAAATTACCAGGTCACATATTCGAAAATAAACTTTTCGCTTTTAGGTTTTTTTTAGCAAAATGTGAAAATCTTATTTCTCCAATCATCTCGCGGCCGGCGAGACTTGTATCTGTCATTTTTCACGAATACTATCTTCTAAGTATTCTTGAAATATGGAAGAGATGAAGTTTATGATCCCTTTTTCATCAGCGAAAATTAAAATTCCGTGGTTTTGCTTTTGAAAAAAAATATCTCGTGCTCTGCTGAGTTGATATAAAATTACCAAGTCACATATTCGAAAATAAACTTTGCGCTTTTAGGTTTTTCTAGCAAAATGACAAAATCTTATTTCTCCAATCTTCTCGTGGCCGGCGAGACTCGTATCTCTCATTTTTCACGAACACTATCTTGTAAGTATTCTTGAAATCTGGAAGAGATGGAGTTTATGATCCTTTATTTATCAGCGAAAACAAAAATTTCGCGGTTTTGCTTTTGAAAAAATATCTTGTGCTCTGCTAAGTTGATATCAAATTACCAGGTCACATATTCGAAAATAAACTTTTCGCTTTTAGGTTTTCCTAGCTAAATGACAAAATCGTATTTTTCCAATTATCTCGCGGCGGGCGAGAATTGTATCCGTCATTTTTCAAAAAAATATCTCGTGCTCTGCTAAGTCGATATCAAATAACCAGGTCACATATTCGAAAATTAACTTTTCGCTTTTAGGTTTTTCTAGGTGAATGACAAAATCTTATTATTCCAATTATCTTGCGGCCGGCTAGACTTGTATCCTTCATTTTTCACGAATACTGTCTTCTAAGTATTCTTGAATTCTGGAATAGATGAAATTTATGATCCCTTATTTATCAGCGAACATAAAAATTTCGCTCTTTTGCTTTTGAAAAAAATATCTCGTGCTCTGCTAAGTTGATATCAAAATACCAGGTCACATATTCTAAAATGAACTTTTCGCTTTTAGGTTTTTCTAGTTAAATGACGAAATCTTATTATTCCAATTACCTCGCGGCCGGCGAGACTTGTATCCGTCATTTTTCACGAATACTATCTTCGTAGTATTCTTGAAATCCTGAAGAGATGAAGATTATGATCCCTTATTTATCAGCGAAAATAAAAATTTTTGCGGTTTTGCTTTTGAAAAAATATCTCGTGCTCTGCTAAGTTGATATCAGATTACCAGGTCATGTATTCGAAAATAAAGTTTTCGCTTTTGGGTTTTTCCGGCAAAATGGCAAAATCTTATTATTCCAATTATTTCGCGGCCGGCGAGACTTGTATCCTTCATTTTTCACGAATACTATCTTTTAAGTATTCTTGAAATCTAGAAGAGATGAAGTTTATGATCCCTTATTTATCAGCGAACATAAAAATTTCGCGCTTTTGCTTTTGAAAAAAATATCTCGTGCTCTGCTAAGTTGATATCAAATTACCAGGTCACATATTCTGAAATGAACCTTTCGCTTTCAGGTTTTTCTAGTAAAATGACAAAATCTTATTATTCCAATTACCTCGCGGCCGGCGAGACTTGTATCCTTCATTTTTCACGAATACTATCTTCTGAGTATTCTTGAAATCTGGAAGAGATGAAGTTTATGATCCCTTATTTATCAGCGAAAATAAAAATTACGCGGTTTTGCTTTTGAAAAAAATATCTCGTGCTCTGCTAAGTTGATATCACATATTCGAGAATAAACTTTTCGCTTTTAGGTTTCGCTAGCAAAATGACAAAATCTTATTTCTACAATCTTCCCGCGGCCGGCGAGACTTGTATCTGTCATTTTTCACGAATACTATCCTCTAAGTATTCTTGAAATCTGGAAGAGATGAAGTTTATGATCCCTTATTTATCAGCGAAAACAAAAATTTCGCGGTTTTGCTCTTGAAAAAATATCTTGTGCTCTGCTAAGTTGATATCAAATTACCAGGTCACATATTCGAAAATAAACTTTTCGCTTTTAGGTTTCTCCAGCTCAATGACAAAATCTTATTTTTCCAATCTTCTCGCGGCTGGCGAGAGTTGTATCTTTTATTTTTTACGAATACTTTCTTCTAAGTATTCTTGAAATCCTTAAGAGATGAAGTTTGTGATCCCCTATTTATCAGCGAAAATAAAAATTTCGCGGTTTTGCTTTTGAAAAAATATCTCGTGCTTTTCTAAGTTGATATCAAATTACCAGGTCACATATTCGAAAATAAACTTTTCGCTTTTAGGTTTTTCTAGCTAAATGTAAAAATCTTATTTCTCCAATCGTCTCGCGGCCGGCGAGACTTGTATCTTTCATTTTTCACGAATACTATCTTCTAAGTATTCTTGAAATCTGGAAGAGATGAAGTTTATGATCCCTTATTCATCAGCGAAAATTAAAATCTCGCGGTTTTGCTTTTGAAAAAAATATCTCGTGCTCTGCTAAGTTGATATCAAATTACCAGGTCACATATTCGAGAATAACCTTTTCGCTTTTGGGTTTTTCAAGCAAAATGACAAAATCTTATTATTCTAATTACCTCGCGGCCGGCGAGACTTGTATCCTTCATTTTTCACGAATACTATTTTCTATTCTTGAAATCTGGAAGAGATGAAGTTTATGATCCCTTATTCATCAGCGAAATTTAAAATCTCGCGGTTTTGCTTTTGAAAAAAATATCTCGTGCTCTGCTAAGTTGATATCAAATTACCAGATCATATATTCGAAAATAAACTATTCGCTTTTAGGATTTTTTTAGCAAAATGACAAAATCTTATTTCCCCAGTCATCTCGTGGCCGGCGAGACTTATATCTCTCATTTTTCACGAATGCTATTTTCGTAGTATTCTTGGAATCCTAAAGAGATGAAGTTTATGATCCCTTATTTATCAGCGAAAATAAAAATTTCGCGGTTTTGCTTTTGAAAAAATATCTAGTGCTCTGCTAAGTTGATATCAAATTACCAGGTCACATATTCGAAAATAAACTTTCCGCTTTTAGGTTTTTCTAGCTAAATGACAAAATCTTATTATTCCAATTACCTCGCGGCCGGCGAGACGTGTATCCTTCATTTTTCACGAATACTATTTTCTAAGCATTCTTGAAATCTGGAAGAGATGAAGTTTATGATCCCTTATTCATCAGCGAAAATTAAAATCTCGCGGTTTTGCTTTTGAAAAAAATATCTCGTGCTCTGCTAAGTTGATATCAAATTACCAGTTCACATATTCGAAAATAAACTTTTCGCTTTTAGGTTTCTCCAGCTCAATGACAAAATCTTATTTTTCCAATCTTCTCGCGGCCGGCGAGACTCGTATCTGTCATTTTTCACGAATGCTATCTTTTAAGTATTCTTGAAATCTGGAAGAGATGAAGTCTATGATCCCTTATTCATCAGCGAAAATTAGAATTTCACGGTTTTGCTTTTGAAAAAAATATCTCGTGTTCTGCTTAGTTGATATCAAATTACCAGTTCACATATTCTAAAATGAACCTTTCGCTTTTAGGTTTTTCTAGTAAAATGACTAAATCTTATTATTCCAATTACCTCGCGGCCGGCGAGACTTGTATCCGTCATTTTTCACGAATACTATCTTCGTAGTATTCTTGAAATCTGGAAGAGATGAAGTTTATGATCCCTTATTCATCAGCGAAAATAAAAATTTCGCGGTTTTGCTTTTGAAAAAATATCTAGTGCTCTGCTAAGTTGATATCAAATTACCAGGTCACATATTCGAAAATAAACTTTCCGCTTTTAGGTTTTTCTAGCTAAATGACAAAATCTTATTATTCCAATTACCTCGCGGCCGGCGAGACTTGTATCCTTCATTTTTCACGAATACTATTTTCTAAGTATTCTTGAAATCTGGAAGAGATGAAGTTTATGATCCCTTATTCAGCAGCGAAAATAAAAACTTCGCGGTTTTGCTTTTGAAAAAATATCTTGTGCTCTGCTAAGTTGATATCAAATAACCAGGTCACATATTCGAAAATAAACTTGTCGCTTTTAGGTTTTTCTAGCTATATGACAAAATCTTATTATTCCAATTACCTCGCGGCCGGCGAGACTTGTATCCTTCATTTTTCACGAATACTATTTTCTAAGTATTCTTGAAATCCTAAAGAGATGAAGTTTATGATCCCTTATTTATCCGCAAAAATGGAAATTTCGCGGTTTTGCTTTTGAAAAAATATCTCGTGCTCTGCTAAGTTGATATCCAATCACCAGGTCACATATTCGAAAATAAACTTTTCGCTCTTAGGTTTTTCTAGCAAAATGACAAAATCTTATTTCTCCAATCTTCTCGCGGCCGGCGAGACTCGTATCTGTCATTTTTCACGAATGCTATCTACTAAGTATTCTTGAAATCCTAAAGAGATGAAGTTTATGATCCCTTATGTTTCAGCGGAAATAAAAATTTCGCCGTTTTGCTTTTGAAAAAATATCTCGTGCTCTGCTATGTTGATATCAAATTACCAGGTCACATATTCGAAAATAAACTTTTCGCTTTTAGGTTTTTTTAGCAAAATGTAAAAATCTTATTTCTCCAATCATCTCGCGGCCGGCGAGACTTGTATCTGTCATCTTTTACGAATACTATCTTCTAAGTATTCTTGAAATCTGGAAGAGATGAAGTTTATGATCCCTTATTCATCAGCGAAAATTAAAATCTCGCGGTTTTGCTTTTGAAAAAAATATCTCGTGCTCTGCTAAGTAGATATCAAATTACCAGGTCACATATTCGAAAATAAACTTTTCGCTTTTAGGTTTTTTTTAGCAAAATGTGAAAATCTTATTTCTCCAATCATCTCGCGGCCGGCGAGACTTGTATCTGTCATTTTTCACGAATACTATCTTCTAAGTATTCTTGAAATATGGAAGAGATGAAGTTTATGATCCCTTTTTCATCAGCGAAAATTAAAATTCCGTGGTTTTGCTTTTGAAAAAAAATATCTCGTGCTCTGCTGAGTTGATATAAAATTACCAAGTCACATATTCGAAAATAAACTTTGCGCTTTTAGGTTTTTCTAGCAAAATGACAAAATCTTATTTCTCCAATCTTCTCGTGGCCGGCGAGACTCGTATCTCTCATTTTTCACGAACACTATCTTGTAAGTATTCTTGAAATCTGGAAGAGATGGAGTTTATGATCCCTTATTTATCAGCGAAAACAAAAATTTCGCGGTTTTGCTTTTGAAAAAATATCTTGTGCTCTGCTAAGTTGATATCAAATTACCAGGTCACATATTCGAAAATAAACTTTTCGCTTTTAGGTTTTCCTAGCTAAATGACAAAATCGTATTTTTCCAATTATCTCGCGGCGGGCGAGAATTGTATCCGTCATTTTTCAAAAAAATATCTCGTGCTCTGCTAAGTCGATATCAAATAACCAGGTCACATATTCGAAAATTAACTTTTCGCTTTTAGGTTTTTCTAGGTGAATGACAAAATCTTATTATTCCAATTATCTTGCGGCCGGCTAGACTTGTATCCTTCATTTTTCACGAATACTGTCTTCTAAGTATTCTTGAATTCTGGAATAGATGAAATTTATGATCCCTTATTTATCAGCGAACATAAAAATTTCGCTCTTTTGCTTTTGAAAAAAATATCTCGTGCTCTGCTAAGTTGATATCAAAATACCAGGTCACATATTCTAAAATGAACTTTTCGCTTTTAGGTTTTTCTAGTTAAATGACGAAATCTTATTATTCCAATTACCTCGCGGCCGGCGAGACTTGTATCCGTCATTTTTCACGAATACTATCTTCGTAGTATTCTTGAAATCCTGAAGAGATGAAGATTATGATCCCTTATTTATCAGCGAAAATAAAAATTTTTGCGGTTTTGCTTTTGAAAAAATATCTCGTGCTCTGCTAAGTTGATATCAGATTACCAGGTCATGTATTCGAAAATAAAGTTTTCGCTTTTGGGTTTTTCCGGCAAAATGGCAAAATCTTATTATTCCAATTATTTCGCGGCCGGCGAGACTTGTATCCTTCATTTTTCACGAATACTATCTTTTAAGTATTCTTGAAATCTAGAAGAGATGAAGTTTATGATCCCTTATTTATCAGCGAACATAAAAATTTCGCGCTTTTGCTTTTGAAAAAAATATCTCGTGCTCTGCTAAGTTGATATCAAATTACCAGGTCACATATTCTGAAATGAACCTTTCGCTTTCAGGTTTTTCTAGTAAAATGACAAAATCTTATTATTCCAATTACCTCGCGGCCGGCGAGACTTGTATCCTTCATTTTTCACGAATACTATCTTCTGAGTATTCTTGAAATCTGGAAGAGATGAAGTTTATGATCCCTTATTTATCAGCGAAAATAAAAATTACGCGGTTTTGCTTTTGAAAAAAATATCTCGTGCTCTGCTAAGTTGATATCAAATTACCAGGTCACATATTCGAGAATAAACTTTTCGCTTTTAGGTTTCGCTAGCAAAATGACAAAATCTTATTTCTACAATCTTCCCGCGGCCGGCGAGACTTGTATCTGTCATTTTTCACGAATACTATCCTCTAAGTATTCTTGAAATCTGGAAGAGATGAAGTTTATGATCCCTTATTTATCAGCGAAAACAAAAATTTCGCGGTTTTGCTCTTGAAAAAATATCTTGTGCTCTGCTAAGTTGATATCAAATTACCAGGTCACATATTCGAAAATAAACTTTTCGCTTTTAGGTTTCTCCAGCTCAATGACAAAATCTTATTTTTCCAATCTTCTCGCGGCTGGCGAGAGTTGTATCTTTTATTTTTTACGAATACTTTCTTCTAAGTATTCTTGAAATCCTTAAGAGATGAAGTTTGTGATCCCCTATTTATCAGCGAAAATAAAAATTTCGCGGTTTTGCTTTTGAAAAAATATCTCGTGCTTTTCTAAGTTGATATCAAATTACCAGGTCACATATTCGAAAATAAACTTTTCGCTTTTAGGTTTTTCTAGCTAAATGTAAAAATCTTATTTCTCCAATCATCTCGCGGCCGGCGAGACTTGTATCTTTCATTTTTCACGAATACTATCTTCTAAGTATTCTTGAAATCTGGAAGAGATGAAGTTTATGATCCCTTATTCATCAGCGAAAATTAAAATCTCGCGGTTTTGCTTTTGAAAAAAATATCTCGTGCTCTGCTAAGTTGATATCAAATTACCAGGTCACATATTCGAGAATAACCTTTTCGCTTTTGGGTTTTTCAAGCAAAATGACAAAATCTTATTATTCTAATTACCTCGCGGCCGGCGAGACTTGTATCCTTCATTTTTCACGAATACTATTTTCTATTCTTGAAATCTGGAAGAGATGAAGTTTATGATCCCTTATTCATCAGCGAAAATTAAAATCTCGCGGTTTTGCTTTTGAAAAAAATATCTCGTGCTCTGCTAAGTTGATATCAAATTACCAGATCATATATTCGAAAATAAACTATTCGCTTTTAGGATTTTTTTAGCAAAATGACAAAATCTTATTTCCCCAGTCATCTCGTGGCCGGCGAGACTTATATCTCTCATTTTTCACGAATGCTATTTTCGTAGTATTCTTGGAATCCTAAAGAGATGAAGTTTATGATCCCTTATTTATCAGCGAAAATAAAAATTTCGCGGTTTTGCTTTTGAAAAAATATCTAGTGCTCTGCTAAGTTGATATCAAATTACCAGGTCACATATTCGAAAATAAACTTTCCGCTTTTAGGTTTTTCTAGCTAAATGACAAAATCTTATTATTCCAATTACCTCGCGGCCGGCCAGACTTGTATCCTTCATTTTTCACGAATACTATTTTCTAAGCATTCTTGAAATCTGGAAGAGATGAAGTTTATGATCCCTTATTCATCAGCGAAAATTAAAATCTCGCGGTTTTGCTTTTGAAAAAAATATCTCGTGCTCTGCTAAGTTGATATCAAATTACCAGGTCACATATTCGAAAATAAACTTTTCGCTTTCAGGTTTTTTTAGCAAAATGACAAAATCTTATTCCTCCAATCATCTCGCGGCCGGCGAGACTTGTATCTGTCATTTTTCACGAATACTATCTTCTAAGTATTCTTGAAATCTGGAAGAGATGAAGTTTATGATCCCTTATTTATCAGCGAACATAAAAATTTCGCGCTTTTGCTTTTGAAAAAAATATCTCGTGCTCTGCTAAGTTGATATCAAATAACCAGGTCACATATTCTAAAATGAACTTTTCGCTTTTAGGTTTTTCTATCAAAATGACAAAATCTTATTATTCCAATCATCTCGCTGCCGGCGAGACTTGTATCCTCCATTTTTCACGAATACTAGTTTCTAAGTATTCTTGAAATCTGGAAGAGATGAAGTTTATGATCCCTCATTCATCATTGAATACAAAAATTTACAGATTTCACAATCCTTGCAACCATCAGAGACATTGGAAATGATAACACCACATGTGAATATTACCAACATTTATTTGCATTTGAACTTAAAATAAAATAGTATTTTCAATAATAATAATGAGCAATAATAATTGCAAGAAACAATCAACATTCCCAATTCCTAACATAAACATGTGAGAGGAAACTTGTCACCGTATTTTAAAACAAAAATGTTCTTTCTAAAGTGAGTATTCTTAAGATATAATAATAAAAAATAAAGATATGAATAATTGGATGAATTATCCTGTCATTCCTGTCCAATATTTTCGAAGTGAGTTTTGATTTTAGCAAATCTGGGTTTTCATGAAATTGGCTTTAGATAGAAGGATTCAGTTTTCACTAAAATTCATGAATCTTACATGTACTCGGAGTTAACATCATCAGAATAAGCTGAGTCCACCTCGTCCAATATTTTCGAAGAGAATTTTTATTTTACCAAATCTGAGTTTTCTCGAAATTGGCTCGAGATAGAAGGATTCTGTTTTTACTAAAATTCATGAATCTTATATGTTCTCAGATCAACTCTCATCGGATGAAGCTGAGTCCATTCTGTCCAATATTTTCTAAGCGAATTTTTATTTTACCAAATCTGGGTTTTCATGAAATTGGTTTGAGATAGAAAGTAGAAAGATTCTGTTTTCACTAAAATTCAGGAATCTTATATGTACCTTCTCGGAGTAAACATCATCAGAAGAAGCTGAGTCCACACCGTCCAATATTTTCGAAGAGAATTTTTATTTTACCAAATCTGAGTATTCTCGAAATTGGCTTGAGATAGAAGGATTATGTTTTTACTAAAATTCATGAATCTTATATGTAGGGGAGGACGGGGGAATTCCACGCATCTTAGGGAAAATGCTCACAAAAACCTTCCTATGTACACACAAACTTTCATAATTTAACTGCTGAATCATGAACCCATTTGGAACTTTTTCATCACAAGGAAAAGGTTCAACTACCTATACCAATTGAGAAAAAAAATAATTCTGAAAACTGTCTTTTCGCGGTCTTCCCCCACGTACTGGGTAATACCGCGCATGCGATGGTATAATTATGCGCATATATTGAACAGCTGAAAAACTCGAAAAAATATTTCATTATTTAGGTAATAACTAAGTACAATGTAAATTAAACAAATTTCCAGGACTGTACAAAAAATATTATTGAAGAATTACCCCGCTACAGCTGCGCGTTATTCTCCCAGTGTGAGTCACCTAACCTAACTAATCACTGACATAAGATGACGAAATACAATTATGTAATTGTTCTTTTGCATTAAATAATCTACACATATGAAGGAAAATAGTCATGCAATAGATTCATTAGAAATTAATAATAGAAGTACTTTCCACGATTCCAATTTCTCTCGAAAATTAGATCATAGCATCGTGAAACGAACAATCGGCTCCCTGGTCTAAAATAAAAACACGAATATCTTTAAATTACGGGAGGATGTTGGCAAGGCAAATACGAGATGGTGCGCTGTATCCACAGAAATATAATAAGATATTTATTTATTCATATGTTTATTATATTTCTGTGGCTGTATCTAAATTTTGAAATAACTGAACTGAGTTGTAGAATATCAATGCGCAGAATTCCTCCGTGCGCGGAATTCCCCCGTCCTCCCCTACTCGGAGGAAATCAAATGAAGCTGAGTCCACTCCGTCCAATATTTTCGAAGTGAATTTTGATTTTAGCAAATCTGGGTATTCATGAAATTGGCTTCAGATAGAAGGATTCTGTTTCTACTAAAATTCATGAATCTTATATGTACTCGGATCAACTATTGACCTATTCTTCAAATACCGAAATATTTGCCCAATCTGGCAACGTTGCGGCGAATTTGACGGACCACTCACCGCGGCCCAGATCTCACTTGATGAAACAACAATATAAACACTCGAAGTGATCTATCCTTCAAATACAGGAATAATTGCCCAATCTGGCAACGTTGCGGCGAATTTGACGTACCTCTCACCGCGGCTCACTGGTCGCCGTCGCCGATTCTCGAGCATACATTAATTCTCACGAATTCCTAACCAATCAGATTCACTCGATTCCGAGTGCTTCCGAATGCACCCGAGAGGACTATCGTGAGAAGAAGCCGTTTCCCGTTATTCAGATCGCGCGTTTTGTCTTTTGTCGTTCTTCATAAACGAATCTGATAGTGAAATAGTTGAAAACGGTTGGAACTTGGAACTTCGAACAGTTTGATTTATATTATGGTAATTACCCCCCATGAGTATCAAAGTCCTTAGAAGAAGTTACGCAATGTGGTGCACATAAAAAAATTTCATAAATTGTGAACCTGATTTTCAATAGTTATTACCCCCCCCCCCCATGAAAAAAAGCTATATCCGCCCTTGCATTTAGAACAAGCTATAATAAAAAAATCATTCTTTAAAACAATTTTTTATAAAAACAACCCTCATCCGCCATTTTGAAGCCGCCATCTTGAATTCCTCAATTTTGAAGAATCGTAATTTCCGACCCAGAACACCCCTAGATACACATTTTGAATAGAATCGGATCATAATTACGAAACTCGTCCGGCCTATTCTAGCCGCCATCTTGAATTTTTCAATTTTGACAGAAGAATCATCATTGTCGAACCCAAAAACCCCTAGATACTAATTTTGAATGAAATCGGATGATAATTACGAAACTCATCCGCCATTTTGGAGCAGCCATTTTGTTTTTTTCTATGAAAAATATTTCATGATGCATTGTCACCAGAATTATGTACACCTGCCAAATTTCAAATCAATCGGACGATTAGAAGTGTGTCATATTTAACTTGCAAGATTTGATTAGATAGAGACAGACAGACAGACACCGGGACAGGTGAAACTAAATAAAAGCTTGTAAAAAAGCACATATGCGCTTACAAAAACCTCAAAAGTGAGAATTTAAGTAGGTAATTTAGCATATGTATTTTGAAATATGGCAATATAACTGTGTGTTGTATCATAGTTTTCTTGGATGGCGGATGGGGGAAATGTAAGAAATATCAATCATACAGAACACCATGAATTATTCTCAAATGATCATATGTAGAAAACGTTTCCTGGTTTTCATCAGTAGAACAAAGAGAACACAAAATATATTGCTTCTTCACCACTCTAGCGGAATCATCATTATGTATTGGAACTTAAGTCTAAGTGGTACCTAGCAACGAGGAACTTTTAAGGGTAAGCGGTGCAAACAGGCGTTAGAGGCCGATTTGAGCATGGGCGAACAGTGTCATAAGCGGATTTTGTTGCCAGACTGTGCAAATCCGTTTCTTCAGTGGATCAAATAACGAAATAATTGCCCAATCTGGCAACGTTGCGGCGAATTTGACGGGCCGCTCACCGCGGCCCAGATCTCACTTGATTAAACAACAATATAAACACTCGAAGTTCTAATGAAGGAAATAAAACAATGATCTATCCTTCAAATACCGGAATAATTGCCTGCGACGAATTTGACGGGCCGCTCACCGCGGCCCAGATCTCACTTGATTAAACAACAATATAAACACTCGAAGTGCTAATGAAGGAAATAAAACAATGATCTATCCTTCAAATACCGGACTAAGTGCCCAATCCGGCAACGTTGCGGCGAATTTGGCGGACCTCCCACCTGAGTCCCACCTCGGCGCAGTTCGCCGATTCTCGTATGCTGGCATATGCTGGCCCAACACACCTACGTTAATGAATCACGCGATAACTTTCGAATGCTTTTTTGGTCTACTGGCGACACTTTGTCTTTTAACCTTGAACAAAACCTCGTAATTTACCTGCAATATACGAACATAAACATTTCCAATGTTAAAATTTCGCGCTTTTGCTTTTGAAAACAATATCTCGTGCTCTGCTAAGTTGATATCAAATTACCAGGTCACATTACGTGTATATTCGACAATAAACTTTCCGCTTTTAGGTTTTTCTAGCAAAATGACAAAATCTTATTTCTCCAATTATCTCGCGGCCGGCGAAACTTGTATCCGTCATCTTTAACGAATACTATCTTCTAAGTATTCTTGAAATCTGGAAGAGATGAAGTTTATGATCCCTCATTCATCAGTGAACATAAAAATGTCGCGCTTTTGCTTCTGAAAAAAATATCTCGTGCTCTGCTTAGTCGATATCAAATTACCATGTCACATATTCGAGAATAAACTTTTCGCTTCTAGGTTTTTCTAGCAAAATGACAAAGTCTTATTTCTCCAATCTTCTCATGGCCGGCGAGACTTGTATCTGTCATTTTTCACGAATACTATCTTCTAAGTATTCTTGAAATCTGGCAGAGATGAAGTTTATGATCACTTATTTATCAGCGAAAATGAAAATTTCGCGGTTTTGCTAGTGAAGAAATATCTCGTGCTCTGCTAAATTGATATCAAATTATCAGGTCACGTTTTCGAAAATAAACTTTTCGCTTTAAGGTTTTTCTAGCTAAATGACAAAATCTTATTATTCCAATCACCTCGCGGCCGGCGAGACATGTATCCGTCATCTTTTACGAATACTATCCTCTAAGTATTCTTGAAATCTGGAAGAGATGAAGTTTATGATCCCTCATTTATCAGTGAACATAAAAATTTCGCGCTTTTGCTTTTGAAAAAAATATCTCGTGCTCTGCTTAGTTGATATCAAATTACCAGTTCACATATTCGAAAATAAACTTTTCGCTTTTAGGTTTTCTAGCTGAATGACAAAATCTTATTATTCCAATTATCTCGTGGCCGGCGAGACTTGTATCCTTCATTTTTCACGAATACTTTTTTCTAAGTATTCTTGAAATCTGGAAGAGATGAAGTTTATGATCCCTTATTCATCAGTGAACACGAAAATTTCGCGCTTTTGCTTTTGAAAACAATATCTCGTGCTCTGCTAAGTTGATATCGAATTACCAGGTCACATATTCGAGAATAAATTTTCCGCTTTTAGGTTTTTCTAGCAAAATGACAAAATCTTATTTCTCCAATTATCTCGCGGCCGGCGAGACTTGTATCCGTCATCTTTAACGAATACTATCTTGTAAGTATTCTTGAAATCTGGAAGAGATGGAGTTTTTGATTCCTCCTTCATCAGTGAACATGAAAATTTCGCGCTGTTGCTTTTGAAAAAAATATCTCGTGCTCTGCTTAGTTGATATCAAATTACCAGGTCACATATTCGAAAATAAACTTTTCGCTTTTAGGTTTTTCTGGCTAAATGACAAAATCTTATTATTCCAATTATCTCGCGGCCGGCTAGACTTGTATCCTTCATTTTTCACGAATACTGTCTTCTAAGTATTCTTGAAATCTGGAATAGATGAAGTTTATGATCCCTTATTTATCAGCGAACATAAAAATTTCGCGCTTTTGCTTTTGAAAAAAATATCTCGTGTTCTGCTAAGTTGATATCAAATAACCAGGTCACATATTCTAAAATGAACTTTTCGCTTTTAGGTTTTTCTATCAAAATGACAAAATCTTATTATTCCAATCATCTCGCTGCCGGCGAGACTTGTATCCTCCATTTTTCACGAATATCTACTAGTTTCTAAGTATTCTTGAAATCTGGAAGAGATGAAGTTTATGATCCCTCATTCATCATTGAATACAAAAATTTCGCGCTTTTGCTTTTGAAAACAATATCTCGTGCTCTGCTAAGTGGATATCAAATTACCAGGTCACATTATATTCGAGAATAAACTTTCCGCTTTTAGGTTTTTCTAGCAAAATGACAAAATCTTATTTCTCCAATTATCTCGCGGCCGGCGAAACTTGTATCCGTCATCTTTAACGAATACTATCTTCTAAGTATTCTTGAAATCTGGAAGAGATGAAGTTTTTGATCCCTCCTTCATCAGTGAACATAAAAATTTTGCGCTGTTGCTTTTGAAAAAAATATCTCGTGCTCTGCTTAGTTGATATCAAATTACCAGGTCACATATTCTAAAATGAACTTTTCGCTTTTAGGTTTTTCTATCAAAATGACAAAATCTTATTATTCCAATCATCTCGCTGCCGGCGAGACTTGTATCCGTCATCTTTAACGAATACTATCTTCTAAGTATTCTTGAAATCTGGAAGAGATGAAGTTTTTGATTCGTCCTTCATCAGTGAACATAAAAATTTCGCGCTGTTGCTTTTGAAAAAAATATCTCGTGCTCTGCTTAGTTGATATCAAATTACCAGGTCACATATTCGAAAATAAAACTTTATGCTTTTAGGTTTTTCTAGCTAAATGACAAAATTTTATTTTTCCAATCTTCTCGCGACCGGCGAGACTCGTATCTTTCATTTTTTACGAATACTTTCTTCTAAGTATTCTTGATATCTGAAAGACATGAAGTTTATGATCCCTCATTCATCAGTGAACATAAAAATTTCGCGGTTTTGCTTTTGAAAAATATCTCGTGCTCGGCTAAGTTGATATCGAATTATTACCAGTTCACATATTCGAAAATAAACTTTTCGCTTTTAGGTTTTCTAGCTGAATGACAAAATCTTATTATTCCAATTATCTCGCGGCCGGCGAGACTTGTATCCGTCATCTTTTACGAATACTATCTTCTAAGTATTCTTGAAATCTGGAAGAGATGAAGTTTATGATCCCTCATTCATCAGTGAACATAAAAATGTCGCGCTTTTACTTCTGAAAAAAATATCTCGTGCTCTGCTTAGTCGATATCAAATTACCATGTCACATATTCGAGAATAAACTTTTCGCTTCTAGGTTTTTCTAGCAAAATGACAAAGTCTTATTTCTCCAATCTTCTCATGGCCGGCGAGACTTGTATCTGTCATTTTTCACGAATACTATCTTCTAAGTATTCTTGAAATCTGGAAGAGATGAAGTTTATGATCCCTTATTCATCAGCGAAAATTTAAATCTCGCGGTTTTGCTTTTGAAAAAAATATCTCGTGCTCTGCTAAGTTGATATCAAATTACCAGGTAACATATTCGAAAAGAAAATTTTCGCTTTTAGGAATTTTTAGCAAAATGACAAAATCTTATTTCTCCAATTATCTCGCGGCCGGCGAGACTTGTATCTGTAATTTTTCACGAATACTATCTTCTAAGTATTCTTGAAATCTGGCAGAGCTGAAGTTTGTGATCCCTTATTCATCAGCGAAAATTGAAATTTCGCGGCTTCGCTTTTGAAAAAATATCTCGTGCTCTGCTTAGTTGATTCAAATTACCAGGTCACATATTCGAAAATAAACTTTTCGCTTTTAGGTTTTTCTGGCTAAATGACAAAATCTTATTATTCCAATTATCTCGCGGCCGGCTAGACTTGTATCCTTCATTTTTCACGAATACTGTCTTCTAAGTATTCTTGAAATCTGGAATAGATGAAGTTTATGATCCCTTCTTCTTCTTCTTCTTCTGCGGCGCCATTGGTCGGCAGAACGTAGGCCTTGTGGCCCATTGTTCATTCCGCGTCTTTTGATACCAGAGAGACTCAGACCCGAAGGCACGCTGACAGGAATGCCGCGAGCCGACAAGGAGGAGTCCCTCTCACCATAGAGATGGAAGGTGTAGGGTTCCCTAGGTGTGTTAACCTCAGTACAGAGAGTTTGTCGCACGTGAACAGTATATGTTCCGCCGTTTCATCAGCGTTCCTGCACCAACGGCACAGGGAAGACTCTGTTAGTCCCATTCTATATAAATGTTTGTTTAACAGATGGCCAGTTAGAGCACCAGTCACCAGAGATAATTGCTTCCATTCGAGAATCAAGAGTTTTTTGACCTCCGGCTTAGAAGAAGGCCTCTTGATGAGGAGTCTCGACTGCCTGAGATCCGTTCTTATGTTCCACTCGGAGGAGAATTTCTCATCAATCCATCTCTTGAAGAGGTTTTTGATAGATGTGGGACAGATAGGAAGCGCGGATTCCGGCCCAGTAAAAGTCGAGCGAGCACCTTGTTTGGCTAAGTTATCTGCTTTTGTGTTGCCAGAGATAGACGCATGCGCCGGGCACCAGATAACTTTGAGAGTGTTATTCGAGCCTAGCGCGCGCAGAGCCTCTCTGCATTCATAAACCAAGTTAGAGGTTACTTTTATTTCAGCGAGGGTTTTCAGTGTACCCTGACTGTCGCAACATATGTATATGTGTTTCCCAGAGTAACCTCTGCGGATACTCTCTACCGCACATGCCAAGACAGCATATAGCTCTGCTTGTGCTATTGAGCAGTCTTTTCCGAGGGGAATGGACCACTTTGTTCTGGGTCCAACAATCCCAGCACCGGCACCCGTGTTACAAACCGAGCCATCGGTGAACCAGGTGGGGCCCTCAGGTTTGAGTTACCTGTCTGGTTTACACCACTGATCTCTATCAGGGACAACTACTTTGTAGGGCTCGTCGAAGCAGAACCGGGCGCACGCACGGTCCCCTCTGCGGAGGAGGGACGGGTTAATGTCCTCCACCATCTTGAGAGCCATGGCGTGCCCCCTGAATCCCACACGATCACGCCATTGTCCCTGTTCTGAGCGATGTTTTCATAGCCACCTCAGTGATAGTGAGGTGTATGGAAGGGATGCCCAACATGCATTCCATTGATACTGTGGGAGTAGATCTTAGAGCGCCTGTTATACTGAGACAAGCTCTCCTCTGGCATCTATTAAGGATGTTTCGGTTGTTGGCCTTCTCTAAGGAAGTCCACCATACCACAGATGCATAGGTGAGGATAGGCCTCACTACCACAGTATACAGCCAGTGTATAATATGTGGTCCGAAGCCCCACCCCTTGCCGAGCACCTTACGTGTAGACCAAAATATTATATTGGCCTTATTCGCTTGAGCTTCGATGTGTTTGTTCCACAGAAGTTTGCGGTCCAATATAACACCGAGATAACGGACCTGGTCAGATAAGGTGAGCCTCATTCCAAACAGACTGGGAAGTCTAATGTCGTTAGGCACCCTTTTCCTCGTAAAGAGAACCATTTCGGTTTTCTTAGGGTTTACTGAAAGGTCGTATGTTATGCACCACCGCTCGATTATCCGCAAAGCATTTTGCATCAAATCGACGACAACGCTGAGTATCCTACCTCTTATCAGCAGGACAAGATCGTCCGCATAGGCTACTGCAACGTGGCCCGCATCCGCCAACTCAACCAGGAGCCCGTCCAGGACGAGATCCCACAGTAGCGTTGAGAGAACACCGCCCTGCGGACAACCCCTCCCTGGTGTTCCCCCTATGGTCGAGGAGCCCAGCTTAGCCACGATATTGCGAGCCTCGAGAAGCGATCCCGTCCAGCGACAAAGTGTAGGCGAGATTTCGTGTCTTACGACAGCGTTGTTCATTGCACCGAATGCAGTGTTGTTGAAAGCTCCTTCTATATCTAAAAATATAGCTAGGGTATATTCTTTGTAGTGCAACCCGTCCTCGATGTAATTTACAACTGAGTGAAGAGCGGTGTCTACAGATTTACCAAGCACATAGGCATGTGAGAGGGATGCAATGGCCAAGCCACTAGTGATGTATCCTTAATATGTCTTTCTACCAGTCTCTCCAAGGTCTTCACTAGGAAAGATGAGAGACTTATTGGTCGAAAGTCCTTCGCGTTTGTGTGCGACGGCCTTCCGGGTTTGGGTAGAAATATAACGCGAACCTTTCTCCAGGACATAGGTATATGTCCCAGAGCCAGACTTGCTCGAAATATATGGAGCAGTGAGGAAGAGAGCAGGTCCAACCCTCTAATAAGGAGAGCCGGAAATATGCCGTCCTCCCCTGCCGCCTTATATGGCTCGAATCCCTTGATGGCCCAATGGATCCTAGAGTGAGTTACCACCTGAGACGCTGCCCGCCAATCTGCGCTTGATGGACACGTCTGTGAGCCTCGTCGCAGGTGTTTTCTGTTTCATTGAAGCCCAGGAAGTGGACCTCTAGAAGATGTCTCAGATTTTCAACTTCCGAGCTGGTTTTCACACCAGTGGGAAGGGTTAACCAATCGATCTGTGGAGGGCCTCCGCTAGAGAGAATTTTCCGAAGCCTATTGGCCTCAGATACACCCTCTATACTGCTGCAGAAGTTCCTCCATGATTCTTTTTTGGACTTTCTTATGAGTCCTTTGTATTTTTTCAGGGCTGATTTATATTCATCCCAGTCTTTGTCAAGGCCAGATCTCATAGCCTTGTTGAATAGACGTCTACTATTACGTCTTTCATCAGTTAGTTCCCTTGACCACCATTTCGTCTTGCCTTTCGGCTTTCTGAACTGAGGTAAGCAACTACTATGATAAGCTGAGATAATAGACTCCTGCAGTTTGTTTGCTGCGGCATCTAACTCTCTCGTGTTCTTTGGTGCTGCGTTACTGAGCCCCAGATTTCCAGAGAGATGCGCCAAGTATTTGGGCCAGTCTGTTTTCTTAGGATTCCTGAATACCTCAGGTATCTTTTCTCTGCTGTCTCTGATGGAGAAGCAAATATGTCGGTGATCTGAAAGCGAGATCACTTCCGTGTCCACTCGCCAATTTTTTATAAAGTCAGCGATAGAATTGCTACACAACGTTATGTCGAGTACCTCACGTCTCGCAGAAGTGACGAAGGTTGGCTCCACACCTACATTAAGTGTAGTTAGATATACTCCATTCACTTTTATAAAGTATCGCGGTTTGCCATGAAATTTTGACACATTTCACCGTATATATTTTGAAAATGTTAGGTTATGGTCATTGCACTGTCAGATACGCCCACAACGTTGCCGTTTCTGCTAAAAAATCGTAGTAATTACGTATTTATGTTCCTTTGGGAAATTAATGAATTTGAGAAAATATTATGTTGATTCAGAAGACATTTAACTACATTTTTGCACAACCTGAAATACTCCAGTATGAAAATGTAGTAGTTCTACGAAACCTGCGCCACAGTTAAATCTTCGTAGAACTAACTCCATTTACAAAGTTGAAAAAGAGTAAATAGAAAGTAGACCTGGCAATGTCGCTTAATTTTCACGAGTGCCAAACTGCGTCTGTTCTAGGGGAAAAAACTTGATAAACCTAAATCATGGCCAACCGCGATACTTTATAAAAGTGAATGGAGTATACGTGGAGAACAGGAAGTCTGCCAGCGCCTCTCCTCTGGGGTTGACGTCTGTACTGCCCCACAATACGTGGTGCGCGTTCGCGTCACAACCAACCAGCAAGGGCCAGCCCTTCTGTTCGCAGAATTTCACTAACTCTTCTAATTCCCTACTTGGTGGTGGGTTAGGAGAGTCGTATGGTAAATATGCTGAGCATATTACAAGATTCTCTAGTGGTCCTCTAATGCCGTGAATTTGGATCGCTACTAGATCTCTGAAACAGAAGTTTGTTAGTAAATGAGCTCCTAAGTCCGTGGAGGCCAGTATACACGCTCTTGGATTCGTATCCGCAAGCGAGCAGAAGAGCCTACTTCCCCTGAAGGAAAGGCCCCTCACCTCACCTCCACTGACCCAGGGCTCCTGAATCAGGGTTTATGATCCCTTATTTATCAGCGAACATAAAAATTTCGCGCTTTTGCTTTTGAAAAAAATATCTCGTGTTCTGCTAAGTTGATATCAAATAACCAGGTCACATATTCTAAAATGGACTTTTCGCTTTTAGGTTTTTCTATCAAAATGACAAAATCTTATTATTCCAATCATCTCGCTGCCGGCGAGACTTGTATCCTCCATTTTTCACGAATACTAGTTTCTAAGTATTCTTGAAATCTGGAAGAGATGAAGTTTATGATCCCTCATTCATCATTGAATACAAAAATTTCGCGCTTTTGCTTTTGAAAACAATATCTCGTGCTCTGCTAAGTTGATATAATTACCAGGTCACATTATATTCGAGAATAAACTTTCCGCTTTTAGGTTTTTCTAGCAAAATGACAAAATCTTATTTCTCCAATTATCTCGCGGCCGGCCAAACTTGTATCCGTCATCTTTAACGAATACTATCTTCTAAGTATTCTTGAAATCTGGAAAAGATGAAGTTTTTGATCCCTCCTTCATCAGTGAACATAAAAATTTCGCGCTGTTGCTTTTGAAAAAAATATCTCGTGCTCTGCTTAGTTGATATCAAATTACCAGGTCACATATTCTAAAATGAACTTTTCGCTTTTAGGTTTTTCTATCAAAATGACAAAATCTTATTATTCCAATCATCTCGCTGCCGGCGAGACTTGTATCCTCCATTTTTCACGAATACTAGTTTCTAAGTATTCTTGAAATCTGGAAGAGATGAAGTTTATGATCCCTCATTCATCATTGAATACAAAAATTTCGCGCTTTTGCTTTTGAAAACAATATCTCGTGCTCTGCTAAGTTGATATCAAATTACCAGGTCACATTATATTCGAGAATAAACTTTCCGCTTTTAGGTTTTTCTAGCAAAATGACAAAATCTTATTTCTCCAATTATCTCGCGGCCGGCGAAACTTGTATCCGTCATCTTTAACGAATACTATCTTCTAAGTATTCTTGAAATCTGAAAGACATGAAGTTTATGATCCCTCATTCATCAGTGAACATAAAAATTTCGCGGTTTTGCTTTTGAAAAATATCTCGTGCTCTGCTAAGTTGATATCGAATTACCAGTTCACATATTCGAAAATAAACTTTTCGCTTTTAGGTTTTCTAGCTGAATGGACAAAATCTTATTATTCCAATTATCTCGCGGCCGGCGAGACTTGTATCCGTCATCTTTTACGAATACTATCTTCTAAGTATTCTTGAAATCTGGCAGAGCTGAAGTTTGTGATCCCTTATTCATCAGCGAAAATTGAAATTTCGCGGCTTCGCTTTTGAAAAAATATCTCGTGCTCTGCTTAGTTGATATCAAATTACCAGGTCACATATTCGAAAATAAACTTTTCGCTTTTAGGTTTTTCTGGCTAAATGACAAAATCTTATTATTCCAATTATCTCGCGGCCGGCTAGAATGTATTCTTCATTTTTCACGAATACTGTCTTCTAAGTATTCTTGAAATCTGGAATAGATGAAGTTTATGATCCCTTATTTATCAGCGAACATAAAAATTTCGCGCTTTTGCTTTTGAAATAAATATCTCGTGCTCTGCTAAGTTGATATCAAATTACCAGGTCACATATTCGAGAATAAACTTTCCGCTTTTAGGTTTTTCTAGCAAAATGACAAAATCTTATTTCCCCAATCTTCTCGCGGCCGGCGAGACTCGTATCTGTCATTTTTCACGAATGCTAGCTTCTAAGTATTCTTGAAATCTGGAAAAGATGAAGTTTATGATCCCTTATTCATCAGCGAACATAAAAATTTCGCGCTTTTGCTTTTGAAATAAATATCTCGTGCTCTGCTGAGTTGATATCAAATTACCAGGTCACATATTCGAGAATAAACTTTTCGCTTTTAGGTTTTTCTAGCAAAATGACAAAATCTTATTATTCCAATCATCTTGCTGCCGGCGAGACTTGTATCCTTCATCTTTAACGAATACTTTCTTCTAAGTATTCTTGAAATCTGGAAGAGATGAAGTTTTTGATCCCTCATTCATCAGTGAATACAAAAATTTCGCGTTTCTGCTTTTGAAAACAATATCTCGTGCTCTGCTAAGTTGATATCAAATTACCAGGTCACATATTCGAGAATAAACTTTCCGCTTTTAGGTTTTTCTAGCAAAATGACAAAATCTTATTTCCCCAATCTTCTCGCGGCCGGCGAGACTCGTATCTGTCATTTTTCACGAATTCTAGCTTCTAAGTATTCTTGAGAGATGAAGTTTATGATCACTTATTTATCAGCGAAAATAAAAATTTCGCGGTTTGGCTTTGGAAAAAATATCTCGTGCTCTGCCAAGTTGATATCAAATTACCAGGTCACATATTCGAAAATAAACTTTTCGCTTTTAGGTTTTTCCAGCTAAATGACAAAATCTTATTATTCCAATTATCTCGTGGCCGGCGAAACTTGTATCCTTCATTTTTCACGAATACTTTTTTCTAAGTATTCTTGAAATCTGGAAGAGATGAAGTTTATGATCCCTCATTCATCAGTGAACACGAAAATTTCGCGCTTTTGCTTTTGAAAACAATATCTCGTGCTCTGCTGAGTTGATATCAAATTACCAGGTCACATATTCGAGAATAAACTTTTCGCTTTTAGGTTTTTCTAGCAAAATGACAAAATCTTATTTCTCCAATTATCTCGCGGCCGGCGAGACTTGTATCCGTCATCTTTAACGAATACTATCTTCCCAAACAACACACTCACATCTAAATGACATCTTATCGATATTAAAAGTGATCTAAAGCCATCTTGCTCTAAATTCTGATTGAAATTAGATTATCTAAATAAGATGTTTTCTATACATGATGTCTAGAAGACATCCTTTAGATGCATTATCTAAGAACTGAAAAAATTTTTATGTCCTGCAGATATCCAAAAATGTATAGCTTTTTGATCACACGTTTAAAAGCCGTAGATTGAATATCAAATTTTCAAAATCGTGGAGGAGGTATTTTATTTAACGTTTAATGGACATCTTTTGTTTTTCGTATACTAGACATCAACATTCGTTTCTTTTTTGTCATCTAAAATACATCGATAAAACATCTAACTCATATGGTCATAAAACAGTAGATCGATTGACATTTTTTAGATATATACTGTATATATTGTCTTTAAACGTACGGTTTTGTATGTCTTAAATATGTCGATAATTGTATTTCAATTCGATCACACGTCTTTGAAACGTTTATAAGATATCTAATTGATACTATCGAAAGAAGAATAAATTTTTGACGTGTAATAGATATGCCATGCCACATCGATTTCAGACATCATTATTCGACATTACTTAGTCATCTAGAATACATATATAAAATATCTAACATCAAAGGTCAAAGAATTGTGAATTAATTAACATCTTTAAGAAGTATTATTTATATAAAGTCTCTCAACCAAAGATTATGAATGTTTTTAAGATTTCGATGGAAATATTGCATTTCGACCATACGTTTTTGAAATGTTTATAAAATATCCATTCGATGCAATAGTGAAATGAGCAATTTTTTGACGTTTTTCAGATATGCTTTGCTACAATTTTAATAATATCATATTGAAAATAATAATTTATTTAGGTATGATTTTGACCATCAGATACGCATAGATATACAGGTTGTTTTTAAATTCAGCCCCCCCCCAAGTCTAAAATTTCCTAGTTTCTTCAGCCTACAATATTTTCGGAATGTTTATCTTTTTCTTCAGATGTAAATGCATTGGAAACAAAGTATTCTTAGAAAGGCCAGTTTTTCTGCTTACTTAATTCGATAAATTATAGATCAATATCGCATTGATAATTATCAAGATATAATACTCTGAATCTGACAATCTTGTCAGATGACGCATATTGTGCTCTGGAAATAAAATATAAATATAAATTCTAATAATTCGGTACTCCAGACAATTCATCTAAGTTAAATTAAAAAACGAAATCGATAACTTGAATAGCACCCATTCAAATGTGTTCAAATCCGTTAAAATATAAAATAGGTAATCTATGCGATCACTATGAGAAAAGAGAGCGAGATGCGAACTCCTATATCGGACTCGATCACGTGGTAACGAACCTCCGAACCACCAAATGTTAAAGTTCATAGCGGATAGGGTTATAGATACACATTTGAACTTGATCATTTCGTTAGAACACTGCTTCGCCAAAAGGTCAAGTCGAATAGTGGTTGTTTTTGCTTTCGCCTCAGCTTAGTGAATATAGTATTTAGTGATTAGTGCTGTCACAATTGAAGAAGGTGAGTGCAAATATTGCTTATGGTACCTAGTTCTAATAAGTAGATATAATTTCTTTATCATTTAGCTCTTGAAATGAGGATACAGTATCGGTCAGAATTTTCAGACCCCGACAATCACCGAGCGACTATTCGGCTTCGGCGCAAACATCCCATCGGCGAACACCGTAACTGTCAATCTTCTCGGCAATCAGCTGATTTCCGACAAAACACAAAACATATAGGTTAGGGTTTTTGTCTGATGTAAAAACTGGTAAAAATCCATTACACATTTTAATATAAAAAGGTTTTGTGATATGTACAGTTATTCCCATTGAAATTTTCAACTTTTGTAGGAAGAATATGCTGGCGATGAATAAATCTAACAAACAAGCCTTCGAAAACAAAACAACTCTCCTACGAAATCAGATGTAGATTTAAGGAACTTTAGGCTAATAATATATTTATATAATGAGTCTGATCATACAAATCGAAAAGAATTCCATCAGAACTTATGTATAAGGTTTACTCTTGTATAGCTGTGAGAGAAAGAGATTCCTAAAATAGATCTTTTACTGACCATCATTCAGTATGAAACTGCATTATTTGTTATGTTCAGAATTGAGCTGAGGAGTATTGAATATCCATAAAGAGCAAAGACAAATTAATAGTTACAATTATATACCAGTGGTGATTATACATATGCGTAAGTGTAATGATGGCTCACATCGATGAGTACAGAAGGAAGTATTCCATAAAGGGATTGACAGTTGAGCAACAAAGCTCGTTGTTAGATTGGATATTAATATTTCACATCATTATCCATAAAAAAGGACGAAATTCTCAAGTGAAATATGTAATGACGAGCCAAAATTGAAAAAAATACTTTGTATCCTGAAACATTTCATTCCCAAATAGGTATATTGCTCACAACATGAAAACAATGTATACCTTTGGTTTGAGAATATTGTTCTAATTTGCAATGCTACAACATATTGAATAATTCCATTAATCAGTTCAAATTTCATGAGACGTGAACCACGAAATGAAGATAAAAGGATTCCTCAAAAATTGAAACGATAGTGTTCTATGAAAATATTTATTTTATATTCTTAAACTGAACGTATTTGGGAAATTAATTGATTAAATTGTAACAAAAAATTATATTGATTGTAGATATTTCATTGATTATACAGATATTAAACAATATTTAACTTTTGAATTTAGAAAGGATGTAAAACCTTATTGAGAACACCCTACAATGCTAACGGCATATTAACTACAACCTCTCCTCTGGGCATCAGCAAGTAGAGGCATTAGTTTTTTGTCTATGTTGAATGAGATGTAAAACACAAAAATAATTTATTTATTACATAAAATTGTCATTTTGCCTGGACAGACATTTCAAATACAACAAGTAAGTAGATTTACCAAATTCTATTTCTCTCTAGAATAACAAGTTGGATATACTATCCGTGGAATAGTTTTATATTTTATGTGAGCGTTCAAATAAATTCATGGTATGGAGTGGTATCGCATTCTACTGAATCGACTTTTTTTGTGAACTGACAAGCAAATCATGAATAGAAAGCAAAATCTATACTTTTCTGTTCCAAATTCTTTCATACCTGATGACCATCAGCCTTTTTATAAACAATGTTACTAGAACTAGACAAATATTCCACAAGGCCTCTGTGATAAATGATACCTAATCCTTATAGATTGATTCTTATTTTCAGAATAATTCGCGTCATTCTTCATTCTCTCTGTAAAATTCATGTAATATAATTATATGGTTGAAAGTAATTTTTGGCGCATAACTCACATTTTATCTGACTTGAATAATAAATTCATTGAAAAATTAAAAATTTCATCAAAATTCTCAAATTTAATTATTTTTATCAACATAATTACTAAACAAATTTGATCATTACAGTTGCAATTTGAAT